>JAEIFV010000184.1:0-457543 GCA_018904265.1 Lordiphosa collinella | reverse complement strand
AGGACGTTTCCACTACAAAACAAAAAGTTTTCTCACTAGAACTAGTTTTCGACCGATCGTTCCTATGGGAGCTATATGCTATAGTCATCCGATTTCGACCAATCTTTGTAGAATTGTGCAAGGTATATAAAAATAAGTGTATGCCAATGATAAGGACGTTTTCATTAAAAACAAAAAGTTTTTCTCACTAGAACTAGTTTTTCGACCGATCGTTCCTATGGGAGCTATATGCTATAGTCATCAATTTCGACCAATCTTTAGAATTATGTGTAAAAGTATATAGATTAAGTGTATGCCAATGATAAGGACGTTTCCACTAAAAACAAAAGTTTTTTTCACTAGAACTAGTTTTTCCGACCGATCGTTCCTATGGGAGCTATATGCTATAGTCATCCGATTTCGACCAATCTTTGTAGAATTGTGTAAATTTATATAAAATAGGGTATGCCAATGATAAGGACGTTTCATTAAAAACAAAAAGTTTTTCTCACTAGAACTAGTTTTTTCGACCGATCGTTCCTATGGGAATATATGCTATAGTCATCGATTTCGACAATCTTTATAAATTGTGTAAAAGTATACTCGATTAAGTATGCCAATGATAAGGGCGTTTCCACGCAAAAAACAAAAAAAGTTTTCTCACTGGAACTAGTTTTCAACCGATCGTTCTATGGCAACTATAATACTATAGTCATCCGATTTCGACCAAACTTAGTGAAATCTGGGAAAGGATATTAAACTAAGAAATACGTAATTTGGAGGCGTTTCCATTAAAAACAAAAAGTTTTCTCTTTAAGACTAGTTTTTCAACCGATCACGTTCCTATGGCAGCTATATATGCTATAGTCATCCGATCAGCCGGTTCCGACAAATGTGCGGCGTATTTGTACCAAAGACTTTATTTGAGACTGGTGAGGACCAGCTTTAAAACCAGCGGAGGAGATAGCATAGAAACAGACGGACAGACGAGACAGACGGACAGACGGACAGACGGACGAACCGGACCGCAGGCTAAATCCAACTCAGCTCGTCGTGCTGATCAAGAATATATATACTTTATATTGGTCGGAGGGAGATGGCACCATTCTATGCGTTACAAACATCCGGACAATTTTATATTACCCTCTGCAAGGGAAAAATAATTAGCTGGGGCATTTCTTGGGTCTTTCTTTTTATTATCTTCAAATTGTAATCTTTGTAATTCTTTGTAATTAGTTTGTTGCCTTTTTGTAGGGCTTTATTGTATTCAATTAACTGTTTCTTCTTCTTTGGCCATTGCAACCGTTTTACGGTCTCGGCCGCTGAAACTAATGCCCGCCACTCGCCTCTGTCCAGAGCGACATTCCACCAGGAGGACACTCCGACCAATGCTGATCCAGAGATCCTTGCCGTTTCCTTTGTCGTCCGCCAGCCCTCTCAAGATGGTCCAGTCGTCGGTTCCGAACTCCTTGTTCTGACCCTTGATCATCTTCAGTATGGTTTGGTCTTTAAGATTGGGGGTGGGACTTCGATCTTTGCTCCAGACCAAAGTTCACCAACACCGTGTATTGTGCCCTCGAACTCAGCTAGGAACGAATCTTCGCCTCGTATCATGGCATCGTGGATGGCCTGCATGATGACTTCCTCCATGATGAGCCAATTCTCGGATGAGATTCTTATGCAATATTCATTAACTCGTTGTAATTCAATAAAATCCTACTTTTTTAGAAAAAACAAGTAAGGGAGCTGAAGGGGCACTCGACTACAAAATACCCTGTTCCCTTGATTTCGTGAGTTTTTTCTTTACATACACACTCACACAAACACACACTCCAACATACACACAAACGCATGGCATGCGGCCGCGCGCGATAACTGACAATGCAAGACCCCCCCTTTCTCCCACAAGCAAAGTTGATTCGTATATAACTTCGGTGTTTATTGTCCGATCTTAGTGATCTTAGTGATCAGAATAGATAGATATTGGGCATTACTTGATATATGTAAAGTTTGGAAGCTCTATCTAAAAAATTGTGGCTCTGACAGTTTTTTGCGCTTAAAAGGGGGATGGGGAGGAATTTTCCAAATCTGAAACAAACTCGTTTTGAATCGGGTATAACCCTATCTACATGCGAAAACTTGTGGCTCTAGCTCTTATAGTCTCTGAGAAACACGCGTTCATACGGTCAGACGGACATGGCTAAATCGACTCGGCTGTTGATGCTGATCAAGAACATATATACTTTATAGGGTCGCAAATGCTTCCTTCTACGTGTTACATACTTTTGCACAATGGGAACAGGGTATAAAAACGTACAACAGCACGATAACAAGTATGGAAGCTGCAGTCGAGTGCCCCGACTACAAAATACCCTGTTCCCTTGATTTCGTGTGTTTTCCTTTACATACACACACACTCCAACATACACACAAACGCATGGCATGCGACCGCGCGCGACAACTGACAATGCGACTCGGCTGTTGATGCCGATCAAGAATATATATACTTTATAGGGTCGCAAATGCTTCCATCTACCTGTTACATACTTTTGCACAACTTCATGATCCCCCTTTTCCCATTTTCAATGGGAACAGGGTATACAAATGAGAAAAACGTAGATTGCGCGGCTGAACATTCGAAAATCTCGAATTGGTTTATGAATAAATGAAAGATTAGCTTACATTAGTTGAATTTAATTGTTTCCTCATGAAAATTTGATAAAATATGGTGTTTTAGAGTAATATTATTTTTTTTGGAAAGTGAGAAATATTTCAAATCAAAGTTTGGTCAATTCTCACCGAAGAATAAGATAGAAGCAAACCCTGAATCATCTGAAGAACTTTGACTAACTTTTCTTCGTTCACAAAATTTTTTGGAGCAAAAGTATTTTGCAATTCTTTGTGTATTCAAAATCCAAAAATCTATTTCAATCCTTTATAAATTTTAAATAAGTTTAGTGCGATATTTTCCATTCTTTATAAGTAAAATGTTGTTTGGTTTGGTACCATCATCCGGCGGTAAAAATATAAGCAAGGGCCAAAGGTTCGGGAACTCGCGAAATAAGTTCATTGTATGGAAATCTTCAGTAGGTGAACTCAAATATTTCCTATAGGATGAATTGGACAGGTCATACGCAGACATAAAGAAGACACAGCCATAGTCTAAGACCTTATTAAAAGTTAAATAGGCTAAAAAATATTTTAATCTAGCAAATCATTTTTATCGTAATTTTTTAGTAAAGTTAGTCACTTCACAAAAAATTTAAGAAAATATTTCCATGCTTTAAGAAAAATAGTTACGCTTTGTATCAAAAAATTTAAAGGCATCCATGCCAGTTCGTCATGAAATCATGGCCGACTGAGAATATGGAAGCTATAATGGAAGGAAGCGCTAGCTCCTTTTTTGTTGAGATATTTTAAAAGAATTTTTAAGTGTACTGTGTCTGTTTTATTTAAATAAAAATATTACACCCGTGGGCCATTTGGATGCTGTGTGGCTTTTAGCGGCTACTCGGCTTATGCATACATAAGTCAAGTATGCAAATTCTGGACAGTTACAGGCGTCTCTGTTTTCTAAACTCATACATACAAGTATGTATATTTGCATCTGAGTGTAATATTAAAGTAAAGCGACGACAGAAGCCACCTCCCCTCAATGAGAGCTGTTGCTCTTGTGTATTTCGCTTCTGTTTTAGTTAGCAATTGCAAAAGTTGTGTAATAAACGCGTTCCTTTTTTTGCCAAGCTGCCTAAGGTAAAGTTTCTACTGCTGGCACACCTGACCCCACTTAAAAGCAGCATGTTTCGTTTTCTACTTTTTAAGGCTGCTCTTAACAAACAATGCAAATGTCCTTTAAGCATTTCCCTAGAAATGTTTTTAATGTTTACACTCGTAACTCACATCAAAGATGGCACGAAGTTAGTACGTGTCTCCATCAAAATATTCATTTGCTCTTGTCTGCATCATTTTTTGTATCCAAACCGCATAAAAAGAGATGTTTTTTCTTTTGGACTTGTTGGACTTCTCATTTTGTGTCCTAAACGTAAACAATTGCACGTGGAACATCGTTGGAATTTCAATAAACTTGTTTGGATTTCTCCGCCTTTTGGACTTTAAGCAAATAGAGACGGAGGCATGCAAATTCAGGATGAGCGCATCATTAAATGACACTTGAAGTACAACGAATGCTTTACAGTCAAAGGCGCAATGGGATAATCTGAGCATTCAATTATCTTCTAGGAAACAGAAAGAAAAAGTAAAGAAAAAAATAGGGGAAAGTTAGCTTCGGCTCGGCCGAAGTTTTGTATACCCTTGCAGCTTCCATTGAAAACAAAAAAGTTTTTCTAACTAATAGCCTATTTCCACTATGATCACATATTTCGATATGTACATATTTTTTCTTGAACGTTTCCATATGATATGTACATATTTTACAGTTTCATAAACATGTGAATGGCAGTTGACAATTCAAATTTGAGTTATTATGCATTACAACTTTGCACTAAGTTATATGGAGCTCAAAACAATAAATGCAGTTGCATTTAGTATGAGACATTATTTTATAATTATTGCTTAAATTCTTTATCAAATAAAATTGTCAAAAGACAAACAAACTACAAGCTTGATTTGTGTTTGCCAAATAAAATTAAAGAAAAAATTCCGAGACTAAACAATAAATAAAATATGACAATATAATAGCTTGTATGTTTTTCTTAACATTTTATTTTATGGTTTGAACATATTAGAATAAAATTCTATAGTGGCATTCTCCATGCGCTCCGTAATCTCAAAGCGAGCAGCTGCTTGTCGGTCAAGTACCTCCACCCGCTCTGTTGTGGCAGCCACCATAGCCTTTACAAACGATGTCATCTCGGCCTAGTCCAGTTTGCGTTTCTTCAGGCATACTGAATTCCCATGTGAGGCCAGTAAGCAACACGAGTCACTTTACCTCAACACAGTTTGAGAAAGAGGATAATGGCTGCACTGACTTTACGGCTCTCATTTTGATAGAGCACCGTCTTATATTTACTTGTATTTGCGCTTTAAATGTTCAATTTTTTTGCAAACACCTTTCCATTCAATTAATTTGGCAACCATCCTTCTAAATAAATGGGTGTCCCTCGACAAAATTCTCCTCCCACAGATCCATGAGCATGACTTCATGGTAGTCCTTCCAAGACACTGACATACATTTTGGAGCCATTTGAAATTAAATTTATTAATATGAAATATAATATTTTGAAACTCGCACTTACCTTCAATTATCATTTAAAATTAATTTTAAATCAGGGTTGACTTTTGTGACATCAATATCTAATAATCAAGTATTTTCTTTTACAACACTCTAGCAAATTTTCCCGGCTTGCTTCGCTGCGCCGCCGTCAGTTAAGCTATTTTAATCGATAAGAGTATCAGTTTTTCTTTTTCTTTAACTCTTATGCATCTTTCGCGGTTAAAAATAAAGTCTCTCCTGACATTTCCGATCTTGGTGGCGAACTTTTCAAATTTAAAGCTTACAAACACAATTTGATAAAGATCGGCCAACAAACAACATTTTCCACCAATTCTCCAACCATTCCTCAAAGTTGCATTGCATCCGGATGAACGCTATAACTTTTCAAATTTCGCAGATTGTGCACCATTTTCCGCCCATTTCTTCTGCTTAAAAACCTTCCGGGCAAGCGTCTAGCCAATCCCCAAAGTTTCACCGAGATTAAGAATTTTGCAAATATTGCGGTTTTTTGACCATTTTCCACCTCCATGGCCACCTCCATGGCCACCTCCATGGCCACCTCCATGGCCACCTACATGGTCACCTCCATGGACACCTCCATGGCCACCTCCACGGCCACCTCCATGGTTACCTCCATGGCCACCTCAATGGCCACTTTCAGGTCCACGTCCACTTCCACGTCCAGGTCCAGTGCCATCTCCAGGTCGAGGTCCAGGTCCCGCACACAGCCAGTGCAATGAAAAACGGCAGCCCGAGTTACTGTTATTTCGTTATTTCTTATACTATCCTTACAAACCAAGTTTAAAGCCAATCGTAAGGTCAAATTTTCCAACTTCAGAATTACAAATAATATCACTTACTATCCTTACAAACCGAATTTCAAGCCAATCGGATGAAAAAAAAATTTTTCATATCGAATTACCCGCGAATTTTCCTCTCGCGCAGATTTTTCGAAGTCGGGAAAATACGTGTCCAATTATTTATCATACTTTGCTTACAAACCGAAGTTTAAGTCAATCGGATGACAAACAAAATTCTCACCATACAGACTTTTCCGACACTTTTCCGGGGAATTTTCCAATTTCCCATCATCGAAAAATCACATTTCAATTCATTTCAAATACTATCCTTACAAACAGAATTTCAAATCAATCCGATTAATAATAGATTTTGGCATATCGAATTTCCCGGTTGTTTTCCTTGCGGGCAGACTTTCCGAAATCGGGAAAAAACGTGTCCAATTATTTTGCATACTATGCTTACAAACCGAATTTCAAGTCAATCGGATGAAAAATGAAATTTTCCCCAAACAAACTTTTCCGACGCTTATCCGGGAATTTCCCGACCCTACGGTCAAATTTTCCAGCATCGGAAAATCACATTTCAATTTTATTCACTTACTGTCCTTACAAACCGAATTTCAAGTCAATCGGATGAAAAATTAAATTTTCCCCAAACAAACTTTTCCGACGCTTATCCGGGAATTTCACGACCCTACGGTCGAATTTTCCAGCATCGAAAAATCACATTTCAATTTCTTTCACTTACTTTCCTTACAAACCGAATTTCAAGTCAATCGGATGAAAAATAGATTTGTGCATATCGAATTTTCCGAGAATTTTCCTTGTGGGCGGATTTTCCGAAATCGGGAAAACACATGTCCAATTATTTTGCATACTATGCTTACAAACCGAATTTCAAGTCAATCGGATGACAAATGAAATTTTCCCCATACAAACTTTTCCGAAGCTTTTCCTGGAATTTTCCGCCCCTACGGTCAAATTTTCCAGCATCGGAAAATCACATTTCAATTTTATTCACTTACTGTCCTTACAAACCGAATTTCAAGTCAATTGGATGAAAAATAGATTTTTGCATATCGAATTTTCCGAGAATTTTCCTTGTGGGCGGATTTTCCGAAATCGGGAAAACACGTGTCCAATTATTTTGCATACTATGCTTACAAACCGAATTTCAAGTCAATCGGATGAAAAATAAAATTTTCCCCATACAAACTTTCCCGACGCTTTTCCGGCTTTTCCGGGTGGAATTTTCCAAAACCCCGTCTTAGCACGCACTTTCACCACATAAGGAAACTCCTGTCCAAATTTCAGCCCTCTAGCTCTTACCGTTTAGGCTGTGCGACGGTCACCAGTCAGTCAGGTTGAACAGTTTTATATATATAGATAGAATATGCATGATATATTTAAGATAAGATAAATATATAGGATATAGAATATGGGTTGATAAGTTTAGATTAAGTATAGGATAATTAAATTAGATTTAAGTAGCATAGCTCATTAAAGATATTATTTTGTTGGACAGTGTAGTATAGGTTGCTGGAGCAAACTCTCAAAACAACTTCGAAGCTTTCATTAGACTGAGTTGTTTACAGTTCACTAGCCGAGCTTTGGCTGTGGTTAACTGGCACTAAAGTGGCAAAAGAATTGTGGCTAAGCCTCTGCAATCACAAAGCTTTATCACAGAAGGTGAAGGCCTTTTTCAGTTTTTACTTACCGCACATATCCCACGCTGAAAGATCTTTTTTGGTTGGTGTGTGTTGGCTGGTTTCAAAATTGGTTTATATTAATTACAGCAAGAGTGGATTAGCTTTTATAAGACACATGTTCTGTTGTACCACAAGTGAGAGTAACCCGAGCTTTTTTCATGGGAAAAAGCTTGTGTTTCTTTTTAGTTCCAATTATTAGGATTTGTAATGTTGTAAGGAAGCTTTCCAGCTGAGGTAGGGCTCAGTCCTGTCCAAGGTCACTTACAAAATATTTATAGAGTGCCGGGACTTGAGAAGGAGAAAATTTCTGTAACACCGTGAAACTCCGCATGCTATCACCTACGGTTGACGGCAACCCAGCTCAACGTAGAGGGTTGGAAAAACAAAATCCGCTCTATCAGAATAGGGTTGGTTTAACCCTGGCCACCTGTCGGCGACCCAGCACAGGTTGACCAGGTTAATCCACACCCCTACTAGAGAGAAAACCCTGTCGGAAAAGAGCCGTATGTTGCCGGTGACCCAGCGCAACATATGGTAACTTTGACTTCAGTAATGGGCCCTAAAGTACACCTAAGACACAAAATTGTACAGTACGTCAACTCCGGGCAACCCAGCGCAAAAATGGACGCCTTGTACAACTGTACTGGCCGAGATTAAGTCGAACCAACACGCCTCCGGCGACCCAGCAAGTGGACTAGTTTGACCCCAGCCTCGGGAAAGTTGGGTCGTAGGGACTAATCTACTCGAACACGCGTTTTCTCGGTGTACAACGCACCAAATTGCCGGCGGCCCAGCGCAATTTGGTACCTTGCACACGATGCACGGACCTAGTTTCGATCAAGCCGCCCCCTTCGGCGACCCAGCAAGGTGCGCAGGCGACCCACGAGGGCAGTGAGAAAACTGGGCTTTTTCTAAAAGACTCGGAAGCCCTCGGTGCGCAACCCACCAAATTGCCGGCAACCCAGCGCAATTTGGCGCCTTGCCCACGATGCACGGGGCCCGGAGTCGATCAAGCCACATCACCTTCGGCGGCCCAGCAAAAGTGTGCTGGCTTCTGACAGATTAGGGGCGGTGGAGGGGGACCTGTAACTTTGAAAACACCCAACTCCTTCAGCAAACAAGGTTCCGCTTCCACACATCACTTTTATTATGAATGCAAAAAGGTCACACAAAAAATTCAAAGGTCGGCCCTAACCGCACACCATTTTCTGATTTCCCTGCTGGGACTTTTGACCTCGCCTGGGCTTACCCGCTCTGTCGATCCTTGCTGGTATCTACCTTGGAAGCACTGCAATCCCTTATTTAGCACTGACAATCCTTGTTATTCTCCTCCGGCGTGACACTCGATTGCTCTTTTACTTCTCCGGTGGACACGTCTGTCTTGCATCGCGGGCCGAACTTAATCGCTCAGCCTTTTTCAAACACTCCAGCCTCTCTCGCCAAACTCTATTCTGCCCCGAGTCATCTTCCCTCTCGCTCTGGCACATTGTTTAGCGCGTGCCAAGCGGTGATCGTTTTTCGGAATTGGGTTTTCATTCTTGTGTGTATGTGAGTGCGAGTGCGGGCGCCTTGTTGCCGTGCTGTTTTTACTTTACCGTTATTTCGGCTCTCGCATTCTAGCAGGAAGTAGCCGCGCAGTTGCCTGGCTACTGTCGTTGTTTATTCATTGTCTGTGTGTGTGTGTGCGCGGGTGAGTATGCGCCTGGCCGTGCTTTGTTGGTGCTGTTGGCTTGCTCGCGTTGTTAGCTCGGCTGTGTGTGTGTGCGGGTGCAGTATGCGCCTGGCCGCGCTCTTTGTGGTTATCTGTTGATGCTGCAAGCGCCGCTGTAGGGGGACCGGGCAGTCTGCCCGGTGGGGTCGTTACCCTTTTTGGAATTTACAAACGAGCACGTAATTTGAAAATAAAACTATATTCAGACTACTAACTATGAAAATTAACTCTTAAGGTCTAAAAAATAACAACTTAACACTAAAAATATGACTTACTCCCACTGCACAAAATGGACCTGAAATGTGATACTTCACAATGTTCATGATTTTAGATATTTACGTTAACCAAAAGAACTTGAGCAAAAGCACTAATGGGTGGTAAAGCTTGAATGGTTGCATTGATTCTATTTAGGTTATGGCAACATTAATTAAATTCAAGAGTCGATTTGGGCACAACTAGCCCCAGACTTGCAGTTGGTTTCACTTTTACACACAAAAAAATAATGATTCTTTTTGTCATCTGTTCTGGCGAAGATTTTCCTTTGATGTTCTCTCGAGATCGCGGCTGTCGACACCTGGTCAAAGTTGGCCTGATCTTGTCAGAAAGTAAAGATAAGTTCAGGCAGCAACGGGAGACACGAGTTGAGCTTCAGCTGCCGGTTTGAGTTTGGGATGGCTTTACATGGCTTTCTGGGCTGGCTGCTTACTCACACCTGCAGGCTCTGGCTGGATGATTCATTTGGCTTTGCGTCTGTGTGATCTTTCCCAATTCTCTTTAGTTATTGAGACCACCAAAGAGCTTTGAGCTATGGGACTGGTTATGGAAATTCTAAAGAAGAAATTGGTCCTGATGTAACTAAATCCAAAGAGGGCGAAAAAAAATGTGTTTAATTACCAGGGACTGGCACCTTGTGGGGAGTTGCAAAACTTTTGGTTTTTGTTGGCCGAATTTGTTGCACGATGAAGACGGAGTCTTCCTCCGTTTAAGGGTTAAGTTTTGGTTCATCTACTAATTAAGAATAACACAATCACTCCGTTGCTATTGGTAGCTATTGTTTTTTTTCAAATTAACGGCAACAGTTTTAAAAATAGATGAAAGCTGCAGTTGCTTTTCTGAAGGCAAAATAAATTTTTGATTTAGCGCCACAACTGGACTGGGGGCAGCTTGATGGGAAAAGATGACTCAGCGAAGCGGAAAATTACAGGAAGTAGGTTCTGACCCATGCTTCTTCTTCTTTTCCCATCATTAATCTGGCTTGTCAAATTGACAACCATCTAGGGTTCCAACAAGCCGGCCCACTACCAGTATTTTGTTTTCCTTTTCGGTGTGGGGGGGGGGGGTGTTTTTTTTTTTTTTTTTTCAGATAGTTAACGATTTTTTTTAAACTACAAGCGCCTACAGCCCGGCAGCTTATGGGATCTTGCAGACGATCTCCCAACTTCTGTTTCGTCCGCTATGGTTTCACCTGGGGCGAGACAAATGTTAGAGAACGCGTCTTAGTCCTGCTCAAATCATACCAGCCTCTCCTCGTTCGCTACGGTTTCACCTGGGGCGAGGCGAAGGCTTGGTGGAGTTTTCGGTCGCAAAGGGGTTCTATTATTGTTAGTACGTTTGTGGGATTACATCATGCCCCTCTTGCCCACCTAAGTGCTCTCTTGAGGGGGTTGGTGGTGCATAGCGTGGATCTTGAGACGATCTCCCAATAGAAAGAAAATTTGCCAAGATCACCAGCCATAATTTAAATAAAAGAACAGAGTAAGTTGCTGGATTTTTACTTCTACTTATGATGTCCCAGCACTTCTATAAATTTTCTGTAATTGGCCCTAGCCCACACTGAGCTTACCTCAGCCTTAGAAACATCCTTACACTAACTTTCGAGGGCATGCCAACTGGCTCAGCCTCTAGGGGTATCTTCCGTGCCCGCAGTCCCTAATCAAAACAGCGAACCTCATCACTAACAAAAAACTCATCTCCATCACAAATCAAAACAAAACAACTAAAAGCAAATCAACTAAAACGAACGACAGGACAACATGGAACCCTAATACAGATGGCTTCAATGGACTTGCCACAACGTTCCCTCCCATCCTGTGATGTTATCTTTCCCTAGGCATCACCCAATCAACTGGATTCGCAATCATGCTTGGCGAGTACCGTTCCCTCTCTCTCAACATAAAACTCACGCTATCATCTCAACAGTAGGTACATTTGTATATTACTAATGATTACGTTAATTACAGAGATCATGATTAAATTTCAATTTCCTGGCAACAGGCACATCTAATAATTATGATTATTAATAATTTCTTTCTCTCTTCTCAAGGACTTCCTTGCGGGCATTAGGCAACCTTAAATTGATATGTTTTGCAGGGTAAGGATGAATTTATCAAGATTTGTTCACAATTATTTAACCTTTTTATTCTCTTTTAGATGTGTAACACTTCCTACCTATTCTCTTTGGAGCTCAACTGGAACCGGTGAGGGACACAATTTTACACTCTGCTCATCAAGGAGTCACAACCCTCCACATCTAAGCTAAATTGTAGGTGCTGGTCCGTACCCCGATTACGACGAACACAGGACGATTACAAACATAAGAGAATATTTAATACTAGATTGTGTGTCGCGTGTGGTGCAAAACGAAAAAAACTTCATCAATAAATAATATATATAAAAAAGGTGCGTTTTGTTCCCACACCCAAGTAATAGCAACTTGGAACTTTACTCCTTTCTCGGCCAACATGTGCCGTATTTGGCAGGATTTGGCGAGAAGTTTTTCCACTTAAGTAGGTGGAGAACAGAACGATGCGCACAGAAAAAATCTTTGGAACGGACTCACTTATCTAGTATCTTCAACTTATCTTTTTTGAAGGACTCACTTGTCTAGTATCCTCAAGCACAATGTTGCCTTAGCGGTGGACGCCAAATCCCACAAAAATTTTGAGAGGTGGCCGGGGAGAAATGTTGCTCCTCCAATGCTGGATTAGTTTGTCCAAAACCAATTCAAACAGTGCGGGCGAAATGCTGCTCCTCCAAATCTCCAACAAAAAATTTTGGATCAGCCCGAAAGGACTCCCGCTCTGACGTGAAGGTATATATTTCAGACTCCAAGCAAGAATTAAAGCCGTAGGTGGGAAAACCAATCCCTTTGAGCCTCGCTGAAATAAAACACTAAAGCTTCACTAATTAAGCCCACTTCGACCAACTTAAACTCCCCTTTTTAAAAAAATTATTCACTATTTACTTGAAGAAAAAAAAAATCAAATATATATTATTTGCGGCTTGCGTCCGCTCTCAATACTTGGCACGCCAGACTGTGCCCTTGACAACGTCCGGTGTTCCCTTTACAGAGGCGCGGCCTTGGCCTAGTTGGCCGTTCCAGTCCCATTCCCATGTTCCGGGTCATCGCCCGAATTAAGGCCAAGGCCTGAGCCCTCAGCTTTGGGGTGGGAGGGACACCTGTTTACTCTGAACTTACCCCGACTTCCGATCTCGCCCTGCAACCTATAGGTGGGATGGCGATCTTCCTTTTCTGCTCCCACCGTTGGATGGCGCTTTTCTGCTTCTGATCCCATTCCCCTTTTATACAAATTTCCCTTCATACATATACGTGACCTTATCGATACGCTCCCCTTCAGTACGTCAGCATTAGTGAATCACCAAAGATTTCACCAGATGATTGGTCAGAGGTATCGATAAATCATGGTGATCTCCCATACAAATTATGCATGAATTTAACATTGGCATGTCTTAGGCGTTCACGCATGACAGTTTATGGGTGAATCACTCATGAATTCACAAATCGATTCATCGATGATTCACACGCGGATACCCTTTTCAACTCATATTATGTAAGGGCATATCCGACTTAAGAAGTATTTGTGTAAGAAGTATTTGTCCAGAAATAAATAATTCATTTTGGGATAATAATAATAAGTCTATATTAGGGCTATTCCACACGCTTTGTATAGCAATCACTTTTACAATATACATAAACACACATAAAATTTGGGTAATAATGTTCGGTAAAATTTGAAGGGTATGCAAACTTCTTCGTTCGGCGATAGCCTGTGTGTCGCAAAAAGGACGGCTAACATTTTTTTGTGGTTTAAGCGACTGCCATTAGTAAATGTAACAACAAATATACACAAATTTCTGTTCTGCCGACGTCGACGTCAAAGCAGATGGGGGAAGAAGGCATGAATTACGATGCATGAATTCTAGAACAGGGTCGCCGTCCACTAACAACACTCTTAAAACCTATCGAAAATATCCCCTCATCCCTAAAAAAGTTCATCATCTAAACTTCAGAAATTGATTGAGTCCGACCCACAGCTTCATATTCAGTACACATTAGAATTAGCTTCAACTCTGTACATTGACGGAGGCTACACGAAGAACTCGTACAAGCTAATACAAGCTGGTGTGAAAGCCAACATTTATTTATCTTACGGCGTGCTGCGATCTGCCAAGAAAGCGGTGCTACCCTGATATCATAGTGTAACTGAAATTTCTGCTGAGGTTCCACTTTACAACTTTTATTCCAGGAATGTAACAAAGAAAATGCTTAGCCAGTATGTTGGTCAATTATATAAAACACTGCTTTATATAATGGGGATGTAAATGAGTATGAATATGGAGGGGAAAAGTCTTCTCTTAAATGTGGAGTCTGAAGAGTCCGGTTCGGAGTGTAGTTCAGACTAGAATAATTCTTTTTTTTGTTTATATTATTATAGTATATTCTTATACTATTTTCACAATGTTGAACTTACCTTGATGAATAAAAAAATGTTTTTTTTTAAATTTTATTACAGAATTTTAAGTTTTAATTATTTACAAATTTTTTTATAATTAATATTTAACTTTAAATTGTTTTTCGAATGTTTTAGGTAAATGAATTTTTTTCTTTATTCAAAAAATTTTTAATATCTTAAATAATAATATAGAAGATATTATCGCCGGAAAAAAGTTAAAACTTTCTCAAATTATTACTTAATTAATTATCGTTCAAAAGAAAAACAACTACCAACTTTGTGTATAGGAGATATTAATTTTCTTCCGCTAGATAACGAAGCCATTGAAGCCACTTGTGCTGAGTCTGAAATTAACAACATAACGTCGTCCACAGTTTGGCCAGTAGTATATTATATACCCTATTCACCATATTATTGGTTACTACGCTGCCCAGCAATTGGGTTGCTAATATCGTCATTTCTGATGCACTGTATTGCCATCTATTTGCATATTTCTAACGCACATTGAACTCCATGACCAGACAGACAGTTTTTACCCTGGCTGAGAATTATAGTTCCATTCAAGTGAAGCTTATCATGTTAATGCTGATGCAACAGCTGTTCGGCATGGAGCTTGTATATATCTTGTTCTATGGCCTGCAGCATGCCAGCCACGAATAGTCGAGGCTTACTTGATTAGTCAATTAATTGTCTTGTTCTCCAGTTTAAAAATAAATTCTTATCAGCGGGATTAAAGCGCCTGACGTTGCTGTTAAACTTCCTCCAAAAACTTTCCCTTCTCCTCAGTGCTGCCGCTGCTCTGGCACAGTGGGCGATTGGGCCTTGGTAGAGGCATTTAATTAATAACTTCAAAGAAATAGATAGCTTCAAGATCGGTTTTTTCACTGCTTAAATACATCATAAATTTTTAAGAAAAAAAATTTTTTTAATTTTTAATAATTTTTTATAAACATTTTTTTATTAATTTCCCATTTCATTAATAGAGATTTTATAAATCAATAATTTCTAGATATCGATAAATATTATTCGGTATCAGAGTCAGGCTATCCAGATGCTTCATTAAAAGCAAGCTCTAAACATCCTCCTGGAAGATACTAATAAAGCGTTTATGAAAATTGCCCTCACGCATGTTTCGAAAAAGTTCTTGTCTGGCTTCAAAAGCTTCTCGGACATCATACCAATTGAGGGAAAAATGGTTTTTATATCTGGTCCGTAAATTAAAATTCTGTGCTTCAACGAAAGTTTCGGCAGTCCAATGCGTAAGATCCGAATGCCGACGCGTTTTATCGTGGAAAAACTCCTTGCGTGTTTCCGTTGATCTTACTACCAGTACCAGCCATGGTATATCCACCAACAAATGCATTTCTTTCTTCTTAGCTTCTGCAGAATACTTCTCCTATTTTGTTCAACAATATCCTTGTCAGCACCAAGTGGAGACTTAATAAGCTATATTCAACCTTTGGCTAGTTTTCCAGTAATAGATAAGCTCTTCACCAAATTTAGATTGTTCAATATGGAATTGCGTTACAGATTCCGCATATTGGGCAATTGAGGATTCCGATATGACACTGAACGATAGGTCATATGAAATTGGTGATCAAATCTGAAAGGTACTAAACTAATGTCGTACAATATTTAATATTTGGCTCTTAATGTTTTCAATTTCCTGCGAGTCAAGTCTGCCGTTTTTTTCACTCAAAGTTTTTTGATTGCTCGTTTTCTTTGGTGTGTCGCTTATTTTCCCATACAAATTGAAATAAATATCGGTTATCGTATGTCTCCATCGAAGTTATCAATTTTTTGGCTATATGTAGAATGGCCGCTGCTACCATCACAACCCCATTTGTTATTATTTTCAATTTGGTTTTACTTTCTGGGTGTGCTTCATTAATCTTAGCAATAGAAGGTCCACTTAGCTTTGAGTGGTGCTTAAAGCATGCTCAGTGACCGGGAAGCCACCAGTATGCATTTTTTTCCACAACGTTGTATATCGTGGCATGGATATATATCGGCGTTTTGGCCTTGAAGCCTGCTAGTAAATTTTTCAGCTTTTTACCAATCTCTCACTGCTCCTCCGAGTATAAGGTTTTTGAGAACATTAATAATTACTCGCTTTCTATGGTTGGAAAAATTCTTGGTTGGGATCGCTTTTCCGTGTCATTCTAAAAAAGTGTCCGTTCCACAATTTTATTTTGCCTAATTGAAAGGGTAGCAGGTATTAGCAGTTCATATTGGACATTTTGGACGCACAATGATTCATCCAGATAAAATAAGAGTTAATCGAATCCACCGGTGAGTCTGGTAAGTTCTACTCCCGGCGGTGTGCGCTACTGTGGCTCACTTGTTAATCCTCTGAATTACCGCTACGTTTTAAAGGCAACAATTTTATATACCGGTGCAACACTGATTTTCTATGTAAACATACCTTGAAGTTAATAAAAAAACCAAACTTTAATAAAATAGGTAAAGATAGTAAATTTTCCAAGTAATCATCATGAAAACGAAAGCAAAAGAAACAATTTAGTAAAGCTTGCTGAAACCAGTAAACATTGTGTTTGACAGCTCACAGCTGAAACCGCCAAAAGTCAAATCGAGTATCTGTTATGGATTTGTGAAAAAAATCATCGCTTTCAAATTTGAATTAAATGCCCTAGCGAGGCTCGATCGCCCACTGTGTACCGCGGTGGAAACTTATTGGCGCGCAACTAATCTATACGCCGCTTTTTCACAGTTTAAACGTTTGGCGCCAGGTAAAATAAGAGCGTAATTTAAGGTCAGAACAGTCCTGCCGTTGAGATACCCGTTATTCAGGGCAATTAGTCGGCTTTCCCCATGCTTCATTGACAGAGCATTAACATTAATGGGACTATTTCAACATATGTGAGCAAAAGTGCATGTAGCGCCAAAAAAGTATTCTACGTTTTTAAAACCTGTATAGAGCTTGATATCTTTTAATTTGTTGGAGTTATTCAACATTTTTAATTGTGGGGGCGGGAGGGGGCGTGGCCAAAATTTAAAATAAACTTGATCTGCATAGGGAGAATGGGAGTCTACATACAAAATTTTGTGGCTCTAGCTCTTCTAGTCTCCGAGATCTAGGTGTTCGTACAGACAGACGGATGGCTCTACGACTCGGCTGTTGATTCAGATAATAGTAATAATAGCCAATGGGGACAGATACTTCCTTTAGAAGTTAGGTAGTTAGGTTAGGTTAAATAGGCTGCTCGGCGAAAGCCGAGTTCACCCAGAGGCCTTTTGGCCCATTGTGATGCCTAGTAAAGGGGTTGGGGGGGGGGGGGGGGGGGGGGGGGTTATTGACGGTCAGATTCTGCGCAACTCTCTATTTGAACCATTTTGAGGAGTCTACAAAAAGAGCCAGGTCCTCTAGGGGCACATTTGCCAGACTGCCCAGGTCTTCAAAGAATGGTTTGCCCAGATGCTGGGTGCGTTTCCTAAGAAGTGCAGGGCAGTCGCATAGAAGGTGATGGATGCTTTCTATTTCCTCCTCGTTCCCACAGCTACGGCAGAAGTCATGGTGGGGCACGCGCATCCTGGTGGCCATATGACCGATGGTGCAGTGCCCCGTTATGACTCCTACCATAGTTCTCATCCTGTTCTTGCTAAAGTGCAGGAGTTGGGAAGTTCTTTTGGGTGAGTATCTGGGCCAGAGTGATCGGGAGATGTGACAACCGGGTGCGAGGTCCCATTGTCGTTCTGCCATATTTCTGGCCCTCCACTTCAATTCTGTCATGATGTCCTGCAGGGGTCTTTGAATGTCCGTAACCGCTTGCGTCGCTGGCAGCGCTGAGCCATTCCTAGCGCACTCGTCTGCTCCCTCGTTGCCTGGTATGCCTGCGTGACCAGGTACCCAGACGAGGGTGATAGAGTGCTGTTGGATTTGGTTCAGTGCTGTCGCCGTGCTGCGGACTAGGACACTCTTTATAGCGTTTGATGACAGAGCCTTAATGGCCGCCTGGCTGTCGACCAAGATTGAAATGTTCCTTGGAGTTTCATCCAAGGTGTATATCAATTTAGCCGCCTGCCAGATGGCATAAATCTCTGCCTGGAAAACGCTACACCAGTTTGGTAGCCGGAATGAGAGCTGTGTCGCAAGTTCTTCAGAGAAGATGCCTGCTCCTGTGCCCTCTTCCGTTTTTGAACCGTCTGTATAGATGGATAGCTCGTTCTCCCTGATGGTAGTGTCTTGCTTCCATTCTTCTCTCTCTGGGAACCGTGTTCTAAAATTGTCGTTCCATTTCTGAACTGGTATGCAGTAGTCACTTCCCTTTGCCTCTGCACTTATTCCTACTTCCTGTAGGATACTGCTGTGGCCTGAAGTAGATGCTTTGAGAAGTTTCAGTTCCCGGAGTCTTACTGCGCTTCTCGAAGCTTCACACTTCAGGAAAGTGTCTACTGGTTCCAGGTTCAGAATTACATCCAGGGCCGCCTGGGGTGTGGATCGCAGGGATCCTGTAATGCCCAGGCAAGCTGCTCTTTGTACCTTATGGAGGTTGTTTAGGTGGGATTTGGTGTTGGCCGCCTTCCACCATACCAACGCTCCATAGGTGAGGATAGGTCTGACGACTGCTGTGTATAACCAATGAATGATATACGGTTGCAGTCCCCACTTCCTACCAAACGTCTTTTTGCAGGCGTAGTACGCGCCTAATGCCTTCTTCATTCTTTCCTCAGAGTTTCTCTTCCAAGAGAGTTTTGAGTCAAGAACGACGCCCAGATACTTCGCTTCGTTGACCCGATTGAGCTGCGTTCCCCCAATGGATGGGAGTGTGAACTCAGGGATCTTGTATTTCCTTGTGAACAGCACCAGTTGAGTCTTCTGTGGGTTGACCCCTAGACCGTTCTGGTGTGCCCATCTTAGGGTTCTGGCAAGAGCAGATTCTAATAGCTCACTGATTGTGGGTAAGAATTTACCCGTTACCATTAGAACCAGGTCATCTGCATATGCTGTCACCCTACATCCGTTAAACTTCAAGGTAAGAAGAAGTTCGTTGAGAACCAGGTTCCAAAGAAGCGGGGATATGACTCCCCCCCCTGCGGAGTGCCTCTCGTTGTTCTTCTTCTTACGTTGCTTGCACAGAGAGTGGAGTTGATCACTCGGCTGCTAAGCATGTTCCTTAGCCAGTGAGTAATCATCGGGTGTGAGCCGATTTTGGCTAGAGCAGCCGTAATCGACTCGGTCCTGACGTTGTTGAAAGCTCCCTCGATGTCGAGGAAGGCCGCCAACGCAAACTCCTTCTGATTCAGCGATTCCTCAATGCTCCCTACCACTTCATGTAGTGCGGTGTCAACAGATCTACCCTTAAGGTAGGCGTGTTGCGCGCCGCTGAACATTCGTGGTGTGAGCTTGCTTCTCAGGTGGAGATCCAGGAGTCTTTCCATCGTTTTCAGAAGAAACGATGATAGACTGATGGGTCTGTAGTCTTTCGGAGAGTTGTGGTTTATCTTCCCTGCCTTGGGGATGAAGACCACTCTCACCTCTCTCCAGCTTTCTGGGATGTAACCCGTGAGGAGACATCCCTTGAAAATCTTGGTCAGCCATGGCAGTAGATTCAAGATCGATACTTGCAGCATGACCGGTCGAATGTCATCCGGTCCTGGTGATTTAAAGGGTTGGAATGACTTGATAGCCCAGAATATCTTTTCTTCAGTGATGATTTCATCAATCATCGTCGTGTCTATTTCCCCAGGTGCCTCGCTGATTTGTAGCTCAGTTGACCCGACCTCTGGTTCAGCATCTAGGCAACCTGGAAAATGCGTATTCACCAGCAATTCCAGAGACTCTTGGCTGTTTTTTGCGTAGGTTCCGTCCGGATTACATAGTAACTCCGGGTTGGATGGATCTTTGGCCAGCACACGTCGAAGTCTGGACGCTTCACTGGTGCTGTCAATATCCTCGCAAAATTTAGCCCACGAGTCCCTTCTTGCCTTCCGACACGCCCCTTTGAATTTAGAAAAACCCAGTCGGTAGGCGTGCCAGTCTTCTTGCTTGTTG
This sequence comes from Lordiphosa collinella, assembly GCA_018904265.1. NCBI lineage: Eukaryota > Metazoa > Arthropoda > Insecta > Diptera > Drosophilidae > Lordiphosa > Lordiphosa collinella. The sequence continues at coordinate 437,344 of JAEIFV010000184.1, read as the reverse complement.
GTCGATTTTGCTTTATTGAAGAGCTTCCTCGTTTCCTTCCTAGTCTGGCCGAGCTCCGATGTCCACCACACTTTGTGGTTGGGCTTTGGGGGTCGACTAACCGGGCAGGATTTAAGAAACGCCCTGCTTAGCACGTCAGTTATAGTCTGGGTGCATTCTTCAAGTGCGCCAGGCTGCAACAACTCTGCGACCGGAGGATCGGGGAGTGTTTGACTGACTGTTCTTGCGAATTTTTCCCAGTTTGTCCGTTTAGGGTTCCTATAGGGAGTCGGCTTCTCTCTGCACCAGTTGACATCGAACCGTATCCTGTAGTGGTCCGAAAAGGAGCACTTGGTGGATACATGCCAGTTGTCGACGGTCAGAGAGCCTCTGCTTAGCGCTACGGTTATGTCTATAACCTGAGCCCGATCCTTATTCCGGAAAGTGGGGTGTTCTCCCCTGTTACACAGAATAAGGTTTGTGCTCAAAATGTAGTCCAGCAGTGCCTCTCCTCGTTCGTTAATGCCCGTACTACCCCATATGGAGTGGTGGGCATTCGCGTCGCACCCTAGGACAGCTTCGATGCCCTCTTTCTGCGCGTGCTGAATGAAGGCTCTGATGCTTTCCGAAGGGGGATCCTTTTCCTCGTATGGGAGATAGGCCGAGGCAAGGTGTAGATTTCTTCCGTTCCTCCCCTCGATCGTCACCACCGTGAGGTCCTTGTCGCTGTAACGAGAAGAGAAAAGCACATTAAGCTCGGTTCTTGCCACGATACATGTTCTCGGCTTACCCACGTTTCTGGGGAAGAGGAGATGGTATCCGCGAGCACTCAGTCCACGAACCCTTTCACCTAGGATCCAGGGTTCCTGGACGAGTGCAACATCAACCCTCTCCTCCTCCATGAATCGTAGTAGGTCAACAGATGGTACCATGGAGTGATGTAGATTAATCTGCACCACTCTTAGATTGTTCTGTTGACCTATCATCCTAGCTCAGAAGTATTGCCCGAAGGCAGCCCAGTCCAAGCTTCAGCTGGCCTTGCTTCCTCAGGATGAGGCTCTTGGATTCCCGACCAATGCTGATCCAGAGATCCTTGCCGTTTCCTTTGTCGCGCGCCAGCCCTCTCAGGATGGTCCAGTCGTCGGTTCCGTACTCCTTGTTCTGACCTTTGATCATGTTGAGTATGGTTCGGTCCTCCAGGATTGGAGGTGGGATCCATACCTTCATGACCGAACGTACAGGAACATGGTCCGGTGGTACGACGTCGATCCTTGCGCCAGGCCAAAGTTCTCCAACGCCGTGAATTGTGTCGGTGAGAAATCTCAAGGATTCCTCGTTGACACAAGCCACGACCTTAGAGCCCTTATACCACTTGACGCCCTCAAACTCAGCTAGAAATGAATCTTCGCCTCGTGTCATGGCATCGTGGATGGCCTGCATGATGACTCCCTCCAGGACGAGCCAATTTTCGGCTGAGAGCTTCCCTTCCGGGTTGCTTCGGTCGATAATGGCTATCGTAAGCTCCGGTTTTGAGCTGAAGCTGGCCAGAATGTCTTCTGGTCTGCTTCGCTTGTTATCCGGGGCCTTGGATGAGTCATCCGATCTTTGCCGCTTCGAATTTCCACCCCTTTCGCCATCCGGTCTCTCCTTTTGGGAGAGTGAGGTCGACGTAGGGGGTGGTCTTCTGCGGTGCTTCCCGTCCCCAGTGGATGCTGTGGCTGCCTTCGACGTTGACGGAGATTCCGTCTTTGCCGCAGTTTCCGGTGCTTCCACTTGGGCCGTCGTACTCAGTGCTGGTGCTTGGTCCGAGCTATCCTTAGACAGCCGGTTGTAGCGGCGCACTTTGTACTCGTGCTTCTTTTTGAGTGCCTTCTCCTTTGCAGTCATCGACTCCAGGGTGCGGCCCTCAAGTGTCCTGAGAAACTTGAGCGATGCCTTGTACCCTGAGCGCTGCTTGCGGTGAGAAGACACTTCCTTCTTGTTCTCCGCCGGAGCCGTGGCCGATGCAGGCTCACCCACTTTCGGTGGCTCATCGTTGACAGGCATGCGAGCAAGCGCAAGCGCGAGCTCTTCGTCTGTCATTGACGGGCCTGTGAAAATGAATTCGCCATTTTCGACCTCCGGCTCCATGTCCACCCCATCTTGACGATGAAGTGCACCTTCACTTGCCACATTACACAATGTGGAGGCCAAGTGGTCCACCTCCACACTGGGTTTGCAGTTGCCTGATATCGACGCCGTGGGGCCTGCGTTCTCACCCCGATCCGCCGCCGGTACTGGGGATCCGACTCCCTGCACCGTAAGTTCTGCTCCTCCAATGACTTTTGTCATATTGCCTATTTGGCTGGGTTGCGTTTTACCTTCCGCCAGGTTTGGACTGCTTTTTGCTTCAGTGCTCCCCCTCGACCTTACCGGCATGGGTGGCCCTGCCGGTAGCGATTGCTACCGCCGGCATTGCTCTTAGGTTCCTTACACCTACTAAGCCCTCCCACCACGACAAGGTAGCAGTCCGTTGGAAGGGTGTTCAAATACCTCTTATGCGTGCGTTTTTACACCACAGATAAAAAATACAAAATCAGATACAACAAGAAAACAAGAAAGCCGGTTGGGTGGTTTACGTGTGCTTGTGGCTCGACTACAAAAACAAAATCGACGATACAGCGTTGTCTGCACGTATTGTTGTTGCCAGTTTCGCAAAAGCATGAGAAGAGAAGAGAAGAGAGACACATTCGAAGTGGTTGCTAAAATTTTGTTTTGTTAGTTTAAGGTTAGTCCTATGCGCATGCCATACGGCTTCGCGCAAACCAACAACAAATTCGTGTTTTTACAAATGTACACATATATTTGTAAATTTGCAAAGCATGTGTGTGTTTGTAATCGAAGGTTTCTGTTGAAATTAATTTATTCTTTTTTTGGGGTGATATGGCACTAATTTGACAAAGCATATTAAGCGTTCTTACGACTAACCAAAATAATGAGAGCAACAATAAGTCAAATCGACGAGACCATGTAATTTTATTCATGTACTACGGATAACGGCAGAAATATAGTGAAAATGGTGAACTTCTTAGTTGACCCTGCTTCGGACTACGATGACAAAGATAACGAAAATTGGAATAGTTTCAGATGAATTTAGAAATTTTAGTCATGAATAGCAAATGCATAAATAAGAGTGTGTATAAAGCACACAATAACTTCGTTTCCTTCAAACTTTAGTGACTTTCTTTATATTTATGCTTGCGGAGAGCTGCGCTTACACTACAGCTAGCAGTCAATACACTCTTAAGCATTCAGAGCCCTTGTTAAAAGCCGAGCACACACTATCAATCAGCAACCTTATGGCGGACAAGCAACTCAAGAAACCTCCCACATGGGTTGCCCCACGCGTTGGAGCTCAACCTACAGGATGCAGAAAACATTTTCTGATGACCAGAAGACGTCTTCAACATTTACTTCACTTTGGCGCAGGTCGCTAAATAGTTAGCATATTAGAAAAACTGAGTTGGCCACAACTAATTTTCCAGGCCAGAAATGTAGTTTTGGGTGATTGCGGGAAGTGGAAACCACTCGTTCAGGATATAAGCAGAGATAAAACCCTATTTTATTAACGATTTAAATGTCAAACGACTGAAACTTTTATGTTGAATATTGTTTCTTTTTAATACAAAGGAATAAAATATGTTGGACTTTATTTAGTTTATTTTTTATTTAATATCCCAATGACACAAGACATATAGCTTATAAATGAAGTCATTGGTCACAAAAGTATTACGATATAACTTTCAATTAATTAACTAATTACAATGTAGTAAGACTTAAGACTAAATTTGGTTATTTTTATATATAATGTTGTGGTATAAATTAAATTAAATTGAGTTAGAACTAAAATGTGCCTGTAAATGCTCAAATAATTTATTTTTAAACTGCGCTGCGCTCCTAATGCTCTTGATACTATGCGGTAGATCATTCCAATAGCGAACTGCCTGTATAAAGAATTGTTTGTCTTGACTCGCGAGTTTGACACGCTTGCAAACTAAATTGTTGGTCCTTCTTGATGACACAAGCTGCAAATTTTCAAATAAATAGTTTGGCTCTCTTGTTGTCAAAATCTTATGTAGCATTATTAATATTCTAAGTCTAATCCAATATTCCAGGCTTAAGTCGAAAATTTTATTTGCATAGCTAACTTGCAATGGAATTGAACGCCACTTTTAGTTTCTGCATGCTACCAGCATCGCAGAAACCAAAAATTTCAATTCCATAGAAAAGGGTTGGAATTAGACATGATCTTGCAACTAAAAGTCTAAGATTAAGAGGGATGAGTTTTTGCGTGAGAGACAACTGTCTTATAGTTCCGAATATTTTCCCAGTAGCTTTTGCAGCATGATTACTCCATGTAAGAGTGGAGTTAAATTGAATTCAAGGTTTGTGGCTTGCTCAGCATATGACATTTCAGTGTTGTTGACAACGACTCTTGGAAGATCACTGACGTTCAAAGGCTTTTTGTAAATAAGCAAACATGTTGATTTATTGGGGTTTAGACACAAGCCATTTGACTTCGCCCAGTTGCTAACTTTCAGAATTTCATCGTTCATAATTTCGATACACTCAATAAGCTAAAGTAAAGGTCGACTAACATATAGTTGTACGTCATCAGCATAAAGATGGACATTACAATCAGACAAACATTGAGGAAGATCATTAATATATAAGGAAAACAATAACGGTCCAAGGACTGAGCCTTGGGGAACTCCTCGTGAAAGCGGTAAAAACCCAGAAACACGTGTGTCCGTAACCACTGCCTGTTTCCTATTACTAAGATAAGTGTCTATTAAACATGTTGCGCTTGGCGAAAAATTATAAATTTTACTTAGTTTAGTACACAATATCCTATGATTTACAGTGTCAAACGCTTTGCTGTAATCTAATAATGTTAAGCAAGTAACATTACTATCATCTACCTGTCTACGAATGTCTTCAACTATTTTTAAAATTGCTGTTGTGCAACTTTTTCCCTTCTTAAAACCAGATTGTTTGTCGCTGAGCATCGAATTTTCGTTTAGAAATCTTTGCATCTGGGATACCATTAATTTCTCAAACACTTTGGAGAGGAATGGCAAGATAGAGATTGGCCTGAACTCGTTTTTAGATTTCGGTATGGGAAGAATTTTTGCAACTTTCCAGCAGGCAGGAAAATCTGAGGTTGTAAACACGGTGTTCATAATATGCGTAACGTAATTAAGCAGCCGTGGTAAAAGTATTTTTAGGAATTTTGGGTTCACTCCATCTAGCCCTTCCGCATTAGACTTAACTTTTAATGTACACTCAAGTACATCACATTGACTAACACAGACAAAACTTAAGCTATTATCACAGATGGGTACGGAATTTAGGTACAAGTTTTGCGCTGGTTCAGTTACGTCTGCTAGAACAAATCTCTTATTTAAGTCTTCCACATCAAGGCCAGATTTGGGTTTTGAGATGACTTTACCTACACCAAGACTCTTTAATTCTTTCCATATTTGGCCAGAGGTTATTGCATTGCCGAATTTTGCACTGAAATAGTCCCTTTTAGCTGTTGCAATCATGCTCGTTACTTTCGCTCTAAGCTGTTTAAAATTATTGTGCATTTCATCAGTTCTATACCGTTTCCATCGTTTAAATGCAGTGTCCCGCATACGAATTTGATTTTTAATTTGCGCACTAAACCATGACTGCTGCTTTGGTCTAAGTATTTTTGATTTTAATGGAACACATGTGTCAAATAGATAAGAGATGTTTGAATTTAATATCATAAGTTGATTCTGCGCAGTCGTCGAGTCATAAATGGAAGCCCAGTGACAGTTGTCAAATTCCGTCAGTAATATATCGTAGTTAATAGATTTCAAGTCCCTATAATTAATTGTTTGGTTTACGTATTCCACAGGAATTTCATAAGTCAGGAAAATCATGTCATGTTTGGAGAAAGCTGGGGCTGGCACCTGGTCATAAAGATTGATTTTACTTAGGTCACTAACAAGGAATATATCTAATAAGGTGTTGCTGTTTCTAGTAAAATGAGTGGGCTCAGAACTATTTGCCAAGGATAAGCCTAATGATTCCATTTCGGACAGAATAAGTTTTTCGCTGAGCATGTTGCTGTTTAGATCACCAGACAAAATAACATTGGGATACGACATAGAAATCTCGGACACAACATGTATTAATTCTTGATATTCAGTCGTTTGATGAGGTCTGTAAATACATCCAATTAAAGTTTGAATGCTCAAGCTTCTGTTTGTTACCTCAACAAACAAGTACTCGACTGGACTTTCTACCGGATTACTGCGAATGAGTTTACAGCTGAGTTTTGTATTGACATAAATAGCCACACCGCCGGCATGGCCCACCCGATCTGATCTGTACAACGAATAACCATCACACTGAAATAAGACATCACTAGAGTTACACACAAACCATGTTTCGGACACACATATAATATCTACATTTGAATTTACAAATATTTGCCTAAACTCATCCATCTTTTTACATAAACTTTGAGCATTTAAGTGAACTAATTTTAAACCTTCCTTTTGTTTACCTAAAATTCTCTTTTGAGCTTCAGCCGAACACATGAGTCGTGAGAGCAAATGCAGCCGAACACGCGAATCGTACGAGAACAAGCTGCCGAGCGTTCTATTTATAGAATACACATATTCTCTCTCTCTATATATGTGTGCGCTGCGACGCCGGCAGAATTTGGCTTGCCAACCACGCGTGGCTGCCTTTTCAAATTTTGGACATCGCTGCATTAAATAGATTATAAATGAAATTTTTGTTATTGTCGTTGCGCTTGTTGTTTAAGCGTCCATCCAAGTAGGTCAAAAAATAGAAAGTTAGTCCAATGGTTCCGGATTTTTCTCCAAGCGGCTTATCTCTAATGGATGAAATTAAAAAGAAAGTGCTCAGAATTTATGTGATTTTCGCAACTGCCTCCACGAGTGAGGTAGGTTCAAAGGAAACCAGAGCTGTAGGATTGGAAATTCAAAATTTCGAAAATCTCCCACTTTTTTGCTTAATATCATTCCAGCTTCGCTATTTTTTGACCTACCCAATTTCCCGAGGAATGTGCGAAAGTGTTGGGTATTAAAACAAAATATTTGGATTGTCACATCCCAAAGGGCCAAAGCCGAAATCCTTTTAATCTCTTAGCTTGTGTGCTTCTAATTTTCGCACAAGAGAAAGGGACCTACAGTTTAACGGCAAAGCGGTCAAAGCTGACCGGGTGTGTACGTTTTTCAAAGAATTAACTGGGATCGAACCCACGACCTCTAGTTCAGCGGACACACACTCAATTGATGCGTTTGAGCTGAGCTTTGAAGCAAAACTAAACAGAAAACGAGCAAAGGCACGACCGAGCGTTGGGCTCGGCCGGCAAAATACACCTTGAAACGCTAAAATGAGAAGTCCTAACCACCCGCCGTATAGCCCAGACAATGACCCTTTGACTACTATTTGTTTTTGTCGATGACGCATGTACTTGAGGATCAACACGTTCTCTCTTTCAAAGAACTCAAAAATTAAATAGATTCGTAGATCGCTTCAAAAGACGCATCGTTTTTTCGAGATGATATTCGAAAATTTGCCACAAAGATGGGAAAAACTAGAGACTAGGGCTGGACAATATTTAAAAAAATAAAAATTTTATTTTTCACAATAAAGGGTCAAACTTAAAAAAAAATCCTTTAAGACTTATTTGTACAGGTAATACTTCTGGACGAATACTCTGACTTCTTATAGTCGCGACAATTATAAAAGTGTTTTAAAGCTGTTTTGATGTTTTTTGGGAATTAAATATTAAAAGTGTAAGAATATATGACTTTTCATTATTATTTCACTATTAGGAAATTCGAAAACAGAAACAGGCATTCATAAAATGTATAATATATTAAGAATGAACCACTGAACCGATCCTAAACCGAAGTTCCTTTAGCTCTAAAAACCATGCAATGAACCAAACCAGCGGTTCAAAAACTGTGTGAGCCACTGAACCGAACCAGTTCTTATAAAAATATCGCCAGGTATGCAAAATTCACATTTTGCGCTGTACGCTGTATGACTAAGGTAGACCTCATTTCTGAGGGAAAAGCATTCATGGAGGCCAAAAGTAATTGGATTTTGTCGCCTTGTGTAGTTTTATATATTTTTGTGTAATTATTGTTAATCTTAGTAGGCCAAGTGTTACTGTAAGTTCGTTTGGCTTCAACAAACATCACAAGTTTTCTATTCATTCAGTAGTTGACACTCTTGGGGTGCACAACAATTTAATTTTGTTTTTTCTTTTATAATTTTTTGAAATATTTTCACTTTCCTTGATTCTGCTTGACTCTGCTTTATTATGTGACATGGACTCCTTTTCTTGATGGATTTCCTTTTCTTAATATATATTTTGTGATGTCCATCAGCATCTCATCCGTTGTAATTTGCAACGTTGTAAAACAGAGCAGTTGGAAGTGGTCGGAAGGCAAACATTATGACCGGCTAAGCTGTCAGAAAGCTAACCCAACTTTTTAACAACAAAGACAACATAAGTCAACGAGATGCAGCCAGAAAATTTAATTGCAGCCAACAACATATCAGTAAGGTGATGAAAAAGAATAATATGGCTGCCAGACGTAAGCAAAGAGCACCAAGTTACACACCTGACCAAATACAATCTGTCAAATCTCAATGTCGTTGGATGTGCAACCAATATCGCCTTTTTGCCAATATCCTTTTTGTACCAAAGGAACGGAACCCAACAAACTTGCCGCAGTGTCGTCCAATTAAAGATTTTTTTGTAAGTCTGAGTGCTGCAGTTCACAAAAACAACTGTAAGGCCAAAAATATCAAAGAAGTGTCCAACAGGATTCGCTTATGTATCTGGAAATACGACCCCAAAGTCGTACAGGCGGCCTGCGGATCCGTTTTCCGGAAGCTACGTCGAGTGGCTGATAGCGGTCCTTTCGACCAAATCCGTTGATGCAATTCTTTTGTAAATGTAGTCATAAATAAACTGTCAAATTTTCATAAAGATCCGTTGAGGTTGGGTTATGGCGGCATTTTAAGTTTGTGCAGATTTTTAGTTTTCACCCGTTTTTTTTTTAATACAGAATTATATTGCAATTGTTGAAACTTAGAAAGTTTCCGACTGTACTTAGATAGAGGCGTTTGTAAGATATTTTGTAAATTTTATTAACTTAAAATCCAACGCCTTTATCTAGGCATAGTCGGAAACTTTCCATGTTTCAACAATTGCAATGTTATTCTGTATTTTTAAAAAAATAACGGGTGATAACTAAAAATCTGCACAAACTTTAAAATGCCGCCATAACCACAATTATCAACGGATCTTTATGAAAATTTTACAGTTTATTTTTGACTACATTTACAAAAGAATTGCATCAATGGATTTGGTCGAAAGGACCATTATCAGCCACTCGACGTAGCTTCCAGAAAATGTCTCCGCTGGCGGCCTGTACGACCTTGGGGTCGTATTTTCAGATACATGAGCAAATCCTGTTGGTCAGTTCTTTGATATTTTTGGCCTTCCAGTTGATTTTGTGAACTGCAGCACTCAGACTTCCAAAAAAATCTTTAATTGGACGACACTGCGGCAAATTTGTTGGGTTCCGTTCCTTTGGTACAAAAGGGATATTGGCAAAAAGGCGATATTGGTTGCACATCCACCGACATTGAGATTTGACAGATTGTATTTGGTCAGGTGTGTAACTTGGTGCTCTTTGCTTACGTCTGGCAGCCATATTATTCTTTTTCAGCACTTTACTGATGTGTTGTTGGCTGCAATTAAATTTTCTGGCTGCATCTCGTTGACTTATTTTGTCTTTGTTGTTAAAAAGTTGGGTTAGCTTTCTGACAGCTTAGCCGGTCATAATGTTTGACTTCCAACTTCTCTGTTTTACAACGTTGCAAATTACAACGGATGAGATGCTGATGGACATCACAAAATATATATTAGGAAAAGGAAATCCATGAAGATAAGGAGTCCATGTCACATAATAAAGTAATAAAAAATATTTCAAAAAATTATAAAAGAAAAAACAAAATTAAATTGTTGTGCACCCCAAGAGTGTCAACTACTGAATGAATAGAAAACTTGTGATGTTTGTTAAAGTCAAACGAACTTACAGTAACACTTGGCCTACTAAGATTAACAATTAATTTTACACAAAAAAACTATATAAAACTACACAAGGCGACAAAATCCAATTATTTTTGGCCTCCATGAATGTTTTCCCTCAAAAAAGAGGTCTACTTAATTTATACAGCATACAGCGCAAAATGTGAATTTTGCATACCTGGCGATATTTTTATAAGAACTGGTTCGGTTCACACTGTTTTTGATCCGATGGTTTTTAGAGCTAATTGAAATTCGGTTTCGGTTCGGTTCAGTGGTTCAATTTTAATTTATTATAAATTTTATGAATGCCTGTTTCTGTTTCCGAATTTCCTAATACATAGTGAAATAATCTTCTATATTTATACATCTATACATCTATCTATCTATACATATATATAAAAGTGAAAGTATATTTGTATGTTTGTTCCTTATGTCTAAGGTATATGTCCCTTGTCTAAGCCGCTGAACCGATCTTCACGAGTTTTTCACAGTATGTTCATGTCGATCAGGAAAGTGTCATAGGCTATGTCTCATGTCTGTGAAATGGTCCAAAAACCGCGAAATTTGAAAAATTATACAGTTCATCCGAATGATGAATGAAACTTTGGGGAATGAATTGAACGCTTGCCCTGGAGGGTTTCTAAGTTGAAGAATTTGCGAAAAATGGTCCTAAAACCGCGAAAATTGCAAATTTTACGATTTCGGTAAAACCTTGGGGGGATGGTTCGACGTTGCCCGCGAAGGTTTCCAAGTAGAAGGAATGGTCGGAAAACGATCCAAAAACCGCGAAATTATACCGTTCATCCGATTGCAAAGAAAATTTGGGAATGGTTGAACGATTGCCCTGGATGGTTTCTAAGTTGAACAAATTTGCGGAAAACGGTCAAAAACCGTAAAAATTGCAAAATTTTCGCTAAAACTTTGGGAAATTGATCGACGCTTGCCCGGGAAGGTTTTTAAGTAGAAGAAACTGCAAATTTTGCAAAATGTTCTATTGTTATGAAACTTTGGAGAATGTTTGGACGCTTGCCCGCGAAGGATTCGAATTTTATGAATTGTGCGGGAAATAGTCCAAAAACCGCGAAAATTCAAAAACTATACCGTTCATCCGATTGCGATGAAATTTTGGTCAATGGTTAGACGCTTGGCCGCGAAGTTTTCTAAGGTCCAAAAATCGCGAAATTTGCAAAATAACCTTATGAGTATTTATGAAAGCGCTTAGTGCTTATATTACAATGCAAGTTTTTGATTTGAGTCTGGATTATTGTGAAGATTTGATAGACCAAACGGTCAAAAAAGACACGATATTTGCAAAATATTCATGAGTTTAGATCAGAGGCAGGCAAGAAATACATTCACATTTTTGCATTGGTGTGTGTGAGAGCAACGCAAAAATTTCTCTCTTTTCCAGTAGCAACGACTGCGTCGCGAATACGTAACGCAGTGAAGCTTTAACAGTTTATACCAAGGGTGCCCAGAACGAGCTTACCAGCGCGTCAAAACCAATACACATACACCAAATATATTTCAAGCAATAACAACAAAATGAGATAGAGAGAGAGAACCGATTTTTGTTTTTGTGTGTGTGTGCCGCGGAAAGCAACTCGCGTTCGGCCGTACGCATAAGCATTTTGTTGTTGTGTTCGAGTTTGCGAGAGTCATCGGAGAGAGAGAGCATAGAGACACATATGAAGTTGTTGTTGCAGATCAGAGCGCGGCAACAACAAAACATAGAGCACGCATAAGATTTGTTTTTGCTTTTTGCTGGCTTATGGCGCGCGCAAATTGAATACGCGCAGGCTATTCCTTTGCGTAGAACAACAACACAAGCGTGTCTTGCGTAATTGGCATGGGCGCCCCTGGTTTATACCGTGTGTGTGGAAGCAGCCCTGCTTTGAGAATTTTCGTATGCACGCCAGATAGCAAGCTGCCGGCCCCTGGTTTAGATTATCATGATGATGGTTAAATAGAAAAAAAAAAGAACGAACGGCCCAAAATGTTTATGGCGACTTGCAGCCAACACCAGCTTGAATACAGTCGCTCTCATAAGAAACATAAGGACCCGGGCGACGCCGGGTATTCAGCTAGTATAAATATAAAAATGAATGTTTGTCTGTCTGTCTGTCTGTCTCTTATGCCTGCCTAAGCCGTTCATCTGATTGCGATCAAACTTTAAGAAATGGTTGAGTGCTTGCCAGGGAAGGTTTCGAAGTTAAGGGGCACACCTAGTGTGAAATTTCAAAAAAATCGATTTTTCTTTTTTTTCATATTTTGGTAGATTACACCTTTAAAAATAACATATTAAAATTTCAAATCGATATCTCAAATAGTTTTTGAGTTATAGCAATTTAAAGAGCAGCCGCTCGGCAGCTAGAGAGACGATCATTTTATCTTTAAACGCGTTTTTCTCGAAACAGCATTTTCCGAATTTGCCGCAGTGATTACTCAAAAACAAATGATCCGATCACTATCAAATTTTTTTACAGGTTCTATATATAGTTCTCCGTACAATGACCTATCGATTTTTGATCTGATCAAAAAATCGAATTTTGGCAGGCCAAAAACGACCAAAACTTTGGGTAAAATTCGACTATTTTTTTTAAAACGCCGCCATATTGTCAATTTTTGATTTTTTTTCTTTATCGTAGGTCATTGTACAGACAATATTCTCTAGTTTAACGAGAATTTTTTGTTTTTAGATTTCATCCACGGAGAAGGACGGAATCACTGCAGCAGTGAAGGACCTTTTTTTCGCGCCGTTGGAGATCGACTATAACTTAAAAAATATTTAATTTTTTTCTTCAAAAATTTCACTGTATATTCTTGAAACATGTATAAATATATTCTTAAAATTTTGAAATAATTGATAAAGTATTTTTTTTAATAAAAATTCCCAAAAATCACCTTTTTTTTAGGCCATTACACTAGGTGTGCCCCTTAAAAAAATGGCAAGAAAATAGTCCAAGAATCGCCGTTTATCCGATTGCAATGAAACTTTTGGGAATGGTTGAACGCTTGTACGGGAAGGTTTCTTAGTTGAAGAAATTTGCGGAAAATGGACCAAAAACCGCGAAAATTGCAAAATTTACAGTTTGGGTAAAACATTGGGGAATGGTTCGACGCTTGCCCGGGAAGGTTTCCAAGTAGAAGAAATGGTCGCAAAATGGTCCAAAAACCGCGAAATTTAAGAAATAATACGATACATCCAAAATCGCGATCAAAAAATCCCGAAATTTGCTAAACTACCAAATGATCATATTTATGAAAGCGCTTAATTTTGAGATTACAATGCAGGCGTTGGTTAATGGAAGATGCAGATTAAACGGTCCAAAATGCTAGGAGGTGTAAACCAAAGGGTCAAAAAAGTCGCAAAATTTGTTCTACAAACCGCTTTTGACCCAAATCGGTCGGGAACTCGGTCGATTTTGGGTCGAAAACGATTTGTAGAACACATGGGTATAAATATTTGGTCGAGAATTCAAATAGGGGGGACTCTAGCCTAATAAGTCTAAAAATATGACATACTTAAAACTGTACCACGGTATATAGGACTGTTCTACTGTTTCCCGAGAATCTTTTGATCTTTTTACTTACAGCTAAACCATCAAATTTGCTGAAATTTCAAGAAAGCCTCATAGTTTATGTTGGATAGTTCGCGGCCTGAAAATTCTAGGGCAGATATTGGTGAATAATCCACGCTTTAAAAGTGTTATTAAAAAGCACATTTTTGAATCTTTACCTAGGTACTGGAAATTACGCATACCTTGTATTCCATGTATTCTACAAAAAGGACCCAGTCCCCATAGGTTTAGTAGAACACTTGGGAGGCTTTTGGAAACTTACCTTGTACCTTACCTATGTAAGAAAAATGTGTATCTTTCCTATCACTACATACATGTATGGTTGGAAGATGTTCGATGTTTTCTATACAATGAGATTCAATTGGGATCATCGTCCTTCCTTAAGGTATACATGTCTCTTGGAAAACGGGTACAGAGGGTGGGTCCCGTCTGTTAGGAACCAGCTCACAAGGGAGTTTAGTTATGCAGTTCGACTATGCAGAACAAACCAGCTAGTTAGACTTTCTTAATTCAAACTGGAATAGAGGTTGTCTTTCAAATCTCTGATCACTACTACTGGCTAGCAAGAGCAAGTGAATTTCAGTAGGAAACAGTCATAGAGCAGCGAGTGCCGAAAGGCGAAGTCACATCATCAGCTCCTACATATAGCTGTTCCATCTGCACTTCAGACAGATACATATGATAGAGTTTTGAACCAAAAAAACCAACGCCCGTCTCCCTGCCAGAGTTTGTTACTTTTTAGACAGGAAAATGTCTAACGACAAAAGAATTCAAAATCAACACCAAATCAACAACCCTTGGTGTTACGTTCGACCCATTGTTCAGCTTCACTTCTCAGAGGTTGTGATCGCAACTGGGGGAATAAGAAGAGAAGAACACTATTGCTACTATCTACAGCTCTATTGGTATCCATCTGGTCTCCGTCAAATTGACGATGACGGCGTCAATTCGCTATTCTGGTACCGGAATAGTTATCTACGTCTTACAAATTACAACACAACAGCTAAAACATTCGTGTTTAACTTCGTATAGAGGGAGATAGCTGGTTACTTTAGGAGTTCTTGGTTAACTTTGTAATCACTAGTTCCGCCAAGCCATAACAATTGCATTGACTCGCATCGAATTTTGAGCCACATTTATTCCCTCAAGGATTAATCCATCCCAAAATGTGGTTTAATAAAATAAATTAACAAAATCTATCTTCTTCTCCGGGTTACAACTTCTCGTTTATTTCTTTTGTAGCAAACTTATAGCTTAAGGATATTATATGGGGCAGGGGGGCATCCACATCCGTTCCTCTTAAATAAACAGAAGCGTTTACTGTATTTTTTTTGATTCGGATCCGGATCCAGACCCAGCAGCATATATATATATAGAACTAAAACACACAAACCTAATTGTTCTGCGGCTTGGACCATTCGACGCTCAAAATTAAATGATCGTAGCCGTGCCCGTTCAGAATCTCGATGGCTGCCGCCGCATCCTTGCGCTGCTTGAAATGCACATAGGCAAATCCCTTGCACAGGCCGGTGTTCTTGTCGCGGGCCAGGTACATCTTGCTCTGGGGGCCAATTTTCTTCACCAGCTCCTCCAAATCGGCCTCGGTCATCGACTCGGACAGATTGGAGATGCGAATGGCGGCCGTATCATCGCGTCCACGCATACCCATGCCCCCCTTTTGGCTGTCTTTGAGGAATGGCGGCACGTATTTGCCTGACTTGGGCGCGTCCACGGCTGCTGAGGCGGCAGCAGCTGCCTTCTTCTCCATGAGATTGGTATCCATGGCAGTGCCCTTGTACGGGCAATTGACGGACCAATGCTCACCATTGCAAATACGGCACTTGGCAATGTTTTTGGAGGGATCCAACAACGGATCGTTGGTTTTCTCGTCCTCCTTGGAGTTGAGGAACTGCATGATGATCTCCTCAGACACCATGGTGGTCTGCGAGTTGGGGCCGGGCTTGTCGTTCTTGGATTCGCCAAATTTCGTCCAGGTGCGGCGCTTAGCCACTGTCTTGGGCACCACCTGCTTGGAGATTTTGTAAGTGCGCACCACCTTGGTCTTCTTGTCGTCCTTGTTGTATTTGTATTCGGTCACATATTTGTGGCCATTCTCCACGGTTTCGGTGGTTGGCGGCAGGCCGCCATAGTCCAGCTCCACCTCATCGGCCCAGGAGGATTTGATCGTTTCGACGCCCGGCATATCTGCAAAGTGAAGCAACTGAATCACTGGACACTTGGGAAGAGTTTAACACTAAATTCACCTTGCTTTTCCAACCAAATCGGCAATTAATTAATGAAATTTACCAAAATTTCGCCACGAGGTACGGTGCGCATAGATGTGCAATCTAAGGATGGCAAAATTAGTTCGATAACAAACTCATTTGTCATCGATAGTTCGATGGCGAACTGTGTAGGTGCCATTTATCGATAGCAAAGCTAAGGCCTTAAGTTATTTGATCAAAAATTATGAATCACTCATATATTAATGTTAATCCCTATGTACGTTAATGGCGTCGTAAAAATTAATGTACTTGTGTTGTAAAAACATCGATAGGGGAAACCATCGATAGTATCGATAGAACTATAGAAAAATTTTGATTTTGAATAAATCAACCAATAATTTATAACAACCAATCCAAATATTTTTATTTTCACATTTTTCAAGGAATTGCAGATTAAGAATTTAAGCAATTTCTTTGGTAGGTAAAAGCAATATTTAAAAATTAAAGCAACATAACGTTTTTCGTATATGTTCGCAAGTTTTTCTGGATCGATTTTAATGAAATAACAGCCAATCGACGCAGAATTAACGGAGCTAACGTGTGAACCTCGATCATCGCCGAAAACTAAAATTTTTTTGTACAAAAAGTGAAAAATCGATGTATTTTTCTCCATAAATTTCCCTACCAATTAACATATTTAAAAACCGATAGTATCGATAGGGGGTCGCAACAATTGATGGTTGGCTAAATTCACATCTATCGATAGTAGCGATAGTGCTAACGATGGTTTTCACAGCACTATATTTACTTATCGATAGTTTTGCAGCTGTATCAGCTCTAACACGATGACACACACTTGCGTAGACTCACATACTCACACACACACACACACACATGCAAGGCCAAAAGGCAAATTAGTGCAACAAACAAATTCAAATTGGCCGTGTTTTTCTTTAGAACCAACTCCCACACTTCTATGCCTTACATTTAACTAAAACCCACCTGCCAAAGCAACATTACACACGGACGAAACTGCAGCACTGGGCTCGGGAACCACAGCAGCAAGAGCAGCCCGCATCTGACCTGTGACCAGAGAGAGTGAAACCGTGAAATATGGTCAAGCTGTTCGCACTGAGCATCTTCCACAAAGGTGCCAGCGAAGCGCGTTTGCTGAAGACGGCCTCCGACTTGCAGTCCTTCTCCTTTTTTCAACGTGGCACAGTAAATGAGTTCATGACGTGAGTATTTCCCTTTTTTTGGCGACGGCGCAAATCGGCAGCACCTCCCTCCCCACCGCCCCCTTCTAACGATACTTCTTTTCAAAGACAGCTTCGCCGCAAAGACAATTGTGGAGCGCACACAACCCGCACTGAGGCAGTCTGTGAAACAGGACGCTTACATGTGCCATGTCTATGTGCGGGCCGATAATCTGGCCTGTGTGCTTATTGCCGACCACGAGTATCCGCACCGAGTGGCCCACACACTGATCACCAAGATACTCGACGACTTTACGGCCAAAATTCCGGCGGACCAATGGCCGAACGGTTCAGAGGCCACCATTGCCTTCGAGGGCTTGGCCGCATTTCTAGCCAAATATCAGGATCCCGTGGAGGCGGATCCGTTGACTAAAATGCAAAATGATTTGGACGAGACAAAAATCATACTCAAAAGCACCATCGAGGCGGTGCTAGAGCGTGGCGAGAAGCTGGACGATATGATCATCAAATCGGAGAAACTCTCCATACAGAGCAAGGCCTTCTACAAGACGGCGAAAAATACCAATTCGTGCTGCAGCTTCACCTAAGCTCGAGCGGGGCGAATGCGACCAGACATAGGAACATAAACACCACAACAAACCACAAAGCAGCAACACAAGGAATCACATATATGATCGAGAACACCAACAACCAAACAAACAAACTGAACGGCAGCCTGCCACAGGAGCCGCAGCGAATGCTTTTTATAAATTAATTAGTTAATTTTATATATGTTTATGAATGTATGATGTGACCCGGACCCAGGCGTACTCGGCTGGCTCTCCAGCTGGGGGCAGCGCACTGTCTACGGTCATCCAAACCACTTGTATGTCTATGATATGGATATGGCATTAATTAAACCAATATACATAATTACAATTTATGAGCTACATACATATATGCATATATATATATACCCCGAAATTACCCAAATTGAATATTCTAATTAAATGTGTGTCTAAAGATTACCCCAGTTCGACCCCTCCGCTCTGATTTCGCTTATGCCCTGTTATGAATGTCTTGTTATCGCCGCTTGGTGTTTTTTGGAATTTGAGTGGAGGGGCACAGTTGACTCATGTACACATTCTCACGTCACACGGATCCTCCAAATCGAAATCGAAATCTCTGCGTTCAATAAAGGATGAAAGTATTATGTTAAATGTGATTCAAAAATTCGATTTTTTTTTCTTGTTCTTCAAATCAAACGATTTTCTTTTTGAGGTGAGCATTTGTACGTAGAATCTAATCAGCTTACAGAAATGGATTAAAACAACATTAAGTGCCAAAAGTCAGAAGAGCACATAACAGATGAGTTCAAGAAGATCCGATTCGAGAGATCGAACCAAACTTTACTAATGGTTTTTGTTCAGAAATAAAAATGAAAAATAAATCTGATTTGCCTGCAAGATAAAGAAGCTTATATCCCGTATACACAGCGCGTCATCAGGTTAGCACACCCATTGTGCGAGTCGTTTTTGTTTAATTCAAGCCGAACCAAAAGAGTAAATAGTTTGTTTTTTGTGTTTGTTGCAGGGACCGTAATGATTACACCGTGCCTGGGGAGTAGAGCGTACGCTGTAGAGCACTTCCTCAAACTTGGTTTTCCTCGGGGACCCCCAAAATCTGAAGATAAGGCACAAAAACCGTCAAGAGCTCATTTTGCTCACTTAACCTCGAAAAAACTCGCGCATGGAACTTCTGATTTTAGATAATCATGTTAATTCCGATATCGTCGAGAAGTTTCTAGTAGATTATAATCTATGGTTTCAGAGAAGTGATGGCTGATAAATGCGAGTTACAGATCTGGTATTTTGAATTTTTTTTTTGAAATTTCAACTTAGAATTTATTATCAGGCATGTTGTCAATTTGGCTACGTTTTGAAAAGTAAACCGTTCTCAATTCCGAATGATTTTGCGTACGTTTTACTTTTGGCAAACCACGGACCAAACGAAATCGGCAAGGGAGAATCAAGCGAAACGATGGAAAATGGAACATGTGGAAACGAGAGAGGCTGACTTTTACGTTAAACTTATGGTTCGACCACATGCCTATAGTTCTGAAAGTTGCAATCCCGGATTCTACAGCACCGGAGAAGAATCTTAAATAGTTGCCGAAATTATCCTGGAGCAACCAAAATGAGAACGAGTACAAGAAAACAGTCCTCAAGTTAACTATTGAGGATATCACAACGGCAATCAAAAAAGCAGCCTGCACCAACTCGAGCAACGGTACAATTCATTTTAATAACAGGTGTTTCAATTGGAAATGTTATAAGAAGAGACAGGCTGTTTTTGCGGCGTTGGATAACTTCAGAATATCTGGTTTGGCTGAAGATAAACGGGTCTACGTGATGGTTCAACAAGAGTACAAAGTGTTGTGTGTAAGAAGCAAATTCGAATATGACCAGATAGCAAAGACTGGTGGAAAATTGCCAGAGAAATAAGAGGAATGGCCCCAAAAATAGAAACCAGAATCGCTGCATGGCATTTTAGGAGTCATTTAGAAAATCTTCTCAACTCGGAACAAAGTGCTCTGAACATCTACTATGCTCCTACTTATGCTGACGGATCCAGACCTAGATAAAACGGTAACAATGGAGGAACTTACAATAGCACTAGCCAAAGCCAAGCCGAACAAAGCTCCAGGAGAAGACAGGGTCCCGTACGAGTTTTTTAAAAATGCCCCCAACGAAATGCTTGAACAATTGGTGATAATATATAATAGAGGTGGCTGGGTGGCTCAGCGGCTAGTGTGCGCGACCGCTGAGCATGAGGTCGTGGGTTCGATCCCGCCTCGGAACATCTAATGAAAACTTTTTTTCTTTGAATAAATCTTTACACCCGGCCACACCTCTTTGCTGTTGGCGCCAGCTTTGCAGTAATTAGCCATGAAAAGCTTCTCAAACTGCCGTTCGGATAAGGCGTTAAACTGTAGGTCCCTTTCTCTTGTGCTAAAATTAGAAGCGCACAAGCCAAGAGATTGAGAGAGGCTCGGCTTTGGCCCCTTGGGGCTGTGTCATCTTGACAAGCCAATTTTACTTATATAATAGAGAACTGAATAGCAACTGTCTTGAAAAAACTTTCATTAACAGCATAATCTTCCCAATTCATAAAAAGGGAAATATAAATGATCCAGTGAACTACCGTGGGATTTCTTTTATGAATTGTGCGGCGAAGCTTCTAATGAGTATTCTTACGTCCAGGCTAACAATGTGGGTAGAGAAGCACAACAAGCTTAACGAATTCCAAGCTGGCTTTCGACGCGGGTACTCAACGGTTGACAACATTTTCAACTTGGCCTCCATTGTTCGAATCAAGTTTGAGGAAAAGATAAAAGTCTATGCTTATTTTGTGGATTTTAAAGCTGCGTTTGACCGAGTACCTCGTCAACTTTTAGTATACAAGCTACAACGGCAAGGTGTATCCAAAAAGATGATACGGTTTGTAGAAAAAATGTACTCGCAAACGAACTGCGCAGTCTGAACAGGAGAAGAACTTTCGGATCGGTTTCAAGCAATGAACGGGGTGAAACAAGGATGCCTTATGTCGCCATTGCTTTTTGCGCTGTACCTGGACGATCTTCACGAGCACTTAGGTGGTGGGCTGTACGTTGAAAACACCAACATAAGGCTTCTATTGTATGCAGATGATATCGTAATCGTAGCGGACAATCCCTCAAAACTTCAGCTAATGATTGAAAAACTGGAAATATACTGCACATTGTGAGGCATGGAAGTAAACAAAATGAAGTCTGAGATCATGGTGTTCCGAAAAGGAGGCAGGCTATCAGCATCGGAGAACTGGACATTTCAGGCAGAACAGGTGAAGGTTGTACTGGAGTCAAATACCTTGGAGTTGTCTTGACGCCCACACTGAGTTTAAAAAAACATCGCGAAGGCGAGTATAAACTCAGTGTGGGCCAATTTTCTAAACAAGGGAACCCTTAACCTAGCTGCAAAATGGAAAATATTCAACGCTATCAGCAGAACAGTGCAGTGTTATGGAGCCCAAATATGGGGAGGTGAAACAAGAGACGAGACAGATCAATTGCAAAGATTTTTTATCAAGAGGATACTTAAACTGCCAGACTGTACGCCGAATTATGATGGACACATTTACAGCCTGTCACTTCATCTTAAATATGTAGCTCGGTTCGCGGGCTCGAACCAAACTTTACTAATCAGAAATTTTAGGGATGGGGCGTAACAAAAATGAAAAATAAATCTGATTTGCCTGCAAGTTAAAGAAGCTTATATCCCGTATACACAGCGCGTCATCAGGTTAGCACACCCATTGTGCGAGTCGATTTTGCTTAATTCAAGCCAAACCAAAAGAGTAAATAGTTTTTTTTTTTTTGTGTTTGTTGCAGGGACCGTAATGATTACACCGTGCTACAGCGGGAAAAACCTGGGGAGTAGAGCGTACGCTGTAGAACACTTCCTCAAACTTGGATTTCCTCGGGGACCCCCAAAATCTGAAGATAAGGCCCAAAAACCGTCAAGAGCTCATTTTGCTCACTTAACCTCGAAAAAACTAGCGCATGGAACATCTAATTTTAGATAACCATGTTAATTTCGATGGCGTCGAGAAGTTTCTAGTAGATTATAATCTATGGTTTCAGAGAAGTAATGCGATGGCTGATAAATGCGAGTTACAGATCTGGTATTTTGAACCTTTTTTTGGAAATTTCAACTTTAACACCCAATTGTTTAACAAAATTGCTCCAAGCTATTTTTTTCTTAGAATTTATTATCAGGCATGTTCTCAATTTCGCTACGTTTTGAAAAATAAACCGTTTCAATTCCGAATGATTTTGCTTACGTTTTACTTTTGGCTAATGTACCTTCATCTTAAAGCAATGCGCAAAACTCGCTTGCCTACCCTATTCACATCTTATTTTGCAAATCACTTGAGCAGTCTAAATTTCCTACTACTTGGATATAATCTTTTATTATTCCCTTACACAAAAAGGGATCACGGTCTGATATTTCTAACTGTAGGGGTATTGCGAAACTCTCTGCTATACCTAAACTCTTTGAACAAATTATAACCTTTCAGCTTCAACACTCATGTTTCCCGTTTATCTCACCGAACTAGCATGGATTTGTTAACAATAGATCCATTACTACAAACTTACTAGAATTTACTTCTACAGTAATTCAAGGCTTCACTCAACGCAAGCAAACAGATGTTATTTTTACTGAATTTAGTAAGGCTTTCGACAGTGTTTCTCATTGTCTTTTGGTTCTGAAATTGCGTTTGTTGGGATTTCCGTTGAGTCTTCTTAAATGGATCTCATCTTATCTTCAGTGTAGAACTCAGAAAGTTGTATTTAATAGTTGTACCTCTTATACAGTATCAGTGACCTACGGAGTTCCTTAGGGCAGCCATCTTGGACCTCTTCTCTTCGTGCTATTTATTAACGACCTTCCTCATGTTATTAAGTATTCTCGTGCACTTATGTACGCAGATGACTTAAAGATCTTCCTGAGCCATAACTCGCCCAATGATTCTGCTCTGCTTCAGGTTGATTTTAATTCCATATACTTGTGGTGCTCTAACAATTTGTTGCACTTAAACCGGGACAAGAGTAAGTCTATGACGTTTTATCGTAGAACCCCCTTTTTGATTAAATATTTATTGAATTCTTATCAGCTTGAACAGGTCGAATCTTTTCATGATCTGGGTATTACCCTTGATCATAAATTACATTTTGGCACTCACATTGAACTCTCTGTGAATAAAGCCATGGGCTTGCTAGGTTTTATTACACGCTGGTCTAAGGAGTTTAATGATCCCTACACGACTAAGATTTTCTATACATCCATAGTGAGGCCTATCTTAGAATTTGGTTCGCGTATTTGGAACCCCCAATCTTTAACCCTCTGTAAGCGCATTGAATCCGCCCCGAAGCAGTTCCTTTTGTTTGCCCTTCGCAACTTGAGTTGGGACCCTCAATTGAGGCTTCCCCCTGTTTATCCAGACTAAAGCTTCTAGACTTACCGACACTTGAACATAGACGTACCATGTTGGGTATAATGTTTCTGCACAAGCTTATACAGGGTAACATTGATGCAGAGTACCTACTTGGGTGTGTGAACTTAAATTTCCCATCAAGACGAACACGAAACGTTATACCAGGGACAGGCAGATTGCTATCTCGCGTGTATAGGAAAAGTCTGAAAGCAGCGCTGCTCAAACACACATAGTATAAGCTGTACAAGCGCCGCTGCGTTGCTTGCTTTCCTACGCCGCGACGCAGTCGTTGCTACTGAAATTAAGAGCAATTTTTGAGCTGCTCTCACACACACCAATGCAAAAATGTAAATGTATTTTTTGCTTGCCTCTGCTTTATACCCTTGAGGCTTCCTTTGGCCTCTTCTTTATATGAACTCCTTTCTGATCACCAACGCTGCGAGCAGGGGAGTAGCTGGCCATTTTGACTAATAAAGTACCCCAACGAAGGCGTTCATTTTAATCTTTGTTTTCCTTTTCATCCTTTTTTTGTTGTATTATATTGTAACTGTGTCTAGAAGGCGTTGATGCAATTAATAAAATTGGGGAAATTTGACATCGGCTCGGCCGAAGATTTGTATACCCTTGCAGCTTCTATTGAAAACAAAAAAGTTTTCTTTCTAACTACGACTACTTTTTGGACCTTACTTTTCTATGGGATCTATAATATATAGATGTCTGATTTCGACCAAACTTGGCGAAATCATGGATAGCGTAATACACTTTTTATTACGAAATTTGGAGGCGATCCCATTTAAAACAAAAAAGTTTTTCTCACTAGAACTTTTTTTCGTCCGATCATTTATACTGCAGCTATATGCTATAGTCATCCGATATTGATTAAACTTTGTAGAAATGTGTTAAAGTATATAAAATAGTAATATGCCAATAAAAAGGACTTTTTCATTATAAACAAAAAAGTTTTCCTCACTCGAACTAGTTTTTCGACCAATCGTTCCTATGGGAGCTATATGCTATAGTCATCCGATTTCGACCCAACTTTGTAGAATTGTGTAAAAGTATATAAAATAAGTGTATGCCAATGATAAGGACGTTTTCATTAAAAACAAAAAAGTTTTTCTCACTAGAACTAGTTTTTCGACCGATCGTTCCTATGGAAGCTATATGCTATAGTCATCCGATTTCGACCAACCTAAGTGAAATCATGGGAAAGGATAGTAAACTAAGAAATACGTACTTTGGAGGCGTTTCCATTAAAAACAAAAATGTTTTTCTCACTAAAACTAGTTTTTTAACCCATCGTTCCTATGGCAGCTATATGCTATAGTCATCCGATCCGGCCGGTTCCAACAAATGTGCAGCGTATTTGTACCAAAACTAGTTCTAGTTAGAAAAACTTTTTTGTTTTAAATGAAAACGTCCTTTTTATTGGCATATTCTTATTTCATATACTTTTACATATTTCTACAAGGTTTTATCAAAATCGGATAACTATAGCATATAGCTGCAGTATGAATGATCGGTCGAAAAAGAAGTTCTAGTGAGAAAAACTTTTTTGTTTTAAATGGGATCGCCTTCAAATTAACGCCTCGTAATTAACAATGTATTATGCTTTTCCAAAATTTCACCAAGTTTGGTCGAAATCAGACATCTATATAGTATAGATCCGATAGAAAAGTCAGGTCCAAAAAGTAGTCTTAGTTAGAAAAACTTTTTTGTTTTCAATGGATGCTGCAAGGGTATACAAAATTAAATTTCCCCTATTTTTATACTCTGTACCAAAGGTACATAGAGTAGAATAAGTTTGTGCTAGCCATGACCCTCTGTCCGTCTGTCTGTCCGTATGAACGCACAGATCTCAGAGATGGTAAGAGATAGAGGTTTGACATGTATGGGACTTATGCTTCTTATACTTGCAGGCAGATCAAGTTTATTTTCAATTTTTGCCATGCCCCCTCCCGCTGCCGCAAATTGGAAAAAACGTAATATCTCCCACAGTTTTATAGATAGAAGGTTCGTTCCTTCTGGACATATTTAGAAATCAGGATTATTTATCGATCCGCCAAATGGTATAGATCGGATGAACGGTAGTAAAGATATGGGCAAACGAAAAATCAATATTTCTGGGCTGCTCCTGCAGAAGCAAAACACATACGTATGTATGTAGATGTATGTATATATGAGCAACTATTGTCCCTACGCAGATCAAGTTTATTTCAAATTTAGGCCACGCCCCCGCCCGCCCCCACAATAAAAAATGTTGAATAACTCCAACAATTTTAAAGATATCAAGCTCATATTTTGAAGTGTAGTGTATGTGTATCTTCAATCTCTGAAAGTTTCATAGAGATCGGATAATAAATGGCAGAGTTATATAGGTTATAATAAACGTTGCATACTTTTTGGCGCTACATGCACTTTTTGCTCACATAATGTTGCAATGGTCACATTAATGTTAATGCTCTGTTAATTAACATAGAGAAAGGCTATTAAACACCAATTGCCCTGAGTAACGGGTATATCGAAGTCGGGCAGGACCGACTTTAACTTACGCTCTCGTTAGTTTAGAATAAAAAGAATAAGTGCTAAAACTCACAAATTTTAAACTTTTAAACGGGTCATGACATTTTTAGCCTTGAATAAGAACATTTTTCACTTTTACACAACTCAGAATTTACATATAAAAAGTTTTTGTATTTTGTACAATTTTGTTTCAAATAATATACAACAACACATTGTTATATGGAAATTGAGATGGAAGAACGTTCTCAGCACTTGGTTTGAATTAGTAAACAACATTTTGCACTTTTACACAACTCCTTTTTTCCTTTAATATATATAAATACATTGTTACAAAATTAACACAAGATGCCAAACTTCAACGGAGCCATTCTTACACACGCACTAGAAGTAATGAAAAGTCCAGTCGCAATACGAGACAGCAGTAGCTAAGAATGTTAATACGGTCAGAGAACTCCATCGGAGAACAGGCTTTAGAGATTAAATGGCAAAATAAAAAATAAAATAAAAATAATAAAAATATTTGGAGTTGTGGTCTCAACCAACCCCGACAACAGAATGAATTTATCTTGTAACGATTTGAGGGACTCAAATTTTTACAATTTGCACAGCCTTCTAGGAAGAGCTATTGTAGGTAAACTGAATAGGAATTTCATATATCGACATTTAAATTCCAGGACTACTTAGTTTGAAAGAAACTTAGAAACTTAGTTTGAACGAAATTCTTGCAGGAGGAGAAAGTTATCTAACTTAAGATTCACTATAGCAGTAGTAAAATTATCATATATTTTCCAATTTGTTGGCGAGTATTGACATAATCTTATTACATATCTTATGAGAATTTTCAGAATCATCGTTAACAAAAACAGAAACTAGAAAGTCATAAAATGATAATAGATGGTATGCCCAAAGTTTGTTAAAATATTGCTGCCCAAATCATTACCAATTATAACACACATCGTGAACACTGTCTTAACCGATTCGAAATTCCCTCACGCATGGAAGATTGCGAAGATAATACCTTTCCCTAAGGCCAACGCGGAGTTTCGACCAATATCGATTCTAATGTTTTTGCCAAAGGTATTTGAGCAACTTATGGCCACTCAAATAAATGTCTTTCTTGTAGAAAACTCCCTTTTAAATACATGTCAATCAGGATCAATAAAAATTACTGATGATATCCGTGAACAGACTGACAAAAATAATGTAACATTTCTTACCTTCTTAAACTTTAGCAAGGATTTTGACTCGGTAAATCATCAAATCCTCGTCAAAAAACTAAGCAAATTATACAATTTTACATCGTGGACGAAGTCAGGCATTTGTAAATAATTCGCAGAGATCATCTGTTGAGTTTTTATCACTCGGGGTCCCAAGGATCCGTTCGCGAACCGTTGTTATTTTCTTCGAACATAAATGATCTTCCGAATGTTTTGTCCCAATCCAAATCTACGTAAGTCGTCCTCTGTGTAATATTTCTGAGTGTGTTAATGTAACAAATATTGAGCTTTCTGTTATTAACTCCTGGTCAAAGAATAATGGTCTACTATTAAACCCTAAAAAATCCAAATGCATGATAATTTACAATAATGTAATAAATGATAATGGACTAAATAAGGTTCAGATTGGCAACAGCCAAATTGATTATGTTGACAAGGCAGACCAAGTTGGGCATAACATTAAACAGCACACTAGCATGGCAAGATCACATATGTAAAACCACAGGTCAAAAGTATGGCATGCTCAGGCAACTATATCTGTCACAAAATTTGATACCGACCAGCTTACGACTCTTAATTGCAAAAGCATATCTAATACCATCTCTGTTATACGGAGTTGAATTGTTCGCAAGTTGTAGCGCTGCAAGTCATGAGAGGTTAAGGGTCGCTTTTAATAAAATAGCTAGATATGTGTTCAAAATTAGTAGACTTGGACACACCAGTGAACATGCAGATAATATCTTTGGAATATCTATGCAATCTTGGGTCAAACTTAGAGTCGTAACACAACTTCACCGAATTATAATTACAACAGAACCGTCATACTTATATGACAAGATAGACTTTGCTTCTTCACGACGAAACAATAATATTAAAAACATAAAAAATCGATTGGAATGCTCAGATAAGCGTTTCTTTGTGCATGCTGTTAGGCTTTGGAATCAGCTACCAAATTCACTGAAAGCAATAAATGCGCCACAATTTAAATCGCAATTAAAAACAATATATGCACCATAAAATTAGTATTATTATCATTATCGCCCTCTGTTAGATGAGGTTAGAATAAGCAAGTTATTTTCTAGTGATTGATTTTCGTGACTAATGCAATAACTATTAAGTCTCTGTACTTGTAGCATTAGGAAGCACAACCTCAATATATATAAAATATGAACAAATAGGATCGCCTCCAAAATTCGTAGTTAATTGTTTGTTATGCTTTTTCATGATTCCACTAAGTTTGGTCGAAATCAATTGAAGCTGCAAGGGTATACAAAACTCCGCCGAGCCGAATTTAACTTTCCCCTATTTTTTCATATTACAATTGCAAGGGTATAAAAATCACCATTGTGTGGGAAAATGAAAAACTCAAAAAATAACACTAGGCAACAAGGTTCAGTATATTGAAGGGTTGGTAGTGATTCTAGATGATTTTCGTGTGTTAAGCAAGACTGCGTTTTCAGAAATTGTCCATCACGTCGAATTTTTAAGTAATCTCAGCTTAAAGTTGCTAAAAGTGCCTATTTTGACCGTTTTTAGGAGCGTTTTTCGAAGAATCCATTCTGTTGTTTCGACTCTCTTTGATAACAACGGAAAGTACCACTTCTTAGCTTTGAAATGAACTATCCCAAACAATTCTGCGATTTTTTTCAATGGAGATATACCTTTTTTAGCACTTGTATAAGAATCCAAAAATATCCTATTTATTGCTGGTGCCCCAAAGTATGCAGTAGGTGGTAGAGACTTAAATGTTTTCGTTTCCTAAAAACAGTAAAGTAGGCTGGTCATTTGTAATGAACCAGCAACAAAATTCTAAAAAAAAAAACCTCACAAGGCTCTTCAGTGATAGGTTCCACCAGGATATTAAAGAAATGGAGAAAAGGTACCAGGGAAGGTGGGACATCAACATGATAGCAGATTACTGTAGGTGCTTAAAGATTGACGATTACATTAAATTTGACAAACGAAGATAAAAAATGCGCAGATTCTTAGAAACCGAAGTGAGGTTGTGAGGTTTTTTTAGAATTATGTTGCTGGTGCATTTCAAATGACCAGCCTTCTTTACTGTTTTTAAGAAACGAAAACATATTAGAGTCTCCCCCACCCATTAAATACTTTGGGGCACCAGCAATAAAAAGGATATTTTTGGATTCTTACACAAGTGCTAAAAGAGGTATATCTCCATTGAAAAAAATCGCAGAATTGTTTGGGATAGTTCATTTCCAAGCTAAGGAGTGGTACTTTCCGATGGTATCAAAAAGAGTTCAAACAATTAAATGGGCTCCCCGAAAGAAGTTCCTAAATAGGGTCAAAATAGACACTTTTAGCAACTTTAACATCAAATTACTAAAAATCTGGACGTGATAGACAATTTCTGAAAACGCAGTCTTGCTTAGCACACGAAAATCATCTAGAATTACTACCAACCATTCAAGTTACTGGACCTTGTTGCATAGTATAATCAAAGGAGTAAGTTTTATTTCAGAACTCATAATGATTACGGTGCCTGCTATATAATACACAAAAAATATATAAGTTCTTATAAACGTGACTTAAGAATTTTTTTTAAGCAAACGCTTTTCCAAACAGATGAGGGGTCCGTTTCAGTTTCAGGTTCGGCAATTTATAAATTTAAGAGGCTCGCTTCATGGTCCAGTTTGAGGGAAACAAAAACCCGAACCGAACCGGTTGTCAAGGGTTCGGTTCAGAACAGGTTTGAATAAAAGTAGGTACTTTTAAATTGCAAAAACCATACAACTGTTTGTATTATAGACTTGATTTTTCCTGATTTTGCTGCAGTTTTAACCAGGGATGCAAACCGATTCGAAATAAGGACTGGTGCGGTTCAGTGGTTCACATAGTTTTTGAACCACCGGTTCGGTTTATTACATGGTTTTTGAAGCCAACTGAACCACGGTTTCGGTTCGGTTCAGTCTTTATTATAAATTTATTGAAGGCCAGTTTCTGTTTTTGCAAATAACCCCGATCTACCCTAAAATCTGAGCGGAAAAGAGTTCGCAACGCACTTTGTGTTCTTGGATGCCGAAAATCTCTAAAATCTCAACCCTTAAAGCCATCCTTAAGTTTAACAACCAAATATTTTCATAATTTTATTTAAAAGAAATGACAGAAACTTATTTCTAGGATCGCCTTTATTTCCGCCGAACACAAACCCTTTAGGATTTTGCTTAAATCTTTTCGAAAATCTATTTATTTTCAGACTTTCGATGGTAAGGCAGTTCAAAAGTTGTCAAAAACGCATTTCTGTTCGTTCGTTTTTAATTTGGCCGAGTCTCAAGCCCTAAGCCATTTCTCAAGTATAAAGTCCCAGTTTGCTCTAAAGTCTGCGCGAAAAGATATTTTTCCAAAGTTTCGAAGGAAAAGCAGTCCGATATCGAGTTAGAAACTCCGTTATTTTGTTGGATTAATTTTACCTTATGTCAACTCTTAAAGCCTTTTGTTGAGTATAACGTCGCAATTTACCCTGAAATCTTCTCGGAAAGTCATTTTTTTAGACTTTTGAAGTTGCGGCAAGTCCAAAACTTCTTTTTGTTCTAAGATTACCCTTCATTCCACCAAACCCTAACCCTTTAAGCCCATTGTGAAGTCTAGCATTCAAAAATATCCTTAACTCTGTTCAGGAAGTAATTGTTTTGGAGCTTTTGAAGCTGCAGAAGTTTGAAAAACTATGAACTTAGGTGGGACATACTATTTGATGAAAAATAAAGTTGGATCGAACACATTATAAAGTACTAGTTCTGGTTTTAAGAGGTAGTACACCCCCGGTTATTGTTTGAACCAACTCTATTTGGTCTAGCTAATCCTTTATAAATTGAATATTTTCTCAGAGAAAGCTATCTTATACCGAAAAACTTTTTAAAATATTAAAGCTAGCGTTAAAGCTATAGCGTCTTTTCCACGAACTTTTGCATAAATATTTGAAATATGATTTCTAAAGTGATATGTGACTTTTTGTCCATTTCGATACTGAATTTCTAGAGAGTTGAAAAGTTTGAATAGTTGGATGTGCTTGCTTCGTCCATAATGATATCATTTTAATAGAGGCTCGACAGACTAATGAGAATATCGTCTCGTAAAGGAAATGATATATGCAAACAAATCGATTATCAACTTTCAAAGAAGAAATGTTAACTTACGACAGGCATATTCAAAGGTCGGTGGACAATTGCATGTTTCAAAATAAAATTGATAAGGACTTATCGTAGCAATTCGATCAAAATTCCCAAAATTTGTGCGGCTTTTGACTTGTCAGTGAACTGAACCGAACCGAACCGTTTTCAATTGTGGTTTTCGGTTCGGTTCAGCATTTTCGAAGGGATGCGAGTTCGGTTTTCGGTTCGGTTCACCAGCTGAAAAAAGCGGTTCGGTTCAGAATCGGTTTGCATCCCTGGTTTTGACAAAGGTAAACCTTGATCGTTTGCCATTTGATAATTTTTAGGTGAAAGTAGTCAAAATTTTGTCACAAAATAGTCATAAGTAGACAGCGGATTTTGCATATTTGCATATTTTGAACCGCTTGTCCGATTTAAATTCTGATTGCACACATCTTATTTTTATTGAAAATCGATCTCAGATCGCTAAAAACATTTTTGCATATTTTGCATATCTATATATATAAAAGAAAGTCGTGTTAGTTACACCACTTATAACTCAAGAACGGCAGAACAGATTTGGGTGAAAATTGGTAGGGAGGTAGCTTAGAGCCAGGAGACGGACATAAGATACTTTTTATCCCGTTCGACAGCGTTCCCGTGTGACTTGACATGAAACGCAAATGACAGCTATGCCAAAAAAAAATGTATACGTCTAAGACAGCTGTGCATCCGTCAGGGCCCAAGGAGCACCTTTTTGCCGCTGAATCGTGAGCTGTTCTCTGGCCTGCAGATTCAACCCCCATTGGTGGCCGCCAAGCAGACACAAGAGCACCCGCGCCCGCCCACTCAGTGCCTCAACATCCCACACACTAAGCGAAGAGCAGTGCAACAGTGCGACACAAGGAGTGCCCACACATCCTGTTTAAAAAAAGAAAACTAACCAATAATTTATCATTTAATTATTTTTTGGTTTTAGTTAGCGACGTAAGTAAACATTTCTATACGTCACTAAGTTAGGTTATACAATTCGTAGCACGTTAGTGCTGACAACCGTCAGTGCTGACCCTTTTAGCTTGGGATCATTGTGTTTGTATTTTAGCCGTTTTTCTGCCAGACTCATATTATTTCAAATTTTATTTTAGCTATTTTTCTCTGTTTTTCGTTCAATTGCTCAATCTCAATCTATACATCTATATAAAAGTGAAAGTATGTTTGCATGTTTGTCCCTTATGGGCGTCTAAACCGCCGAACCGATCTTCACGAATTTTTCACAGTATGTTCATGTCGATCGGGAAAGTGTCATAGGCTATGTCTCATGTCTGTAAAATGGTCCAAAAACAGCGAAATTTGCAAAATTATACCGTTCATCCGATTGCAATATATCTTTGGGGAATGGATGAACGCTTACCAGGGAAGGTTTCTAAGTGGAAGAAATTTGCGGAAAATTGTCCAAAAACCGCGAAAATTGCCAAATTTATGGTTTCGGTAAAGCGTTGGGGAATGGTTCGACGCTTGCCCGGGAAGGTTTCCAAGTAGATGAAATCTGCGAAAATTTGCCAAATGTTCGTTTGTTATAAAACTTTGGAGATTGATTGGACGCTGCGTGTGAAGGATTCTGATTTGAAGAGATGGGTGGGAAATAGTCCAAGAACCGCGATAATTCAAAAACTATACCATTCATCCGATTGCGATGAAATTTTGGTCAATGGTTAGACCCTTGGCCGCGAAGGTTTCCAAGGTCCAAAAATGGCAAAATTCACAAAATTATACCGTTCATCCGATTGCAATCAAACTTTGGGGAATGAATTGAACGGTTTCTAAGAAAATGGTCAAAAAACCGAGAAAATTGCAAAATTTGCAGTTAACATTGAGGAATTGTTCGACGCTTGCCCGGAAAGTTTTCAAAGTGGAAGATATGGGCGGAAAATGGTCCAAGAACCGCTAAATTTACAAAATGTTTGATTTTGATGAAGCTTTGAGGAATGGTTGTACGCTTGCCCGCAAAGGTATCTTAAATGAAGAAATGGGCCGGAAATGGTCAAAAAACCACGAAATTTTAAAAAACTATACCGTTCATCGGACTGCCATAAAACTTTGGGCAACGCTTGCCCGCGAAGGTTTCTAAGGTCTAAAAATCGCGAAATTTGCAAAATAACCTTATGAGAATGTATGAAAGCGCTTAGTGCTTATATTACAATGCCGGCGTTGGTAAATGGAAGCTGTTGCGTAACTTGCAAATTTTTGATTTGAGCCTGGATTATTGTGAATATTTGATAGACGGCAATTGTAGACGGGTAAACAGGAGGTTTTAATCAAACGGTCAAAAAAGTCACAATTTGAAAAAAAAAGTCACGATTTCAGATTATCATGAAGACGTGTATATAGAGAAAAAGATCGCACGGTCCAAAATGTTTATACCGACATGCAGCCTGCACTAGATTGAATATAATCGCTCTCTTAAGAATCATAAGAACCCGGGCGACGCCGGGTATTCAGCTAGCTTGCATATAAAAATATGCAAATATGCAAAAACATATTTTATATGCAAACACATATTTCAGATAAATTATACTAATAGTAGTCCAGGTTTAATTTGTTCTTTTTGTGATTCTGTGCTAACCATTTTTTGATTTTGTCGCAAATCTGTTTCAAAATATAAGTTTGACCAATCGCAAATTTGTTTCAAAGTATAAACTAAACCAATCAATTAAAATGCCAAAAATAAGTGATAAAAAAACACGTATGATTCAAAAATGGCTTAAAGATTTGCAATCAAATTGTTTTGAAATTAAAGAAAACAACGTTGCCTGCCTGGTTTGCAAAAAACGTGTGAGTACATTCTTCTTCTTCTAGTTCCGATCCCTTGTGGGACATAGGGCATCAACCACTCCTCTCCTCCAGCGAACTCTGTTGTTGGCCGTCGCTTTCAGTTCTCCCCAACTTTTCCCGATGCTTTGCGCCTCTCTACCGACAGTCCTCCTCCAAGTTTCTTTAGGTCTGCCACGTGACCGCCCGACTCCGTCCAACGGGTTCCATTCCATTGCCTTCCTTGCGATGTTGTTCTCGTTTTTTCGCAATGTATGCCCTATCCAGCTCCATTTCATCCTGCGTATTATGGTGTCGACACTCTCCATATTCGCTCATTCAAGTAGCTCAGAGTTCCGTATTCTGTCAGGCCAGAATATGCAGTAGATGCGTCGCAGGCAACGGTTTACAAAAGTTTGTAGTTTCGCCACTATGGAAGTTGTAATTTTCCAAGTGGAAGAACCGTATAAGAGCACTGGCATTACGTTGGACTTGAATAGTCTGATTTTGAGCCAGTGTGGATAGGTCGAGCAACGCCAAACAGCTGACAGCATCCCATAGGCACCTTTAGCCTTTTGAAGGCGCACATCCACATCGAGCTCCGTCCCTCCATCAACAGCGACTACGCTTCCCAGGTAGCTGAATTGCTCAACTTGCTCAATTGGCTCTTCGTCCAAAATCAGCCTGGGATTGCCCGGAACGGATGCTGAGCGCTTTTGTCTTCTTCGTGTTGATTTTGAGGCCTGCCGACTTAGCTGAGGTGTCAAGGTGGGCTAGTGTATTAGCCAGGTCGCTTAGCCTATTTGAAAGGAGGCATATATCGTCTGCATAGTCTAGATGCCGCAGTCTTGTAGTCATTGACCACCCAATGCCGCTGTTGTTGGGAGCAGGTTGCATTGTAGCGAACACGTCTGCAACCACCATTATGAACAAAATGGGCGACAGAGCACATCCCTGCCGAACGCCGCTAAGGACTGGAAAAGGCTGTGATAGCATTCCACCGTGCAGCACTCTACACTGGGCGCTGTCGTATGTCGCTCTGATGAGGGAAATAAGTTTTTCCGGTATCCCTCTCCTTCGCAGTCCTTGCCATATGCACTCCCTGCTAACACTGTCAAAGGCTTTAGCGAAGTCCACAAAGGCCATGTGCAGGTCTGAGTTGAGTTCGGTGCATTGCTCGATCAGAATGCGCACAGTGTTTATGTGGTGAGTACATTACCATCCGTTTAAATAAAATATTTATATTCATATTAATAAAACAAAATGTATTTAAACTCTTAAAAAAGGTTGTTTGTGATCGAAAGTCACAACTAGAGCAACACGTGGCAACGGCACGACATAAACAATTGGCTGAAGGTTGGCAGATGCCAGATGAACTAGAGGACGAAGACGAAGACAATAATGAATTCAACGTGGAACTATGCGAAGCTTTGATTGCAGCCAATATTCCATTTAAGACGTTAAAAAATGAAAAATTCAATGCGTTTCTTAAAAAATACACCAAGCAACAAATTCCAGAAGAAAGTACATTAAGAAAAACCTATTTGGATAAGTGCTACAAGATAAAAATGGATAGTATTCGGGAGTCTATAGGTGACGAAAATATTTGGTTGTCGGTTGACGAGACCACAGACAAATCGGGCAGATTTGTGGCCAATCTAATTGTCGGAAGCTTAACAGAAAATGGAAGTTCAAAATCCTTTTTAGTGTCATCTAAGGCATTGGATAAGGTCAATTATCAAGCAATAGCACGTTTTGTCAACACATCTATCATAGAACTTTGGCCAAGAGGATATGAGAACAAACCACTACTCTTAATAACTAATGCGGCTGCATATGTATATGCTGAAGGCTGGACAGAACTTAAAAGTTTTTTATCCAAAACTATTACATGTGACTTGTTTGGCGCATGGAATAAATCGATTGGCGGAAACCATACGGAATGCATATCCACTGGTCAACTCATTTATATCAGCTGTAAAAAATGTGTTTTTAAAGGCGCCTATTCGCATTCAGCTATACAGGGAAAAACAAAAAATTGAACTACCACCAGAGCCCGTTATTACACGCTGGGGAACATGGCTTAATGCTGCTATTTTTATTACCACCAATTTTGACGGTATTAAAAATGTAAGTGAAAAATATATATTTAAATGATGCATTCTGTAAAAACATATTCTTCCCATTAAAGGTCATTGAATCATTTAACCCGGATGATGCGCTGTCTGTACAAAACGCTCAAGAAATGCTCAGGAATCCAATGTTACGTACAAACCTAATTTTTATAAAACATCATTTTATGAGAATTCCGGAAATAATTACCTCCATAGAAAAGAGGAATATGGAAATTACAAGCACGTTCAAGCTTTTGGCTGAAGTGAAGGAAATTCTAAATGGTGTGAAAGGGGAATTTGGTTTTAAACTGCAAAAAAAAAATGAAGGATGTATTGGATCGGAGCCCAGATTATACTTCATTTCATAAGCTTAATGAAATATTTTTAAATCCTGAGACAGAAGTAAACGACGCGGGACAGATAAACATGGCGGACGTATTTAAATTCAAATATGCACCGCTAACTTCTTGCGATGTTGAACGAAGCTTTTCGGCCTGCAAGCTTATTTTTTCTGAAAAACGCCAACGTTTTTCAATGGATAACATAGAAAAATACTTAATAATTTACAGTTTCAACAAATACAACAAGGACATTTTGGAATAAAAAAAATTTCAAATTGAAAAGTGGTGTTTGGGATCTTTGTTAGGGGGCATGTGGTGGAAAATGCATTATTACAACTTCTAAATTAAAATAAAATGTATTTATGTCCAAAATTGTATACTCGAGTTCATTTTAAAACTATTATAATCATTTTGTTTAATTGCATATTTTTTTTGCATATTTGCATATTTTTTTGCATATTTGATTGCATATTTCGGATATGCAGTTTTTAATGGAAAGAGGGATATTTAATTAGTATAAATCCCGAATTTCACTTCAATCTGTCTTCATTTGAAAAGTTGCATAAAATCCGCTGTCTAGTCATAAGTACCTAAGGAAAATGTATATATGTGCACTATATCTTATGACGTTTATTTCCAACACTTATTTTCTTAATTTTTGTTATATATTTTTGTTGTAAGCTGGTTATGAGTACTATCGAAAAAAAACATTAACTTGTGCAGTATTAATATTTTATTAACAAAAAAAAAATTATTTTGTATTGTTCACTTAGAAAATAGATATATGTGCAATATGCTTTTACATTCAAAAATTATTTAATCAGGAACTTGAACACAGGATATTGAGAACTCTTAATAACTAATGGAGTCGCCCTTAATATTTTGAAGCTTTTACAGCCTGCGAGGTATAGATCCTACCAAGTTGTGAAGCCTTGATAACTCAATCTTGGCCCATCCTGAGTCGATGGCTTCCTTTAAGTCCTTCAAGCTGTCATACTGCTTTGAACAGGCATAAGCTTTTGCCTCAAGAACGCTCCATAGATCCTCAATAGGATTTAAGTCCGGACTTATTGCCGGCCACTTCATCAGCGGTTTATTGTGGGTCTCAAAATAACACATTGTACTCCGGGCAACGTGAATCGGTGCATTGTCCTGCTAAAAGGTTCATACATCACCATGGAAATCCTCAGAAAATGGAGCTGGTTCACTGTCCACCAACTCTCAATATGCTTGAGCATTCATGCGGCCGGATACGAAGCATATAGGAGACTTATTCCTAGCGCTTAAGGCAGCCCGTATCATTAGCGATCCACCGCCATATTTCCGTTTGTAGCAAGTTGCCCGTGGATGACGCGGATCCCTCCAATATTTGTGATGGCATTCTGGACCGTCCAAATTGAATTTTTTTTCACCAATGAAAGTTATATTTTCAAACTCGACGTCCCAGAACTTGTGTTTTTCATAAAAAGCCCTGCGCGCATACTTAGGACGTTTGGTTAAGCAAGGTTTACCAACTTTGAATTGTTATGTGAGGCTCAAAACTTCTTGCAAAATTTGACCCACACGTTCCCGGGTAACTGTTAATCCGAGTTTCGCTTTTATTTTCATACAGCTCATCATGTATTGAGTTGCTAACTGCCGCATGAGCCGTTTTGTTTGGTTGTTGATGGTTGGTATTGGACCGCGGCGAGGATTTATGGGGTAACCTTCTGTATCTTTTAGGAATCTTGAAATGGTATTTCGGTGTCGATTCATTGAGGAAGCTATTTTACCAGTTTTCATGCCGGCTATGTTCATTCCTTTGATCCTTCCCTGCTCTTCCTCAGATAATTCAGTACCACGAGGCATTTCCAACTATAAATCAAATATTTGTTTGTTATTGCTTGGTTTTTCTGTCTTTAATAGTGCTTACTTACTTAATTATTGTTTTTGTCAACTTATCTGTTAAGATGTTCACACAGCAACACTCGAGACATAAATTAGGCACTTTGCTCATATATCAGTTTTCTATGAAGAGCGCGACTTAGATCTCTTATCCAAGTTAACGGTACCACAAAGGGGGTTCAAAAAAGACATGCACTTTATGGAGCTGAGCACAACCATTAGAGTTAAGAACTGCATAATCAAAACAAACAATCAGTTGTTGCTTTTTAAGCTAAGTCGAAAATTCTTTTTGCACATATAGCCATTTACCTTAGGTATTCCAAATCGTTTCCGATAGTTGTTGTATGCAAAATTTCACTTTGCCGGCCCAGTGTGCATTCTAAAAAAATCAATAAATGCCTGAAAAGAAATTTAGATTTATTCCCATAGCTCAGCCAAATATCCAGTCTTAGGGACTCTCCCCCACCAATAAATGAAACTTCTTTTTTAAACGAATGCGTTTTGAAAGTGTGTGTGTGTGTGTGTTGTTTCTTTGTTTATTTATTACATACATTGAAGATATTGATTTTCTGTTTGTTGTTGCTGTAAACATACTTGTTACAATATTCCATTTTTTTTTTTTTGCTCAAATATTATAATTTTTGCGCTATCATTTTTTGTTTGTTTTGTTTTGTTCTTTTATTTTTAAAGACCGTTTCCAAAAAACACTAGTGGGTGTTTGTGGCTTAATAGTTGTATATATATATATATATTTATATATATATGTATGTAGGTATGTGTGTATATATAAGATAAATTGATTACAATTTATGACATTTTCATATGTGTTTGGCTCGCTCGCTGGAGGCTGAACTCAAAGGCGAGGCGAGGCGAACTTGCAGGCAATATTGCAAGGATGCATACATAATCTATGTATGTGTGTAGATATACTGTTAAGATAAGATTAGTGTGTGTGTGTGTGTATGTTTAAATATGTATGTTTGTATGTGTGTGTGCTTAAGCTCTAAACATTTGTTTAGCTTCATCAAAATTTCACTTCAAGTTTGCCCCGTGTTGCATGGTTTGGTTTGGCTTTAGCTTGCTAATACATATAAGTATGTATGCATGTGTGTAGATCTAAATAAAAAGAATACAAATGATGTGTGGTGTGTGTACATGTGTTATGTAAGTTCTAAATGCACGCTCGTTCGAAATGGCTAAGAATTTGCTTTTGCTAAAAATTTGCATTGATCAACACAACAAATGAAAATTTAAGAAAAATTCTTTCTCTTTTGAAATTAAACATATAACATGGGTGTGTGTGTGTGTGTTTGTGTGTATGAATGGGTGTTTTGTTTTGTTTGTTAAAAACTAGTTTGGATAAATTGTAGGCTTGCTTTTCAATTTCGTTTCAGTTAGTATTAGATTAGAAGATCTGCTAGACAATAATACCATCGCTTTGTTATCGTCACTAGAATCTAATGTTTTTTGTTTTCTTTTGTAGCTGTATCACAATTGGGTTTTGGTTTACTTTCATTTCTCAAAAACTCATCCGAGTTTCGTTTGCGTTTTGTTTTCTTCTATGTATTTGTTTGGGCCAAAAACAAATTTTGCTTAAAACTTACAATGCTGCTGCTTTGCTTCAACTTTGTTGTTGCTGCTCCTCCATCCATCATCATTCTTCTCATCATCAAAAGCGGCTCCTAACTTTGGCGCTTAAAAGTATGCATGTCTCTGTATGTTCTCTTTTGTATGTATGTATGCATGAATGTGTTTAATCGTTGCATTTTGGTTTTGGCACAGGGTGCAGGGGGGATTTGGAGACCACCCACCACACTGTAACGCGTAAATGCAAATTCATTTCATTGGCTTTCGTTTGTACACTGGTCGAAAAAAGTATGCGGACAAAAGGCAGTTGTTTTGGGCTTGGATCTCTTAAAATAATTCTACAGATTTATGTGAGAATTTAATTGTATATTGTTTGCAGGAGAAATGCGCTTTTTCCGAAGAAATGAAATCCGAAATCAAAAAAATAAAAATGGAGTAAAGCTAACTTCGGCTCGGCCGAAGTTTACATACCCTAAAAGCAGCGATGTTCAAAAAGAGCGAGGCCAAAAAGTGAGAGTGTATTGGTTTGCGATATCAAAGCGACACAGCCCAGCTTTGAACTGCCCTGCTCGACGTCTGGGTATCGAAAGCAAGCAAAGAGAGCGCTGCTTACGCTCATATGCCCGACTTCGGCATAGCCGATTGCGCTGGGCCCCTGGGGGCTATGGAAGAACATAGCTGCCTTAAAGCCTTACAAATTTTCAGGACGCCTACTAAGACTGTTTTTCAAACCTAACTTTTCTATGGCATCTGTAATATACAGTTTTCCGGTTTCGACCAAACTTAGTGTAATCATGAAAAAGCATAGAAAACGTATAAATACGAAGTCTAATGCCGATTCCATTCAAAACCAAAAAGTTTTTCTCACTAAAACTAGTTTTTCGACCGATCGTTTCTATGGCAGCTATATGCTATAGTTGTCCGATCCGGCCGGATTTCATACTTGTGCAACGTATTGGTACTACAAGACTTCGTGGAAAGTTTTGTGAAGATAGCTTTCAAACTGTCGGAGGAAATCGCATTGAAATAGACGGACATGGCTACATCAACTTAGCTCTGATCAAGAATATATATACTTTATGTGGTCGGAAATGCTTCATTCAATGCGTTACGAACATCCGGACAATTTTAATATACCCTATACAAGGGTATTAAAAAAATAAACAGGCAATTGTACGCATACTCGTAGTCTCAAGCTAAGTTCACACAGGCAAATAATTTTAGCAAATTTACATGAAAATTTGACTTAATAGACATGATGGCAGATTTTGCAGGACTTTAAACTAACGCTAAAGTTCCATTCGCAAATTCTTTGTTCAAATATATCCGAAAAATTCACTATTTAGGCCTATTTAGCCCAATTTGTCAAAATTATTTGCCTGTGTGAACTTAGCCTTAGTTGTCTACACAATAGAATGGAATAGCATTAGATTAAGTCGGAATTTACACGATGAAGCAAGGCATCTTTAGTATTTAGCAAAAGATATAGAATCCCACCCAGCAAGCAATGTTCCAAAGCATGTGTCAGAAAAGAGTCGAGCTTAATAGCGTTTTTTGAGTAAACACATAAATTTGAGGGTTTCCGGAGTACGGGCTCATAAAAAGCACTTATGTCTGAGCATTTTCAGAGTTAAAAATTTTGTTTTGGTTCAATGTTTGGGTTCAAGTGCCTAGAAAAGTAGCTTCTATGCTTCTTTTATGAGGATTTACGAGCTGTGTTCAAAGGAAAATGTGAATTTTGATTTTTTTTTTTTTAAAGTACTTATTTATTTATCAATATCCATTTTGTCCTCTTCAAAGTAATCGCCCTCGGATATAATACACTTGTGCCAATGCTTTTTCCAATCCTCGAAGCACTTCTGAAATGCGCTTTTCGGTATGGCCATCAGCACGTGCTTCGATTCTGACTTAGTCTCATCAATTGTGACAAAACGCTTTCCTTTCATTGGTCTCTTCAGTTTTGGGAATAGGAAAAAGTAGCAGGGAGCCAAATCTGGTGAATACGGTGGTTGAGGCATGATTACGAACAAGCATTGATGTGTGAGCTGGTGCATTATCGTGATGCAGAATCCACGATTTGTTTTTCCACAATTCCGATCGTTTGATCTGTATTGCTTCACGTAAACGTTGCATAACTTCCTTGTACTATTCCTTATTAACTGTACGACCTCTTGGCAGGCACTCATGATGCACCACACCATTGTAATCAAAGAAAACAGTGAGCAAAACCTTCACATTTGATCGAACTTGGCGTGCTTTTTTCGGTCTTGGCTCATCTGACCGCTTCCATTG
This sequence comes from Lordiphosa collinella, assembly GCA_018904265.1. NCBI lineage: Eukaryota > Metazoa > Arthropoda > Insecta > Diptera > Drosophilidae > Lordiphosa > Lordiphosa collinella. The sequence continues at coordinate 395,293 of JAEIFV010000184.1, read as the reverse complement.
GGATGATTGGGCCTTGGTATTGATGTCATTACCATATACCCACGTTTCGTCACCAGTTATGACACGTTTGAGCAAACCCGGATCGTCGTTGACGCCATTCAACAACTCCTGAGCGATACTAATGCGACGTTGCTTTTGCTCAAAATTTAGTCCAAAATCGAAGAGCACACAAAAACGTGACTAATCTTTTCAGTTTCCCAAAACAAACTACTAATCGAAATTGGCTGCTAATGCAAGCATATGATAAGCATATATGTTCGAAAATCGAATGTACACAGCCCGCGAAAATTCAATAATCACTTTTTCCTTTGAACACACCTCCGTATATGCCTCATTGGGAGGGTGAAAGCACTTATATCTGTGTCAGAAAGAGTCAGATTCGACTCGGAAAACTCCCACATTAAGGGGGGAGCCTGCTTTAGAGGCTTCAAAAAATCGAATCGAAAAATCGATTTTTGCATAAATGTCTACCCAAACTATCCAAGAATGTGTCACTAAAATTTCAGAAGCAAATTCAAAATATTTTTAAAGTTTCAGGAGAAATAGTAAGCAAGCGTCGAGCAGGTATACGAGCGGCCGGAAAACTTTGACGTGCGATTTCTCGGTTTTTCATTTTTACGATTTTTTCTAATTGGCGGGAAAGATAGGGAAAAAATTAAACATCCTATCGAAACGAGACAAAATTTATTGTATTCGGCATTAAATTCTCTTCTAGTTGAACCCAAAAAACCTTAAGAAAGTTATGATTAACCCACTTTTTAAACAATCTGAAGTGAATTTAATTTTTTGGGTTTTTTCGTTTCAGATGGAAATTGCGACCTGCATCTTTCCCGCCGCACGACACATGCACACTCGAGGGGCCTCGGCGAAATGCTTGTACCAGGCATAATATGACATATATTTTAATGAAAAAACTTGAGAAGAGTGTTGAAATATATAACAATAAAACCTGAAAGTTTCGTTTCAATCGAATATTTATTTCCTTCCCAAAAAAGTCCTCGGAAAAATCGATTTTTTGAAGCTTCTAAAGCAGGTCCCCCCTTAAGGACTGTTCTCAGATAACATAAATTTTATTTTTGTCACAATATGAATAAGACAGTTGTTCAAAAGCTTTTAGCTTTCATAGCTTTGCAATGGTGTTTTATTGATATGAAATACTGTGACGAAAATTATTTTTAGTTGATCTGAGAATAGGCATTTAAGTGTGACCGTTTGTATAGAAAAAACGCTCATTCCAGACTCTTTTTTGTCCACATTATGGCGGTGAATGCTCATAAAAAAGTGTTTCAGACACTGAATGTGCTCCGAAAACCTTAAAATTTATGTGCTCTTAAGCTCGGCTTTTTTCAAACACATAATTCGGAGCGCTCTAAGCACAACAAAATATATCATTCTCTCTCTGACATTCAGTAATGATTGTCATCGGCAAGCATTCGGCTTGAATTGGCGAGTGACTTCGGGCCCCAGGGGCCACGGCTGGACAGGCCGGCTCTAAATTTTGCTTGCTGTGTTGTTCTCTCGAATACTAAGTAAATCTTACAAATTTCGCTTTATCGTGCATATCCCGACTAAAGCTAAGCTCCCATAGACAAAAAATTTTGACAAATTTTAATTTGATGTTAGTAAGGCCCAATAGGGAACTTTTTGACAATATCTGACCAAATTATTTACATAAAGGGTGATTTTTTAGCTATTATATTTTTGGCAACACTGGTTTAAACAGCTCACGCACGTTTCGTGTTTTGTTTCACTGTCAAACATCTTCAGTTTGGTCTATAATTTAACCATGAATCGTCTTACAAACAAACAACGCTTGCAAATGATTGAATTTTATTATCAAAATGCGTGCTCTGTTAAGAAATTTTGCGGAAGGATTTAGGTGTGAAGCCTCTCGAAATACAGCTGTTGCAAGAATTAAAGCCGAACGACCACCGCAACGTATAATTTTTGGTGAATGGGCTCTTGGAAAGTTGGCCGAAGATCCACTTTTTTACCGAAAAATTGTGTTCAGCGACGAAGCTCATTTTTGGCTCAATGGGTACGTAAATAAGCAGAATTGTCGATTTTGGAGTGAATATCAGCCAGAAGCATTGCGAGAGCTACCAATGCATCCAGAAAAAGTCACATTTTGGTGCGGTTAATGGGATGGTGGCATCATTGGACCGTACTTCTTCAAAGATGATGCGAATCGTAACGTAACTGTGAATGGTGAGCGCTACCGTAAGATGATATCCAACTTTTTTTTGCCCAAAATGCAAGAGCTTGACTTGCATGACATGTGGTTCCAACAAGACGGTGCCACATACCACACAGCACGCGCAACAATGGACTTATTGAGAGGCGAGTTCGGTGAACATTTTATTTCACATTCGGGACCGGTCAATTGGCCGCCTAGATCGTGCGATTTAACGCCTTTAGACTATTTTTTGTGGGGCTATGTTAAAGCGCATGTCTATACAGACAAGCCCGCTTCAATTGACGCATTGAAAGACAACATTGAAGCATTTATTCGTGAGATACCGTCCGAAATGTTGGAAAGAGTATGCCAAAATTGGACTAAGCGGATGGACCATTTGAGGCGCAGTCACGGTCAACATTTGCATGAAATAATCTTCAAACATTAAATTATATGGACCCTACCATCGATTCAAATAAAGATTTCATGCATCTTTCTGAGTTTTATGTGTTTTTTTTTTTAAACTTTCCTATAGCTCTTAAAAAATCACCCTTTAGTTTTATCTGGTACAATTTGCCAAGTTGTTATCCAAATTAGGTTAAATTATTTTCCTACGACCTGCTTAAAATAGTGAAAGCAAATGATTTTAGATGTGTTCATTGTGAATATTTTGTCAGGTTAGGTTTCTTCTTCTTTTTAGGTATGCGCAGCCTTGCTCCCATTTTCAGTTTTGCAAAAGTTTTACGATTTGGAGATCCAATTTGGTTCCACAAAACTTTGGCGAAAATAACAATGAAATCAAGTCTAATAATATTGGATCTCTTAATTTAATGTAATGAAAAGTAGTCTGATAACTAAAATCATCCCTATCTGTTATTATTTTTCTTTTCTATTTGAGAACTCAGCTTACTAAACATAATTCATCCCAAATCCTTTTGCCGACCAGTGTAGCATCAGTCATGTCCAAAATATCGTATAGTAATTATTGAACTAGTTCTTAACTAACATCAACTAAATTAACTAGCATATAGGCTAGAGGAAAGTGAATGATGGCTCTATTATTCTGAGAATTTTGTATTAAATGAAATAAAAATGAACCAGTGTTCCATTTTTTGTATGCGTAGCTTGGACATGACTGATAAATATATAGATAGAGAGATATACATATTTTAATATATAGAGATATATTTTGGTCTAAAACAATGTTCTTAAACAAAGAGATTGTAAAATTAAAGCAAAATTAAACGAATTTATAAAATTATTTAAATTAACGGCATTTTTTTCTTTTCCTTTGTTCATTTCTCATCTGGAAACGAAACGAAATGAAACGACATTTTGTGCGTCGTTCCTTTCTCGTTTTTTGGGTTTCTATAGTGATTCGTTTTTTCAAAAGTTGCATTTTTATACTTTCAAAAATATATATGTATGTAGTATGCGTGTCTATGTAGGTTTTTTTTTGTTCTTTTTTTTTTTACATTTATCTTCACTGTTGAATATGTACATTTGTATAAACATATTCATATGTATACACATATAGGCGACCCAGCGGCAGATCGGGCTTGTCTCTTAGTTTAATTGGCATAAAAATGGTTTAAGGCTAAGTAATTCTTCTCTTGAAACCCTTCTTAGAACAGGTATTACTGTCATTTTGAGTGTTTTTGTTTGTTAAAGAGAAGCATTACCTAACCATGATCCATTTAATTTCGTTTCAAATTTGATTGTTCCAGTTCTAATTATTGTAAAAACCAAAATACGCCAATTTGTCTACTAAAGTTGGCTTTAATATAAAACTTAGTAGACAAATTAAGGCATTTCGGCATCCGCTTACTTTTCTGATAACAATATATAGAAATGTAGACAGCGTTGTAACTGCAATTCTTGTTTGCTATGCTGAACTCATACAAGGCTTGTGAGAGCGCTGTACAATTTCACCATAGTTCGATTTGTGCCGTTGGGTTACCTTATAGTATGTGAATCAGAAGAGAGACTATCTGATGAAACAGAGCAAGTAAGAGAGAGAGAGAGAGAGAGAGAGAGAAAAAGAGCTGTTTTTTTTTCTTTCTTGTAGTTTTCAGTTTTTGGTACGCTTAAATTTTATCAGTATCCTCTTTTTTTGGGGGGGTTTGAAAAGGGGAGGGGGTTTCTCTGTTTGTGTGTGTATGTGCGTGTGTCCACAACAACTTATTTCGATAAATACAATACAAATATCATCGCTCTATAGTTTTATTTCTTCAAAAAAAGAATGTTTGCCTCCACATGTCATCCATAATACACATATGCATCTAATTAGCCATCAGACATATTCATTGTCTCATTTTTGTTTGTTTCAGTTTTGTTTTTTGTTTTTTTTTTTTTGTTTAGTATGCGACAACGACAATAATACAAATACGTAACATATATGCCAGCCGTATCTTTTTGGGCTGTGTTGAGTTACTCTTCATTTAAATTGGTTAAATGGTTTATATTAATTAGTATTTTTTATAAGTCTATCACATCATCACAATTCGGTTGCATAAAAAAAATGGCCCCGACGGGATCCCGAGGTTCCGCCATCCTGGGCGATTTTCTTCACTTAGTAACATTGTGTATACACATATACATATAAAAAATAATAATTTACATTCTACATTCGCGTATAAATGTTTACACTAGCAGTAGAGCAGCAGCTTCTAAAAACGATTCGTAAGTAGGAAAAACTGATTTCTGAATCCTAAAATAGTGAGAAAAAATAAAACAAAATACTAATAAAAACAACGTCTCCACGTTCTTCTTGCTTTGCTTATTAATGGTAAGGCCTACTTCGTACATGTGTGTATGTATGTAAGTAGAATATACATATTTAAAAAAATAGAGTTTTTTGTTTGTTTCAAAGAGATCCATACATTTTTTGTGTTTCTTTTTGTTGCTACACAAAAAAAAAAACGTAAAAGAAAGTTGCGCCTAACAAATTTTTTAATCTATTTCCCTTGTTTCCGTTTCGGTTCCATCGTTAGTTTGTACTGTATGTGTGTGTGTATGTGTTTCGTTCTTCATTTTCTGTTCATTTCATTTGAGGGGCAACAACTTTAACTTATTTTGAGAGGGGGGCGGGTGGGGGTTGGGTGCTGTCTGCGCAACAACTTTTTAGACCTGACCAACTATTTCTACACAATTCTCGCAAAAAAAAAAAATAAAGAACAACAAAAATTAAGCAAAATAAAACACATTTAACCCTTAGGTGAGCGATGGGATTCAGCATATCCAATTCTCTATTTTTTTTTTTGCTTGTTAAGTGACCAGAAGTGCAAGTTGTCTGAGATATATTCTTTGAAGAAATATTAAAAATTTTTGCAATCTTTTCAGATCTGTTTCCGTTTTAGTTTTCGATCAAATTTGAATTTTATTTTTATAAATAAGACTACTTTTTGGACCTTTTGACCTACTTTATAAATGTCAGATTTCGACCAAATTTAGTGGAATCATGGAAAAGCATAACAAACTAACATGTAGATTTTTTGAGGAAAAAAGTTTTTCTCACTAGAACTTCTTTTTCGACCGATCATTAACAAAACTTTGTAGAATTGTGTAAAAGTATATAATATAAATATATGCCAACTTAAGGGACGTTTCTTTTGAAAACAAAAAAGGTTTTTCTCACAAGAACTAGTTTTTCGACCGATCGTTCCTATGGGAGCTATATGCTATAGTCATCCAATTTTGACCAAAGTTTGTAGAATTGTGTGGGAGCTAGCTTTGAGGACATTTCCATTGAAAACAAAAACGTTTTTCTAACTAAGACTACTATATACTATATAGATGTCAGATTTCGACCAAATTTGGTGGAATCATGGAAATGCATAGTAAACTAAGAAATACGAAGTTTGGAGGCGTTTTCATTGAAAACAAAAACTTTTTTCTCACTAAAACTAGTTTTTCGACCGATCGTTCCTATGACAGCTATATGCTATAGTCATCCGATCCGGCCGGTTCCGACAAATGTGCAGCGTATTTGTACCAAAAGACTTCGTGCAAAGTTTGGTGAGGATAGCTTTCAAACTGACGGAGGAGATAGCATGCTGATCAAGAATATATATACTTTATGTGGTCGGAGATGCTTCCTTCACTGCGTTACAAACATACGCACAATTTTATAATACCCTCTGCAAGGGTATAAAAAAATGAACATTAAGAGGGGGTTCTACGTTGCAATTTTTTTTTTATATAGCTCGGACATTTAAAAACAAGTAAGAAAGTCGGTGAAGCCCGACTATAATATACTCTGTACCTGTGAAGTGCTGCCCATCACCATTGCGAACGGTTTGTTTTCCTAATATCTCGACAACCGTTCATCCGATTTTTATCATTCCTTTGGTAGATCGATAAGGAATCCCGATTACTAAATATGTCTATAAAACTATGGGAGATATAACGTTTTTTCCAATTTGTGGAGGCGGTAAGGGACGTGCCAAAAATTGAAAATAAACTCGATCTGCCTGCAAGTATAAGAAGCATATGTCTCATACATTTTAAACCTCTATCTCTTACCATCTCTGAGATCTGTTTGTTCATACGGACAGACAGACAGACGGACGGACAGAAGGACATGGTTAAATCGACTCGACTGTTGACGTTATAGGGTCGGAGATGCTTCCTTCTGCCCGTTACATACTTTTGCACAAACTTAATATACTCTGTGTACCTTTGGTACAGAGTATAAATATCCCCCTAAAAGGATTTTTTGAAATTCTGAATACTTTAGGAGATATAGCCATTTTGGTGACCCAAGTTACCTAGCAACTGCAAACTTTAAATGCAGTTTCCTCGAAATCATGTTTTTTGTCCTGGTTGGCAAGTTGACGCGACTTCTACAGAACCGATTTTGATGAAATAGTTTTTAATCGACACAGAATTAATGTCGCTACAGCCCCTACTTCAACGAATAAAAAAAAACAGTTTTTTACTATATTTTTTTTTACACTAGACTGCAAAAAGGAGTCCAAAATCGATTTTTCAACTTTGACTGGCCGCCGTTTTGTGATTTTTGTTTGTTTTTTATGATTGAGGTAGGTGCGATAATGACATTAATTTTGATCAAGAAAACGTTTTGCTTTATTTTTCCCAATGTCTGGGAGTCCCGGAATCCTGCCAACCAAGGCCGATACCTTATTGAACAGCCACTCAATTCCAAAAAAATAAATGTCGAAAAATTGTTTCATCAATTTATAGCAAAATAAAAAAGAGAAAGTAATGCTAACTTCGTCTATGCCAAAGTTTAAATACACTTGAAACTTTTGTAACCACTGACTTATTTATAAGCTTTATGTCAAGTGTCATTGGAACATAAAAAAATATTTTTTTAAATTTTCTATGGCAGATACCCATAGAAGTGACCATCCGATTTTCGCGGTTCCGACATATGTGCAATGTGCAGCTAAAAGATATCTCTGTGCACAATTTCAGCTCGATAGCTTCAAAACTGAGGTACTAGGTTTCGTGGAAACAGACAGACAGATGGACGGACAAAGCACAATCGGCTCAGCTCGTCATGCTGATCAATAATATGTATACTTTATGTGGTCGGAAATGATTCGTTTTATGCGTTTCAAACTTCTGGGCAAAATTATAATACACTTTACAAGTGTATAAAAACTAAAAAGCTTTTATAGTTTTTTTCCCAAGATGTCTTAAAAAAAAGGTCTAAAAAACGGGTTGCAACGTAGAACACCCCTTAAGCAAACATTTCCTGACATATTCGCAAATGATCTCAAGACTAGCTTTTTCAATAAATATACGAGCTTCAATCAAGTATTCAATACGCAAATGTACTTCAAAACGGGTTTTTTGCGGACAAAAATAAAAAACACAGCTTTAAACAAGGATTCGTTTAATATTCGACAACATGTTTGGAAACAAGCGCTTAACGTTTTGGTGGACCTCATGTTAGCGGGTTCGAATCAAAATTAGCAATTGGATAATATACGAAAATGGTAGAATTAAGGTTTTTGCTTCGAACCTTGGTTCAGTCCAAGTTTTGAGAGTAAAATTCGCGAAGCATTTGGCGAATCATTTTACTTTATATAAACTTGGGATTGCGATATTCTTATTTGTACGTCTTTTAAGAATATTCAATAAGTAGCATTTTTCAAGCACTTATCAAAAGAAACCAATTGACTCTTCTCTAACAACTCACGCACACTTGTTCTGCGGTTGTTTTTGATGCTTGAGCGGTCGTTGTTGATGCTTCTGTGTTAGTGCAATGATCGCATTACAGTTACCTTGCCATGACCCTCAGTAAAAGAGAGAGAGATCAGCTCTCGGCTAGGGTATGGATAACAGTTTTGCTAGAAATGTCAACTGCTTAGATCAGAGACTGAACCCAAATCGATTAAGGGTTTACAATTGTCAGAAAATGCCTTTAGATAGGGCAAAAAAAGAAAAAATGTAGCCTTTTAAACTGGGTCTACTTGTATTAGATATTTGGAATTTGGACAGCCGTCTCATAAGTGCATACTTTCCCCAAGAAGAGAGGACAGAAAATATGTAAATGTGTTGGCTTCTTTATACTGCGATAATAATATAAACAAATTTACAAGTTTGTCGATTAATGTTATGAAATTGAGATGGGAAGAAGTGAACCAAAATTGGAATAAGTGTAAAATTAGAGTTGATTGAGCCTTCAATACAGTGTTGCTAGGCAGTAAATTGCCTAGCGCGTACTGCGATTCAGTGAGGCACGACTTCAACAAGTATTCGGCTCAAGTGTGTGTGAACTGCCGAAGCTTTGACTGGGGAACTTTGCTTTAAAGATATAGGACAAGCGTAAAGTTCGGGTTTAATCTCTGGTCTAAACATCCAGGAACATCGTATTAATTAGTAATTAATTGGTAGGGAGAATAGTAGAATGAATAGCATTAAAATTTGGCACATATATTCTCATGATGTATTTAATTAGTTTATCATTGTGGTCTACCTAATAAACTGCAATGCACATGATTATGCAGGACTAAACACAATTTAAAGATCTATAAAGTTTTCAAGTGGTTTTGCGCCGGTGGCGCTTTGGCTATATCACTTATTTTTGCTTTTGTTTTTTTACAGTTGACATAATTTTGAAATTCTTAAAGTTTATTTTAAACTTCAAAGTTGAAGCACATTAGTTAAATACGTAAACTTTTAATGTATAAAATTTTCTTTGGATATAAAATTTGCTAAAAACGATATAACATTGGGTCATTTATGTATGTATGTAGGGGTTAAAAGCGTTGGAGTAAAATTGGCTATGCTGAATCAAGGAGAAAAATCTTTGAAACGATTTATACAAGCGTTATATAGTTGTTCTGGTTTCAATACTGATTCAAAGTTCAACTTACAATGAATTGTTAGCCCTCATCCCTGCTAAACTCAAGAGTTATACTCAATTTTATAGTGTCAATTGAAGAACTCAACTTTTGAATAGTTCCTGTTGCCAAATAAACACTATCTAGCTGAGTATAGCAGGTGATTCAAACAGAGATGAGCGTTACTTAATCATTACAAATTATTTGAAAATACTTTAGAGTTTATAACTTAAAACAATCTATATAATAACTAAAATGGTACTATTTTGCTTGCAAATATCACGTGGTTTTCTTAAAATTGCCATTTTTAAACATATCAGTTTGTTTTTGGTTGACTTTTGTCCAAAGAAAAGTTTACTAAAAGGTCACATAATCAGCTAACTATTTACAAATTCAATTTCTATATTCCTATTGCATTATTTTGTACAATTTTTTAAAAATCTATTCTCAATACATCAAAGAAAATAACTGCCAATATTGTGCCAGATATGTTTGTTTTGGGGCTCACATAAGGGTTAAAAAAAAAACCTAGTTTCTATGTCTCTGTTCTAGAGTTGGCGACATAATGGATCCAACTGTACTCTATTTAGAAACTTAAACTGGGTTAACAAATTTAGCAAAGTTTGCTTTAAACACACACAAACAAAAAATTTATATAAAAAAAATTGGAAACAATTCTTTTTTGCATTATGTTCACTGTATTATTACGTGTATTATTATTTTTCGTGTGGCACTTGTTGTTGATTCTAAATTTCTTTTTCCTCTTGTGTGTTGAAAAATTGTACTTTTTTTTATGGATGAATGTGGCGATTGTTCTTTTTTTCAGTTTGTTATTCTTTCTCGTTTTACTCAATTGATTTTTGGAATAGTTGAAAATTTTGCTTGGAATTTTTGCATATTTTTTCAGTATTTGCAAAGAACTTTTGAAAAAAACAATATTTTTATAATTTGATAATATAAATTAAGAATGGGTAAACGAAAAACGCATAAACTAGTCGGTTTCGTACAGAACACACATATATATATGTACGTATATGTATGTATGCATGTGTATAAGGGAACTCAACCTGATTAACGTTTAATATTTGTGTGTTTTCAATTATTCTTACATACTTCCTACCAAAGCAGCGCTGCCTTTTCATCGTCTTCATTATTTTGCATCACATTTCTTTGAAAGTTTACAAATTTTTGAAATCATTCCTTAAGCTTCCTTAGAATTTTTCACATTTTTCAGTTTGTTGCTGTTGTGTTGTTGTTTTTGTTGCTGTTGTGTATTGCAAATTTCGCTCTCGTCTTGTTTGGTGTATTATTATTATTATTATTATAAGCAAACCGTTCATTTCATACCAACCAAGTTAGTGAAAAGGTTTTTTTGTTTGATTTTCATTTTTCAGTTTGTGTTTTGGACACAAAGATTTTTCTGATTAGTGTTTCAGATATCTAAACACACATATACATATATGTCTGCATGTACATATACATATATATGAGACGGAAATCACTTAAAAATTAAAGTCTGTGTGTGTGTGTGTTTGTGTGTTGGTGTGTGAGTTAACAAAAAACTTAAGCTTACAGATTTTCAAAACAAAACCTTACTTAACTCTTTAAACATTCGAAGAACATGCGCAACTGTCTGTGTGGAAAAGCTTAAAACTATTTTTTTTTGCTATCTTTGAGTTGTTCTTGTTGTTGTTACCTCAGGTTCGAGGAGGAAAAAGGTGTTGTTGTTGATGTTGTAGTTGTTGGCAGGAGACTGGCTGTTGTTAATGCTGCTACAGTCGCTGTTGTTGTTGCAGCTGATGCTGATGTTGCTGTTGAAAGAAAAGAATTTAATAAATTAGCAAATGTTGGCTTAATTAGTCGGCTGGAATACTCTAAATATGCTAGTATATTACAATATGAATGCTTTTTTATAGGCCTTATAGGGCCTGTTCCGAATTCTGAACGTTTTCAAAAAGTAAAAACGAAACGAAAACGAGAGTTTTATTATTTGCTGTTCCCAATTCCGAACGATTTTTCGACCTTTCGAACTCGGTTTCGAAAACAGAGTTGTCATCATCTAATTTAATTTATAAAGCTCTTATTTACTCTTTAAATCCATTTATTTTTACTTAAACCAGTATTTAAATATTTCATTTGAATATGTCACATCAAATATGGTTAAACATAGCTACAGTGTTGCCATTTTAGATATTTAGTTGCTAGATCTAGCATTTTTAAAAGTGGAAATGCTTATAAATTTTTGAAAATGCTATTAGCTATAAATCTAGCAACTTTAAAATTATGTTTAGCTATTTCTAGCAATTTTTAAGACGAAGTGCGAAATAACGCCTATTAAATTGGTTTGAAACCTTTGCTATGGAACTTCCCCTGAGTAAGAAGTCTCAGAAGTGAATTTCGGAGTGATAATTATATAATTTAAGGCATAATCATTAGAAATCGCTTTAGTTCATGAGTGATTGAGGTAGAGATTCGTGAGATTTAGTACTTCATTTTGTGCCTAACAAGCATTGCCTGTACTAGATTCATGACCGAAGAGCAAGTAAGTGGTGCCATGTTTTTAGTTCCAACTTTTTAAATCAGCACTAATTTCAGTACTGATTCGGTACTGAGCCACCTGAAGGGTTCTATCCACAGTAGTGATAGACCAATAAAAAAAACTCAGGGTGTCTTCAGTCTTTAAATTCTTTCGAAGAAATTGACTACTATGAATTGTCGCAAAATATTTTTATTTATTATAACGAGCAAAAAAACTTAAATATTGCTGATATGGACGAAGTCACTAAGTTCCGGTGCATAGTTCTCAGTACTGAGATCAGCATTTTTTGGCCTTTCAGCTTTCGTTGGGCCTACCCTGCAGAAAAACTGTCGGCTAGTAACAAAAAAAAATCCTACAACAAACAAGAATTTAACTGGTAGCAAAAAAAAAAACAGATTCGTGTGATTTGAAGTTAAAGTGAAAATTAAGACAGTGTCGAAAAACATGGATTACGTCAAAGTTAAAGCAAAGTCAATGTGAATAGGAAAAGTTTGTATCATATTTGGCCCAGTCATAAGGCTACACACGGGCCAACTGGTATAAAACTGGTTGGAAATGGCTGCAGCAGAGGACAATTGGAATTAAACTGGTTGTAAATGGCTGCTGTGGGGGACAATTGACCTTTTCCGATGACATTCCTGTGTAAGATGGACGACTTCAATGCATTGAAACCTGTGCTCAAAAAATTCCAAAACAATTCCTTGGATACACCGCAAATTATCATGCGGTCAGCGGTAGACTTACAGAAGTACATGTTGTAAAAAAAAAATGTAAAATCTCTTAAGGATCAATTCGGCCTATCAGTGGTCCTCTTAGTAGAGGGTCGAATTAAAATTAGCTTAGGAAAACGAAATTAATAAGTATTATTGGCGAGAGAGAAGCGATCCACGTAGTAAAACTCATCAAAGGACTAAACCGAACCGAAACATTTTTCTTTGTGGTTTTCGGTTCGGTTCAGCATTTCTGAAAGGAAGCCGGTTCGGTTCACAAGCTGGAAAAAGCGGTTTGGTTCGGTTCGGCTCAGAACCGGATTGCATTTCTGCTTAAGACTGAGTATTTATTTATTTTGTATACCTTTACACAATTCTACAAAGTTTTGTAAAATCGGATGACTATAGCATATAGCTGCAGTACGAGTGATCGGTCGAAAAAGAGAAAAACTTTTTTCTTATACTCTGTACCAGAGGTACACAGAGTACATTAAGTTTGTGCAAAAGCATGTAACAGGCAGAAGGAAGCATTTCCGACCCTATAAAGTATATATACTTGATCAAAATCAACAGCCGAGTCGATATAGCCATGTCCGTCTGTCCGTCCGTCTGTCTTTCCTTTTGTCCGTATGAACAAACAGATCTCAGAGATGGTAAGAGATAGAAGTTTGACATTTCTTATACTTGCAGGCAGATCAAGTAAATTTTTAATTTTTGCCACGCCCCCTCCCGCTTCCAGTTTTACAGATAGATGGTTCGTTTCTTCTGTACATATTTTGTAAGCAGGATTATTTATCGGTCCGCCAAAGGAATGGTATAGATCGGATGAACGGTTGTCGAGTTATAAGGAAAGCAGCTTATAAAAATAAATACATTTCCTTCCTTGACCACGAGTTCTTTCAGATGGTTAGTAGCCTCCTGGATCGCTACAATCGTCGGAAGGCCTAGGTATACCTGGGTCTGGACGCCTCCCACCTTACTTTCCTATTTAGAACCATCAGTGTAAATTTTGATGGCGTTTGGTTTGTCATGGGGTAGCGAGTTTCAGTCCGATCGACTTAGAACTTTGAACTCATACATAGTATCAAAGGCTAAAGTGGGTATGCAATAATCAATATTTGTTGGTGTCACTACTTAACTACTTAATATAGTCGAGTGCCCAAGGGAACCTACAAAAAAGGTTGCTGTTTCTCTAAGCCTAATAGTAGTTTTACTAGCTATTTCTCTGGCTACTAGATGAAGCATAATGTTAAGGGCTTCTGTGGGAGTAGTTCGCAAAGCGCAGCTTATGCATAAGCTAGCACTACGTTGTACTTTATGAATAGTCCGTAGAACAGAGGGATTACGCAAGAACGGCCACCATACTTTAACTCTGTAGAGTAGTACGGGGCGAACAACGGCTGTATACAGCCAGTCAGACTTGCTTTTGAGTGATCAAAATCAAGAAAGAACGCACGAATCATGGTCTAAAAAGGTTTATTTGCATAAAGCGACGAGATACGGGTCAAAGTGCTTGCCCAGGCACTCGATTGAGCAGTTATGGGAACCCTTTGTATAATTTTCTATGAATAAAATTAAAGATTATTTTTGAGCAGTTCGACGATGCTCGCAAGAGTATATCGAGCCAAACACTGCACTTAATCAAGGACTGTTCTCACTTACCCCGTCATGTTGTTGTTGTCGTTATCCATAGTGGTTGCCTTTTTGCTTTTGCCCAAAGAACAGTAACAGAAGAGAAATCAAGGTGTTTGAATAAAGTGGAGGGTTCGGGGGCTAAGGTGTTCGGTTTTGAAAACAGAGAGGACAGTTTCTAAGTGATTAAGAAACATAATGGGGGAAAATGGGAATTCAAATTGAGTATAAAAAAGTGTGTAACTTGTGCTCCTCTGCAAATCTTCATTATGGTTGTGTGGCCATTTTGTGTTCATGTTGTTATTGAAGTTGCTGTCGTGTTGCCTCTTTAGTGTTGTCCCGCCTGCTCGATGGTAGCGCCCGGTCCAGGTCCGGCCACGGCCGGTGCAAACTGATGATGCTGCGCCGCATAGTAGGTGGCCGGCATGCTAAATTGACTGGCATACGGATTGGTGCCCGGTGCAGCGGCGGTGGTCAGCACTCCGGCTGCGTCGTACATGTAGGCCGCTCCTGGCGGGGCCGAGGCCACAGCTGCCCTTCCAGCTGCGGCAGCGGCAGCAGCAGCAGCCACGGCGGCAATGGGCGGCGAATTGGCTGGCGTATAATGAACCAGGGGCGAGGTCACCGCTGTCGGTTGAGGAGCATACTTATCATCCTTGGGCTTTTGCTGTTGCTGAGACTGCTGCTGCTGGCCCGGTTGCTGCTGTTGGCCCGCTTGCTGTTGCTGCTGGGGCGGCTGCTGTTGTTGTTGCTGCTGCTGGTAATGGGGCTGGTACTCGCGCTTGGGATACTGCTGGAAACGTGGCGGCATGCCCCCAGCTGTGGCACTCGTCGGCACAAACTGACCACGACCCCGATATGGCTGCGGCATAAAAGGACCACCCTGTTGGCCCAAATGTGGCTGAGGGCCACCGTTGCCTGCTCCCCCGATACCGGAGCCGCCGGCACCGCCTCCACCTTGATGACCCATAATGGCCCGCGGTCCACCATTGTTGAACGGAGCCCGTGGACGATATGTGCTGCCATTGCGCAGGCCACTACCATCCTGACTTTGTTGATTCATGCGATTCCAATTGCCTCCACCGCCCGCTCCATTTTGCTGATATTGATTGCCGCCAGCGGCATATTGCTGATAGCCACTGTTGCCTCCGATTCCGCGATTGTTGTTGTAGCTGTTACCGGCCTGATAGTTCAAGGGGTTGCTGCGCTGCTGGTAGACTCCATTGTGGCTACCAATGCCCGTACTGCCACCACCGCCTCCACTGCTATTCCAGCGCTTGTTGCCACGATAAGTGCCCGAGTTGGGCATGGAGCGTGCCAAGTCCAGCAAAGCCTGCGACGGCGTCTGGCCCGCCTCCTCAAGCACGGAGATCAGCTCGCGTGCCTGTTTAGCATTATCTGGGGTAAAGAATGTGTAGGCTGTGCCCAATTGCTGGCAGCGTCCAGTGCGCCCAATGCGATGCACATAATTCTCCGACGAATTGGGATAATCGTAGTTGATCACAAACTGCAAGTCCTCAACATCCAGTCCTCGTGAGGCCACATCGGTGGCAATCAGAATGTTGGACTTGCCATTGCGGAAATCCTTGAGCACCGAATCGCGTTCGTTTTGTGTCTTGTCGCCATGAATCGATGTGGCCACATAGCCCTCAGTGCGAATGATCTGCAGAATGTCCTCCACCTGAAAGAAAAAAAAGTTAAAAAATCGATAGAACTGGAGCACATCTTTAACGTAATCCAAATCGGATGAGTTCTTTTAATAAAAAAATAAAACTTGCAACAGACTAAGCTTGCTCCAGATGGAGACGTTCGTCATCAGTGTAAATTGCTAGTTAGTTGAGCTATCGGAAACAGAGCGATGCCTCCTCAAGGGCTGTGCGTGTGTGGACTTTCAAAAGCAAAGGGCCAATGAATTGAACCGGCAATAATACCTGAGGGATCTTGTATAGGGATTGGCGATAAACTATGTCATGAGCTTTTCGAAGCACAGTTAAAGCTGCAAAGCGGTCGCTTCTTGGTCCCTCAAACCAGATCATGCACCGAACCTTTTAGATTCATGATCTCCCAAACCGCCTCAGTTTAAAAAAACTTCAGGTCATTTTTGAAGATAGTAAGTATATTGTAACATACTGGATCGGTGCAACTTCGGGATAAGTACTTTATAGTAAGACTTTAAGAAGAAAAAGAAAGAAAGTCGGTCTAGCCCGACTATAGTATACTCTGCACCTGTGAAGTGCTGCCCATCACCGATGCGACCGGTGCTGCCCTGTAGTAGTTTCTTGCCATGTCCCACTGTACAGAGTCATTCATATAAATTAAAGCTATTTTACTTATCTCTTAGCACGGACACATACATGTCAAACCTCTATCTCTTACCATCTCTGAGATTTGTTTGTTCATCTCGGCTGTTGATGATGATCAAGAATATGTATAAGATCGAAGATGCTTCATTCTGGCTGTTACATACTTTTGCACAAACTTAATATACCTCTGGTACAGGGTATATAAATAAAGAAGAGGCAATTTGCCACATGACAATACAATATTCGCGATAGAGGCTAATTCAAAGATCTCGGGATCTTCCAAAAGAAAGTGAACGTAAAACGACAAGGCTAAGCCAACTTCATCTGTGACGAAGAATTAATACCCTAAATAGCATGTGCTTTGATATACAGGGTGGTCCATCTAGTGTTTGAAATTTAAACTATTCATAATTTGACTTTAAAAGCGTCAAATGTCATTAGGAAAGCGACTAATATTAAGTAAACACTTTGACATTTACGAAATGGGTCGCTATTCGCTTGAAGGAAGTTGGGAAATACTTAAAACATATTTCCGACTCAAACAGTGCAAAATTTGAAAAAAAAAAAAAAAAAACATTTAACAAAAAAAATGTTGCGAAAACTCAATTTGTGCATCAATTCGTGAAGCGAGCTTGTGAAACTGGAATGTTGGTGGATAAACCATCCCGTGTACGTACTCGTCCGGTGCGCTCGACCGAAAACATTGCGTGCGTTAACAACCATCGACGTCAACTCGCCTTCGATCTCAACAATTGGACATTATGCACACTTCTTTGATACGAATTTAGCATAAAGACCTTGCCATGAAGCCATACAAAGTTCAATTTGTGCAGCAGCTTAAGCCAATTGACTATCCGAATTGTCTACAGTTTGCAAATTGGGCGGAAGATCGTTTTGCCGAAGATGGTGAATTTTACCGAAAAATCATCATTTCGGATGAAGCACATTTCCACCTCGGTGGTTATGTTATGAAACAAAATTGTCGCATCTGGGGCACATATCATCGGCGAGAAGCCCATGCACACACCACGTGTCACTTCATCATTGGTCCATTTTTCTTTGAAAATGAGGAAGGAGCCACCGTGACCGTAAATGGTGAGCGCTACCGCGCAATGTTAAGTGATTGGTTCTTCGAGGAAATTGAAGCAGAAGACTTGGTCGATACTTGGTTTCAACAAGACGGCGCTACGTGCCACACAGCGCCCTATCTTCGAACATCGAATAATCAGCAAATATGGAGATGTGAATTGGCTGCCAAGATGCTGTGATCTGACACCGTTAGAGCGGTCAGTTGATGAGTTGAAGAACGAGATTCGAGTTGCTATTGCTGACATACGTGCCGAAACAATTGAAAATGTTATCAAAAATTGGGTGGATCGAATGGGCTATTGTTTTTCATAATTAAATGACATGAACCAACCTTTCCAATAAATGTGTAACCTTTGAAAAATATCGATCCTTTTTTATAGCAAAATTAAATTCCAATTTTTAAATGGACCACCCTGTATTTGACCCTAAAATAATTCTCTTTAGTTCTAATAATTCTAATTCTCTAAGAATATAAAATTCTTCCAGAACAAAAATTTTTTGTAGCAAAAGCAATGAAAAAAAATATTTTTTTGAGCAAAACCCAAAAATGTGAACACACCTCATTCAACACACTTTATGCAAATGTCTCTTAAACCTGTCGTGCTGGGGGAAAACGTACAATTTATTTGAATTCAGGGCCCGAAAATAAATTAGGAACGTTTGATATCTTCTTTGGGTAAAAAATTGCCCTTTTTTGTAAACTTTGTTATTCGTAATTCCAAATTACAATAACGATTACTAAAGAATCCTTGTCAGAAATTGTTTTTAATTATCTAAAAAATTGTAACGGTAATGGTAATTGTAGTTTACAATTTTCTCGCTTTCCTACCCTGACGGTGCGACACGAAATATTGAATACACAATCATAAATTAAGATAAACTACGGGCTTAATACTTTGGATTTTTGGCCCTTTAAAGGCAGAAAGAGAACCTTCCGAGCTGATAAGTTAGGTTAGGTAGCAATGGCTGAGAGCGACAAGTCGCTCTCCCACATAGGCCACGTGGGCCCGTTGAGATGCCATATATTTCCAGTTAAACCCTAGGGTTTGGATAGAATATAATTGAGTAGAGCTGGGAGCTCTATGTCGGATAATTCCGATAGGTTGAGTAGGAGTGGTTGACCAAGAAACCTTAGTCTCCTTCTACTTAAAGAGGGGCAATGACAAAGAAGGTGTTGTATCGCTTCCTCCTCCTCCTCAAATCTGCAACTTCTGTCCCTATCGCCTATGTGTCCCTATCGCCTATGTGTGCTGCGTGCCTGCCTATGAGACAGTGACACGTCAGGGCCCCTACCAGAAGTGATATGTGTTTCCTTCTGTAATGTAAAAGTGTATTAGTACGCTTAATGTCAAATGCTGGCCACGTAAGTCCCACTACCGCACAGGAGGAAAAGTTTTTCCACCGGTCCGTAGCGAGGCGCAGTGTTTCAGCTTTTTTGTGAAGCTTGTAGGTAGCCATAGGCATCGCTATCGTGCTCCTCTCTAAAAGGAGCATGGTGGTTGTGCCTAGTCTGGCCAGAGTGTCCGCAAACTCGTTTCCGTATATGTTCCGGTGTCCAGGCCAATCTCATTCAGGGATAGGCGACATTCAGTGAGCGTTTTACCTTTACTTTTTTACTTTAAGGGCTGCTTGACTGTCCGTTTCTGTTTCCTTCTTTTACCGTGAGCGTGCTAAGGTAAGTGGCTGCTTTCTGGATGGCTACCACCTCCGCTTGGTACACACTACAGTGATCAGGGAGACGGAACGATAGATTAAAGTCTAGGTTGGGTGAGAAAACACCCACACCTACTTTTTCATCGAGCTTAGAACCATCCGTGTATATATTGATGGCGTTGGCTCTACTGTGGGGAAGGTTGTCCCACTCGTTGCGGCTTGGGATATAGACGTCGTATAATTTGTCGAACGTCGTTTGAGGTACACAATAGTCTGTATTAAACGGCATACCCGATTGCTTATTGAGTATAGTGGAGTGCCCCGAATTACCACCGTTCCGGGTATCGGATTCTCGTAGTCTTAAGGCTACGAGATGAAATATGGTATTGAGCGCTTCCGTGGGTGTTGTTCGGAGCGCTCCGCTCATGAATATTTCAGCGCTTCTCTGCACTTTGTTCATGTTATTCAGGACGAATTGTTTCCCAAGTGCTGGATACCAAACTAGTGATCCATAAAGTAGTATAGGGTGTACTACAGCTGTGTAGAGCCAATGTACTATAGTCGGAGAGAAAAGAGCATGAGAAAAGAGGAATGGTTGCCTTCCTACTACGGTCGATTATGTTGCCATACCAGAGTAGTTTCCTGTCCAAAATGACTCCCAAGTATTTGGCATTGTCACCACGCAAGGCTTACTCCATTGATCCTGGGAGGGATCAGGTTTAGAATTTTGTACCTCCTGGTGAAAAGTACAAGTTCTGTTTTGGCCGGGTTCACGCCCAGTCCGCAATGCTAGTCCACTAAGCTAGTGTTGCCAGTGCTGTCTGCATGAGGTCACACAGAGTTTGTGGGAATAAACCACATTTGAAAGTAGCGATATCTTCCGCGTATGCCACCACCACGCCACGTTAGGTTGGACGTTATTGAAGGCATCCTCTGTGTCGAGAAATGCTACTTGGGAGTAGTCACGCACTTCAAGAGATTTTTCAATCCTTGAGACTAGCGAGTGCAGGGCCATTTTAATGGACCGTCCTTTGCTGTACGCATGTTGCTATTGTACTAATTGAGAAGGGTTTATAGTTTGCCTTAGGTAGGCGTCTATAAGTCTTTTTAGGGTTTTAAGAAGAATCGAGGATAGACTGATTGGCCTATAGTCGTTTGGTTTAACATGTGACTGGTTACCAGCCTTCGGAATGAAGACCACTTTGGCTTCTCTCCAGTGCTGTCTCCAGTGCTGGAATATAATTGAACTTTAGACAGCTTACAAAGATTGTGTGAAGCCAGTTCATTGTAAGCTCAATGGTATGTTGTAATTGGGCAGGAAATACGAGGTGTGTTCAAAAAGTATCGCGAATTTTGAATTTTCCCGGGTTACGTATATTCGAATTTCGATTTTTTTGTGGCGTTATGTTGGTACTCATGTCTCTCACTTATGCCGACAAGCTCGGCCATTTTGAATGTTCACTTAATTGTTGACAGCTGCTTTGCTTGCACGTGTTTTGGATCGTCTTCGATTTTTACCTATTCAAAAAAATGGATCAAAGAACCTGTATCAAATTTTGTGTGAAAAACGAAATTAAGTGCGCGGATGCATTCCGAATGTTGACTGTGGCATACGGAGAAGCTACCTTGGACCGAAGCAACGTTTATCGGTGGTACAAAATGTTCTCAGAAGGCCGAGAAGATGTGAACGACGAAGAGCGTGCCGGACGCCCGAGCACTTCAACAACAGACAAAAAATTAATGAAGTGGAGAAAATGGTATTGGCCAATCGTCGAATCACCGTTAGAGAAGTTGCTGAGGACCTAAACATATCGATTGGCTCGTGCCATTCGATTTTTATCAATGATTTGGGCATGAGACGGGTCGCCGCGAAAGTCGTACCAAAAATTGCTCAATTGCGAAAAAAACAGCATCGCATGAACATTGCTAATGAGATGTTAAACTCTGTCCGCGACGACCCAAATTTGCTCCAGAGGGTCATAACTGGTGACTAATCGTGGGTTTATGGTTATGACGTGGAAACCAAAGCTCAATCATCTCAATGGAAGCTGCCGCACGAACCAAGACCGAAAAAAGCGCGCCAAGTTCGGTCGAATGTGAAAGTTTTGCTGACAGTTTTCTTCGATTGCAGGGGCTTGGTGCATCATGAGTTCTTGCCACAGGGAAGAACGGTCAATAAGGAAAATTACCTGCAAGTTATGCGCAATTTGCGCGAAGCAATCCGCCAGAAACGCCCGGATTTGTGGAAGAACAAAAATGGGCTTTTGCACCACGATAACGCCCCTGCTCACACATCGTTGCTTGTGCGCGACTTTTTGGCCAAAAACAACACACTAATGATGTCGCAGCCACCGTATTCCCCAGATCTGGCCCCCTGTGACTTTTTCTTGTTCCCTAAACTGAAGAGGCCCATGAAAGGACGACGTTACGCTACGCTTGACGAGATAAAGACGGCATCGAAGGAGGAGCTGAACAAGATAAAAAAAAATGATTTTTTGAAGTGCTTCGAAGATTGGAAAAACCGTTGGTTGGTGAGATAGCCAGGATCTTCCATAGGCGAGAAGCGTCAGAGGTTGATTCTATATTACTACAGAAATGGGCCCAAGATGTTTGTTTTGCCCGTCTAATAGCTTTTTTGTAGACGCGGTTGTTTGGTCATTGTGTTTTTCTGAGCTTATTCAGCTCTGCAGACCACCATGGTGGTTTGAGTTTGGTTTTTATCCGAGCTGATAGCTCTGTAAAGTTTTTTGGTTATACTAGGCTTAGTTAGAAGTACAACGTTTTAGAGGTAAGCGCTAGAGTCTAATAGGAACACAGAAATATCAATATATAACAGCTATCAAGTACCCTTAATTAAGTCCATTATGCATACAAAATGCAAAAGAATGCGTAAATTAATCGTTCGTAAACGAAGCTAAGGAGTTCAGTTCAAAACATAAAAAGAAAACAATAACAATTCTGTTGTGAACACAAAATACTGACGCGATTTTCCTTCGGCATTTGTAACGTAAAACTTACTCTTAATGTAAAGTAAACCCACTGCCCATTCTTGTTTATATTATATTGAGTCCAAACACATACCTTGATTTTGGTCTCCACAAAGATGATGATCTTGTTTCCATTATTGGCCGCATTGTTTGTTGTCGGAGCAATCTCCTTGAGCAGGCGCACCATGCGCTGCGGCTTCTCCATCTCACTGCAGATTTCTACAATCTGGCGAATGTTGTGATTCGCAGAGAGATTCATCGAGCCAATGTTGATCTGAATGTAATCGTTAAGGAAGTCACCGGCCAAAGCCTGAACCTCCTTCGGCCAAGTGGCCGACCACATGACGACCTGGCGATCGGGGCGGATTTGTTCGATAATTTTCCGGATTTGCGGCTCGAAACCCATGTCGAGCATGCGATCGGCCTCATCCAGCACCAGATAAGTGCAGCGCTGCAGATTCGTGTTGCGGTTCTCCAGGAAATCGATTAGACGTCCCGGCGTGGCAATGATCACCTCCACGCCGCGTTCCAGGTCACGGGCCTGTGGCACTTTCGAGGAGCCACCAAAGATGCAAGTGTGACGTATTTCTGGCTTGCACAGATGCCCGTAGTCGCGCACCACCGACTGGATTTGCTGGGCCAGCTCGCGGGTGGGGGCCAAAACCAAAGCGATGGGTCCCTCGCCGCGTAAAATGGGCGGTTGGTTGCCGATGTGCACAATGGCCGGCAGCATGTAGGCCAAGGTTTTGCCGGAGCCAGTCTGGGCGATGCCCACCAAATCTCGGCCACTTAAGGCAATGGGCCAGCCTTGGGCCTGAATGGCTGTGGGCTTGGTGAAGCCCTGCCGCTTCATCTCGTCAATGATGTGAGGTGGCAGCGAGCACTCCTCGAAATTTGCCACCGGATGTGGCAGATCGTTGCCCGAAACCGTGATCTCGAGCTCGTGACGCATCTCGGCCACGGCCTGCTCCGTCTTGTTTAGCGTATTCGAATGAATGATGTAGAAATCCTTGTGGAAGGGCTGCAGATTCTCCCATTTGGGTTTGACCAGATTTCGACCCGGATTCTTGGCCTTTTCGCGTTGAATTTCTGCTCGCTCCTCTTTGGAAAGCATGCCCAAGGCGGCGGCACTGTAGCCTCCACCGCCACCCTGGCCCGGGCCCTGGTAGCCGACGGGGCCGCCATTTCCGCCGTTGTGCGGTTTCTGGTAGCGTTGCGCATAGTTTGGGTTCTTGCCGCGGGGCCCGCCCTGGAATCCGCCGCCACTGCCAGCTGCAGCGCTGCCTCCACTGCCATAGGCTGCGCCATTCTGTACGGCATTGCCACCGCGATACGGATTCCCAGTGCCGCCGGCAGCGCTCATACTGAGGCCATTCTGAATGCCATAAGCCATCACACCGTAGGGCTGGCCGAAGTGCATGCCCCCAGCAGCTGCGCCTCCGTTTAGGGCGGCTCCACTGCCGGCACCCGCAAAATTGTTGCGCGGATAAAAAGGACGCTCGTGACGGGGCCCGCCGCCAGCACCGGTAGCTCCAGCGCCATTACCATAGTAGCCGCCGCCTCCTGTATGCTGCTGAATGCCTCCAGCATTGGGTGCATACGCTCCTGCATACATCTCGATGACTTTTTCTGCAAGGAAAATGACAATTAGAAAAATTGACAGAAAAATTGACTGAGAGAGTGCGACAGAGCGAGCTTCTCTCTTTTCTCTGACTTAAATGTCAGATTAGAATTCTGGAAATTTAAACCGCATCCCAAGCCTGGGCCAACCACCCGTCCACCCACAACTCGCTCCCCACCACCAGAAAACACAAAAATCAATACAGCATCGCAAACGGCAAACTGCATGATGAGAGAGCAACCGCTACGAGCATAAGAGAGAAAGAGAGCGCACGCGAGAACACGGCACTGGCACATACAAAAAAAAATGCATTTCGTATTTTTTTCTCAGCCATTCATTTTTCTTTACTTACCTGTATTTTGCTTACAATGCGAGTAACTTCTGCTGTTCTCTGGGAGTGTATTGTTTTATATTCCTATGCTAAATTACTATATTTATTAACTCTAATTTCGGTTTTCTTACTTCGATTTTTCTTTTCTTCTTTCCTAGTCGTCGTCACGCTCACGCCTCACTGTCACTGCTGCGTATGTATGTGTGTGTGTGTGTAATTTTTTGTTGCTTCCGATATAATTAATGGCGTTTACCACTGGGTAGACTAACGTAAAAGCTAACTAAAAGTGTAGTTCGTTTAAACACTAAAGTGCTGGGTAAACTAGCGCTATAACTTTTTCTTTTACGTTTTTTTTTTTACAACAAAAAAGTTTGTAGCAAGATGTGATGGTGATCAGTGTGACCGTAAGCGCCAAACGGAAAAACACTAATTCCAATAAATTACCAATTTGCTGGGGATGTGCAAACTCTCAGCGATACAGCCGATACTAATATCAATCAAGTATCGATATATCGTTAGATTTGGCTACGTTCAGCATAAAAATTGTTCTGACTTTTTCTGGCCATTGCCCTTCGTCCAAGAGAGTGCTTCGCGTCTGCCTTTGTCAAGGCACGTGTTTTTGCGTGTTTATAAAGTGAAAAACAAAATAACTATTATATCTGGACAATGTCAAAAAACTCCAAACTTTGCTGTCTTTGAGAAATAAAGACAAACAATAAAAAAAAAACTATTTTCTGAAAAAAATCGGTTGTTTTTAAAATCAATTTATTTTGATGAAATTCGCACATAATGGATCGATTTGGCAAAGGAAGCGCCTTTTAAAAAAACGTTCTCCACTATTTAAAACTGTTAATTGTACTTTAATTTGAAAACATTTGTGTTTTTTTTTTCATAGAGATAGAGATTTTTATTGTTAAAGTGTCATTCAATACATAGCCTTCTGCTACCCTTTTTCGCCGCTTATGCTAGTGTGATATTGGGTTTTAACAGTACTTGGCAGTGTCCATTTGGGCATATAGGCATTAAGTGAGAAAGTGTAAGAATTTGGTGTAAATGGTGTCCTGCTAGAGTCGCCATGAGCTTAGGTCCTTGGGTAAGACTCTCTTTAACCTTCTCCTTTGACGTACTCCTTGAATTCTCCGTCTTCTTAACAAGTTTTAAGCCCATTTGTTGCGGTGGTGAGATAGCTTGTCAAGGTATATGGCGGCCTGCTTGTTGATAACATCTCCAACCTTGGGACTTCCAAGGTCCTTTTCAATATCCCTGGTTCTCAGGTACCATTCAGCTCCCGTAATGCGTCTAAGGATTTTCGCCTGGACCACTCTAATCTTTCTCAGGTGAGACTTCGCCGCGATACCATAAATTTGTAGGGCGTATTTCCATACCGGAGCCAGAATAGCTTTGTAGATTAGGACTTTGTTCCTGATTGACAGCTTGTTGTTGGAGTTCAGGAGCCACCTCATGCGCCGTGCTTTGGCAGCCACTGCTTGAGCTGTTTTCTTGACATGGTGTGCAAAGGTCAGTCTTCTGTCCAGTGTCACCCCAAGGTATTTATGGGCTACTTTATGCTCCAAAAGCTGACCGTGCAAGAATACTCCCGGGCAGGTGTCACGACGGGTGGAATAAGTCACCGAAGCACACTTGTCCGTGTTTATGGCAATGTTCCATCTTGCGGCCCAGTTGCTAAACCTATTCAAGTACTCTTGAAGGGCATCTGGGGCTGAGTAGTGTATTTGTAGCCCTGCTTAAATTATCTGATTTGGAATTTTTTTTAAATTCTCTATAAAATATATTGATTTTTTTTTAACTATGTATGTGCTGCAAAGAACTTTTAAAATCAATGATCATGGACTTCGTATTTATTGAAGATCTTTCAGGCGTCTTGCCCAAGCTGTCAATTTCTGCTTTGCTCTATCGTGTTTCGTTCATCCTATCTACACCAATCCTTTGGCGGATTAATAAAGGGTGATTTTTTTGCTATTATCTTTTTGGCAACACTGGTTTAAACAGCTCACGCACGTTTCGTGTTTTTTTTTCACTGTCAAACATCTTCAGTTTGGTCTATAATTTAACCATGAATCGTCTTACAAACGAACAACGCTTGCAAATTATTCAATTTTATTATCAAAATGCGTGCTCTGTTCAGAAAGTTCATCGCGCTCTTCTTCCATTTTATGGTCAGTTTAATCGACCCACTGAAGCGGCTATTCGGGCTATTGTGACTAAATTTCGCACCAAATGTACATTGTTGGACATTTAACCACCAACACGCTTACGTAGAGTGCGAACTGAAGAAAATATCGCAGCTGTATCGGCCAGTGTTAGTGATGACCATCATTCTCCATACTCATCAACGTGGAAAATTTTGCGGAAGGATTTAGGTGTGAAGCCTTTCAAAATACAGCTGGTGCAAGAATTGAAGCCGAACGACCTACGGCAACGTAGAATTTTTGGTGAATGGGCTCTTGGGAAGTTGGCCGAAGATGCACTTTTTTACCGAAAAATTGTGTTCAGCGATGAAGCTAATTTTTGGCTCAATGGGTACGTAAATAAGCAGAATTGTCGATTTTGGAGTGAATATCAGCCGGAAGCATTGCAAGAGCTACCAATGCATCCAGAAAAAGTCACAGTTTGGTGCGGTTTATGGGCTGGTGGCATCATTGGACCGTACTTCTTCAAAGATGATGCGAATCGTAACGTAACTGTGAATGGTGAGCGCTACCCAATTGCCCAAAATGCAAGAGCTTGACTTGCATGACATGTGGTTTCAACAAGACGGTGCCACATGCCACACAGCACGCGCAACAATGGACTTATTGAGAGGCGAGTTCGGTAAACATTTTATTTCACGTTCGGGACCGGTCAATTGTCCGCCTAGATCGTGCGATTTAACGCCTTTAGACTATTTTTTGTGGGGCTATGTTAAAGCTCATGTCTATACAGACAAACCCGCTTCAATTGACGCATTGGAAGACAACATTGAAGCATTTATTCGTGAGATACCGTCCGAAATGTTGGAAAGAGTATGCCAAAATTGGACTAAGCGGATGGACCATTTGAGGCGCAGCCACGGTCAACATTTGCATGAAATAATCTTCAAACATTAAATTATATGGACCGTACTATCGATTCAAATAAAGATTTCATGCATTTTTCTGAATTTTATGTGTTTTTGTTTGAAAAACTTTCCTATAGCTCTTAAAAAATCACCCTTTATTAAAAATACAGTGAAATAACTCACTTTAAAATTTTGCAATTATCGCGTATTGTTGGACCGTTCAATCTGCATCTCCTTTTTACCAGTCTTTATAATAATCTAAGCTCATCTGAAAAGTTTGCAAATTTCTTGTCTCAAATTAAAAATTTGCAAATTCCGCAATATTTTGTAACGTTTAGTCTTCATCTTTCATTAACCCATATGCCTGCATTGCAATCTTAATATTAAGCGCTTCATATATACTCATATGATGATATTGCAAATGAATAGAATGTTCGAACCTTCCATCTGCAAAACTGTGGGAGATATGAGTGTCTTTCTAGTTCCTACTATCTCAAAAGATCCAGTCTCTCATCGCACCCTAATCGCCACTTACGCTGATGATACCGCTTTTCTGGCTTCTAGCAATAGCCGCAGCAGGGCATCAGCTAAAGTCCAGCAGTTTCTGGATGGATTTGGTCGATGGGCAAACCGCTGGAACATAGCCGTAAATGGCTCAAAAAGCCAACACCGCACGTTTTCCCTGAGACCCGGGAAAGTTGCTCGAGTGCGACTTCAAGGTTCTAGAATCCCGCACCTGGACTCTTCTGTTAAATACCTTGGGGTGTCTTTGGATCGCCGCTTGACTTGGAAGGCCCATGTGACTCGGGCAGCAGCTACTGTTTCAGCTAAGGCGAAGGAACTCGACTGGCTTCTCAAGCCTCGTAGCGGTCTTTCCTTGCGCTGTAAAGTCCTTGTGTACAAGGCTATAATCATGCCTTCCTGGACATGGGGGATCCCGCTGTGGGGTACGGCATGCTCCGCAACCCTGAAGAAACTGGAATCTTCTATAAGCCGAGTCCTGCAGCGCATCACTGATGCTCCATTCTATGTGAGGCATTCAACTCTTTACCGTGATCTGGACATTTTGCCATTATGCGCCCAGATAAACATGCACACCAGCAGATACCATGACCGTCTGGTGGCCCACTCCAATAGACTTGCTTCTGATCTTGCGACAAACAGGCTCAGAAGAAGGCTTAACCGACGACATCCCTCCGATCTTTGGATCCATGGAAGGCGTCCCTCGGGTCGCCTCCTTAACTTAGCTTAAGTCTATTACACGGTGTGACAAAAAAAAATCAAAACAAAACTTCTGGGATGGGACCTAGCGTAGGTTATAGATATGGTTCAGTAGATTTTTGTGGCATACTAGAATTTTTTAGTGCACATCGAAATTTTGAATAACGGTAAAAAAGTCTTTTTTTCGCACAAGCACTCACTTATACGCCCATAACTTTGTCATATATCAAATGATTTTTATTTTCTTACCGGTTTTGGAAAGAAGAAATTTAGGTCTTTAAAGATACCATATATGACTGATCAGGATTTATTTCTTATCTTGGAGTATTTGCTACGTAAACCATTTTTGATTTGTTTTTTTCCCCATTTTTTGTCTTTGGTGACTTTTTTGAACACTGTTTGGTTAGAAACCCCCAATATTTGTTTTATTGTATAAGAACTACACTTTTTCACGGTTAGAACGTTTGACTATTTTCTAAAATCGGTCAATAATTAGCAAAGTTATTAAAGTTTTTCGGATAACGAAATCTTCGCAATATGGTGATGAGTCGCGCCATTAGCACTGTCGACCGAAAAATTGTTGAGTTTTTAGAGTAAGTTATTGAATAATTTTTTTTTAGAATAAGTATTGCATAGCCACGAGTACTACTAGTACTACTACTACCGTCTGTCCGTCAGTCTGTCCGCCTGTCTGTCTGTCCGTCCGTCTGTCAGTCCGTCTGTCCATATTAATAAATAGATCTCGGAGATGGTAAGAGATAGAGGTTTGACATGTATGGAACATATGCTTCATATGCTTACAGGCAGATCAAGCTTACTTTCAATTATTGCCACGCCCCCTCCCGCCCCCGAAATTTAGAAAAAACGTCATATCTTCGGCAGTTTTATAGATAGAAGGTTCGTACTTTTTGGACATATTTAGTAGTCGGGATTCTTTATCGGTCCACCAAAGGATTGGTAAAGATCGGATGAACGATAGCCAAGATATAAGCGAAAGAAACTTCTCTGCTGCAGCGCAGTAGCAGCATTGCTTTCAGCAGCTACTGCAGCATCTAAATTTACACTGAGCATACACTTTTTGGATAAAGAGTGTATTATAGTCGGGCTTCCCCAACTTTCCTACTTGTTTTAATTAGGTTTTTTCAGGTTTTTTTCCTAAAAAGTTAAATAACTCAACCAAATATTACTCGATTTTAATAAACTAATTTGCAGAAGATGCAAAATTAAATGTTTTTTGAAACTGCATACCAAAATTAGATAGTTTTATATAAATTTGACCTATTCATTTTTATTTAAAGTACGGTGAAGTCGCAAAAAACTGAAAAATTCGATTTGTTTTTCATGTAGCTCCCCCCAATTTTTATCCGAGATTGCAATGTAAT
Organism: Lordiphosa collinella; assembly: GCA_018904265.1. Classification (NCBI taxonomy): domain Eukaryota; kingdom Metazoa; phylum Arthropoda; class Insecta; order Diptera; family Drosophilidae; genus Lordiphosa; species Lordiphosa collinella. The sequence continues at coordinate 365,275 of JAEIFV010000184.1, read as the reverse complement.
ACACCGTTGGAAAGGTGTTACATTTCTCTTTCCAAAGACGCATTATAGGATATTATAGGATGCCTAGTTTAAGAAATATGATTTTTTAACTATATCAACCTCGAAAAGACGGACTTTTAACCGTTATTCCAAATTTTGATGTGCACGAAAAATTTGTGGTATGCCACAATGTTACATTTAACTATATCTACAACCTACACTATGTCGCATCCCAGAAGTTTTTTGACTGTCACACCGTGTTATCTTGGCGCCCCTCTCCTACATATGGGTGCACGCTGCTGGTGTCAGCTGTACGACCCCTCCAGTATCTGTGAGACTTGTTATGCCTCAATCCCAGGCGTTTGCCGTGCTGTTCTAGTCCTGTATTAAATTTGTACTCCTTGTTAACTATTTGTAAATAGATTAAGTTCTTTAAATCAAATATTTCCAATTATATTAAAAAAAAAAAAAAAAAAAAAAAAAGATGTGATTGTTCATGCGGATAGACAGACAGACGGAGAGACGGTCATGACTATAACGACTCGGCTATTGATGCTGATCAATAATATAAACTCAGCGAAATTCAATTAAAGGCACATGGATATTTTATCTTTAATGGGAAATTAGATGAGAAATGAATCAAATTTTTATTAAATAATAAATTGAATAACGATATTAGTTCAACAAATGTCTTAATACTACAAATCAACAGGTGCTGGATTAACAAACAAATTATTTTCAAAAAATTCATTTTGATACAGCGAAATTCAATTAAAGGCATGTAAAAAAACAATATACATATTATTGTCGAAGAAAATGATGATTAATAGTGAGTCCAGCTTCCAGATTTTGAAATCCCTTCAAAAATTCGTTTTTGCATTGAGTCTATGACCTATTTTGAAACTCTGAAGTAGGAATTTTGGCCCATTCATTGACTACAGCAATTCTGAGCTCTTCCACCGACTCGAATTTGCGATGACCAGCATATAAACGTCGTGCCAAGATACTCCACATGTTCTCTATAGGATTTAAATCTGGGGAACGTGCTGGCCACTTCATAACATCGATCTGCTTCTCCTGAAACCAATTAACGCTGAGTCGTGATACATGTATGGCAGCGCACAGTGCACAGTGGTTGGACTTGTACGGAGCTGCGGCCATAAATATTTCCCGTTGAGATATCGTTATGAAATTTTCCCCAAAAATCTAAAAAAATATTTTAAATATATAGTAAACAAATTGGTTGCATCGGACGACTATATCCTATAGCTCACTTGGCACCGTAGTAAGGCTTATATGGCTATGGTGCTCAAAAATACTTCCAGTAGAGTTGCTGTGCTAAAATTTCATTATTGGCTTCAAAGATATGTATAATTGAATTATCTTCTGTATAAATTTATGAAAGTGTTACTCCTCTCCCCCTCCCTACAAGCTTTTCGAAATATAAACCAATGAGGTTCTCTAGTTTTTTCAATGACATATAAGAATAAATGTATTTTAATTATTAAAAGTACAATTTAAATTAATTTTAATTTGAATGCATAAAAGTTTAACAAATATCTTCTAATACATTAAAAGTATATGATAAAAATTTAGATTTGTCACTCTGTGGTAGTTATCTTTGACCTGGTATAAAAGCGCCTGAACGCAAAAGAAGTGTATTGATTAAATCTGTATTTGTCAATATGGAAGACATCTTCCGAGTATGTCGCAGCCGGCAGTTCTTTATTTCTTTGTTGTTGGACTCTGCAGCTTCCTCTGAGAGCTCTCCAATCGACAGCAGCGCGTGCTCTATCACCTTCGCATCGTGAATTAAAATTATATGCACTGTTGCTGGAAGATAGTACCATGGATATATTTTTATCAACTGCTTAGCAGAATCCAACGCATAGCTTCGAATAATTTAGCATTAATGGAATATCCTGATGATAAGGCTTGCAATATCGTTGCGCATCGGGCTATCACTGCTTCATCAATGCCTGTAATATCAGATGCCAAACTCAGGTTACCAAAAAATTTCCAATTTAATAATTAATTTAATAAAGTTTTTTGGAGCTGTAAAATTCTTAAAGCTGTGGTTTCTAGTAGACTCTGCAGCTCGACTTCTGCATATGTTTTAGCTTCTGTTATGTCATTTGAATATCTTTATGTTTTAAGTTTTAGAACTTTCCCGCAGCTTGGCAATATTTTGCAAGAAGCTTTACTACACCCAAAAAAAAGTAGTCATCAAAATGACACTATTTAGTCATCAATTTGAAACTATTGAGTATCAAATTCTCTTTAATACTCCAAGTATCAGATTGAAATTTTCGAAAGTATTAAAATGATATTTCCAAAATATCAAATTGATACTAACTAGTATCAGGCTGGCACTATTTTGTATTAATTTTTTAGTATTAATTTAAAACTAGCAATTATCATTTTGATATTTCAATTATTAAACTTTTGGTATCATATTGATACTAGCTTTTTTCACTTTAATATTTTGCCATTAAAACTAAAACATAAACATTTAAAAACTGATTTATTTTATTTTGTATTTTTACAAAGTGTATTTTATGACTATGGGAAACATTGTACTTTTACATTTCAACGCGGATGTTATTCCAATATATAGAAGTCACTGTGATGAAGTGCATCATGCGAACCTTATTGACATAACAGTCCGTCCTTCTGATTTGGTGCGGCCCCAATTATGATGGCATGATCATCCCTTCACGAGAACTTTCTTTAATAATGGTTTTGAAACCGCAGCGTATGCGAACCACGCCTCAACTGCAGCTGACTTGATTCTCTCATCTTGGATAGCGCAAAAACAGCGTGGAGTACGTCCAGTCAAAAAAGTTGTTTTTGTTATTTACAAATGTGTGCAAGGAACGATTTATAAGTTTAGTTTCTCACTTTGTAAATATAGAGCTTGTGCTCCATATTAAAATACATTAATTTAGTCTTCAACACATCGTCTGGGGGATTGTTTTACATAGCTTTTAGTTTAAGTAAATTACCGATGTGTTTTTAATACAATAAAAATAGTTCATGTCAATCGTCAAACGCCTACTGGTCTGCCAGCACAGCTGGAATTTCGAATTTTCGAACTTCCATAAAATTGTGATTGTTTCAAATTGAAACTTTTGCGTATCAAATTAATAACCAAACGATCATTTTGATACTCTCTAGGATTATATTGATACTAAAAAATCGATACTGGTCTTAGTTTCAATTTGAGACAACGTGTATCAAATTGATATTGATACCAATTTTTTTGGGTGTATTTACAAATTCACGTATAAGCAAGTATTGGTGTTTCGTTATTCCAGTGTCGATTAAAAGCAGTTACAAGAATCGCCTATAGAAAAAGAATACATAAAAATGAGAAAAACAAATTAAATGCAAAATTATCTACAAACACAAATGACGAACATAAAAGAAACATCACAAAAACATAAGAAGAGCAGCAGATTGCATCGCAAATTTGACCTTGAAAACAGTAAGACAGCTTGAGTTTATACATGAATATAACCAAATCAGCAAATATCAGCAGCTATCCTTAACATTTTTATTACCTTAAAACATTGACAAATACATCGGGGGGTAACATAACTAAAAGTCTATTTAAAGATGAAAATGACGTTCACAAAATACACAAAAAAGGTATTATCAATACAAAATACAAAACAATTAATAAATCAATCAAATTTATTTCACAAGAAGAATTTATTTAAGTAAATACCTGCAACTTTAAAATTCTTTTTAAATAATTGAATTCGAACCTCTCTAGCAAACGTTTGACCACTTTGAAATGCAATTTTGTTTTCACGAAAGGCTAACTTAAGGCCGCTGCGCTGTAAAATTGAACACGTGTTCACGCTTTGCATTCTATTTTTAGAATGTCCCGTTAGGCTTCCGGAAAAAACTGTTTCGAAATTAAGAACTTTGGTCAATTTTGAAACAATATGTTTACATTTTGACTAAATATTCTTAGATGGATTTTTTGGAATTTTGGCCTATGGGCGCAACCACTGTGCATTGTGGTTAATTTATTGTACAACATGAGAAAAACCCCCCGGGCCAGGAATCCCCTTTCGACAGGCCTGAAAATAAGTGTTAACTGTTATTTTCGACCTATGCTTTTTTGTAAAGCTTACAAGTTGTAAATTTCAAGTGGTTTTATTTTTTAAGGCATTTTCATAAAAATTTTGATTTTTTTTAATATTTTCAGTTAATAAATCATAGTTTTTTTCAGTTTTATTTCGTGGTTTCAATTTTCACTATTTTTTTTTTAGGTAATTTTAGCTACTTTTGGGTATTTGGTAATCAAAAGTGGGCAGCACTGACGTCAATCTAGGAATTTGGAATGCGACAATTTCCGCCATATGCGGGACTTGCCCCTGGTATTTACATGTACATCATACATTTATTACTTCTAATCACAACAACAGCAACATTTGATTAGCTAGAGGCAAGCCGCACCAGCAGTTTCCGGCGATTCACGTCCATGTTGTGCAGAAATCGTTGCACCCGCTCGCTATAGAAGTCGCTTGATTTGGCCAGATGAGCACTTTGGATGCGCTCCGCCCGACGGAAGTCACTCAAGTAACCGCGGTCCCGCTGATAGGCCACAATGCTGGCCAGAAAGTTCCAGATGGTGATCTGTGGCCACAGGACTTTGGTGAAGTACAAGGCCGAAGTGCTGAGCTAGAGGAGGAGGATTAGACATACGCATTTTCCGTATATGGCGAGTCGCTTACCTGCCACATCATGAAATCGCTTAGACGGGTCTCGCCTGAAGTGCGAAACACCAAGTCCGGCGGAGGCGAGTGTCTGGTGTACATACACTCCTCCAGCAGGCGTTCACTGATCTCACTCGGATCGATGTCGCCCTGCCTCAGCACCGTCTCCACGGCCTGTGTGATCTCATCGCGGGATGTGTACGAGAAGGCCACGTTCAGGAAGAGCTTGTCATTCCGCTCGGTCTTCAGCATGGCCGTGGCAATCAGTTTTTGCAAGTCTACCGGCAACAACTCGATATTCCCTATCACCCGTATGCGTATGCCGTGCTCGTCCAAGCGTTCCGACTCGTCCAGCAGTTTGGCAAATTTCTCGCGGGCCAAATTGAACAGCCCTTCGACCTCCTCGCTGGAACGCTTAAAGTTCTCAATGCTAAACGCAAAAGTGGTCACCTCGCGAACACCAATGTCCAGGCACCAGCGCAGGCAGTCCGCCAGTTTGGCAAAGCCGCGGGAATGGCCCTCTATTTTGTCCAGTTGCTGCGAGCGGGCGAAACGTCGATTGCCGTCCATGACGAAGGCGACGTGGTAGGGGATGTGGCCGCAGGCACGCAGCGAGCGCAGAGTGAGGCGCTCCAGCCAGGAGTACTCGTAGTCGGAGACCCACGACATGATGCAATTTGATGGAGTTTGCCTCGATTTCACAGTGCAGCTGGGCCAGCACACACAAACACAAGCAACTCGTGATCAGTGTGACCAGGCATAAATACCGAAGTTCTTTTCTTTTTTTGACTTTATCGCTGCGCTAGCAATGCGACCAGATAAGGATATCGATAGTGTGAGCGACACAATCGACTTATATGCCATATTTGAATTTGTCTTAACTGATGAGATAGGCTAATTCCACAATGTACATTGCACGTTTTAAAATTTGTCGATTCCATACAAATGTGCATTTTGATGTGACACATCACCTATTAGGTGATTCCACTGGAATCATTGGAAAATATAATGTCTAACGTGTCAGATTCCCTAGATTAGTCCTTAGATTGGCCACATAACAACTACAACCTCAATTCTACAGAGAATGTCTGGGCCCTTATTAAGGCTAAATTTTAAAAGCAGCCCTCGGAAATTAAGTTTAACCCTAGAAAAAGTAGGGTTTAAGGTTAATCGAATGATCAAATGAAGGTTTTATACGATTGAATGCCTAAAATGATCTAAAATCTAAAAATATTTTTTCTAATAAAATGGTTGTGATTTATAAAATCTGTTAATGGAATTTTGTTTGAAATTCATTTACTGAAAACTGAAAAAAAATTTCACAAATAGAATAACGTTTGGGGAAACCACCGGCTGGAAAGGCACAAATGCATGAAATTTCCAAGTGCGGCTTTTTTTGTGGCTGGATGTATTTTCCCTTCTACAATCACAATAATCCAGGCACAAGTCTAAAATTTGCAAATTTCGCAATATTTTGGACCGTGTAATCGACAGCTTCAATTTACCAACGCGTGCATTGTAATACAAGCACTTAGCACTTTCATAATTTTGCAGATTTCGCGATTTTTGGATCTTAGAAATATTCGCGGGCAAGCGTCGTTCAATTTCCCAAAGTTGTAGCGAAAACGTAAATTTTGCAATTTTCGCAATTAAACAAAGCGTGTAACAATTCCCCAAAGTTTTATTGCAATCGGATGAACAGTATAATTTCGCGGTTTTTGGACCATTTCATAGACATGATTTATAGCCTACATGACACTTTCCTGAACGACATAAGCATGTTGTGAAAAATTCGTGAAGATCGGTTCAGCGGTTTGGACGTCCATAAGGGACAAATACAAACATACAAACATACTTTCACTTTTATATATATTTACATTAGGGCGGGTCAAATTTTTAATCGACCAAGCGTATATAAGAAACATAATCTACGGCGAATTCTAAGAGAGATGGTCCAGGAACGATAAATATTTGTTGAACCGTTTAATGTTAGGGTATAATAAATTATATTACCATAAATAATTGTTTAATTTCAATAAATTTATTCATCTTTTCCTGAAACTTGGCGTTGGCTTCTTTATGGCTCCATGGGGCTGTTTGTCTCTCTTAAAGCTCTCAGTCAACTTTGCCAATTCAATGCTAATATATAAGACTATGTCTAATTAAGTTGGGGAAATAGTAAAACTAAATTTAAATTTATCTTGGCTTCATTAACAAAATCAGCTAGCTCCCTCATATTTTAGAGAACTCCTAATAAAAGTAAATCTTTAGTTGACAAAAAGTAATGAAGTGATTGCATATTTAATTCTTAAATAGCAAAGTCTTGGATCAGCAGATTCAGCAATATTAAATGTTAGACAATTAGCAGTGTCCATAAGGTTTCATTTACGAAAAAACACCTTATCATAGGTATGAGTCTGCCATAAGTCTGTTGATTATTTTAATATCCTCAGCATTCAGCATAAGGAAACAATTAACAAAAATAGAAACTTCCAGATATTGTGGAAGTCTCTCCGATTGAGTGTTTTAACTTAACCTTTTTTCCCTTTTGTAATGGCAGATTAGGCAGCAAGATCTGCTTGTTTCAAAATTCATAAGCCATTCGATAGTTTTGCTATCGATAGTCCAAGCGCTACCTGGCAACCCTGTGCGTGTGACAGCGTTGACAGCCTCCTTTTTTTAATATCCGGTTCAAGCAAGTGGTTCGTTTCTCAATTTGCTGCGACTATTAATTGCCAAAAAAACGTATTTTTATGTGACAAACCTAACTGAAATGCTGCCAGAGGCAAGCTCTAACCAAGCGCAGTGCAAAACTGATCAACTGAATGCGTTTTTTTTGTATTTTTGTTTTTGTGACCATTTGTTTTGTTTGTGATTTGTGATACCATGCTCCTTCACTTTTCTGCCCCCTCGCCCACAGTTGTTGCGGTTCATACGAAATGGCTCCCAGAAAGGCTAAAGTTCAAAAGGAGGAGGTGCAGGTGCAGCTGGGACCCCAGGTGCGCGACGGTGAGGTCGTCTTCGGCGTGGCCCACATCTATGCCAGCTTCAACGACACTTTTGTGCATGTCACCGACTTGTCCGGCCGTGAAACCATTGCCCGTGTCACCGGCGGCATGAAGGTCAAGGCTGATCGTGATGAGGCTTCACCCTATGCTGCTATGTTGGCTGCTCAGGTGAGAATTTGGAGCATGCTCCCTGGAAGCAAGAACTTATGCTTATCTTCTCCCCTAGGATGTGGCTGAGAAATGCAAGACCTTGGGCATCACCGCTCTGCACATTAAGCTGCGTGCCACTGGCGGCAACAAGACCAAGACCCCCGGTCCCGGCGCCCAGTCTGCTCTGCGTGCTTTGGCTCGTTCTTCGATGAAGATTGGACGCATTGAGGATGTCACACCCATCCCATCTGATTCCACTCGCAGGAAGGGCGGTCGTCGTGGTCGCCGTCTGTAAGAGACAGCAAAGTTATTGCATAATGTTGTTTATATGCAGAAATACTTGAAAATAAACCTGGAAAAGCGTATGTAAACTATAATATGGAGTCTGGAGTCGTTCGTGGGAAAACCGATTGGGTGCTAGTGAACCTTTTCAGTTGCTGCAAAACATAATTTAATTGCTGTAACTTGAATACCCCCGTGAAACTTGGCGCTTTATTGCCGTTAGCCGGTAAGGTGATTTGGCATGAAAGGAAGGAAAGATAATTCTGAAAATTTAACTGAAATACATTCATGCAGTTTATGAAAATACGTGGAGCTAACTTGGACCTGAATATACCCTTAATGAAGTTTGAGCAGTGATTGAATACCTCAAATGATCGAGCGCACGTTTAACTTTTTATCCGAATTCTTTGTTATTTTCATCCAATCGAAAATTTAATCATCTTCTTCTAACTTCAATCCCGTGTGGGACATATGGCATCTCAGCTTTTACCTAAGTTGCTTAGAATTTAGTATTCTGTCAGCCCAGAATAGGCGGCGCAGGCATCTGTTTTACAAATGCTTGGTTTTTCGACACTGGAAGTTGTAATTCATTCATTTGGAGGAAGGAGCACTGGTTTTACGTTTAAGGTGTATATAACCAGCGGCTATGATTGTCCGGGATAGATAGATGGATGGCTCTCGACGTTTTGATATTGAGGCTTGACCAGCGCGCTCGACAGATCCCTTAGCCTATTTTCAAGGAGGCATATATCATCTGCATAGATCAGAAGTCGCTCGGTTGATGTGGGGTTGTAGGGTGCAATATTATGATACACAGAGGCAGTGGCGTACGCAGGATCTTTTCATGGGGGTGTTATACAAATGTGCTTAATTCTTTTCTTCCTTAGTCTAGTGGATAGATTGATAAATAGATTCTTTATTTTATAATAAGACTAATTACACGGTGTAACAGTGAAAAAGCTACATGAAAAACAAATCGATTTTTTTCAGTTTTTTCCGACCCCACCGAACTTTAAATGAAAATTAATAGGTCTAGTTTATATAAAACCAGGCACTGCAAATAATGATAATTTGTTTTTTTTTTTAAATCAAAAAATCATTTACTTGTAGCAACTTTAAGACAGCGAGCGATACACCAAAATTCTTCTTTAAGGATCCTTTATCCATTTTCACCATGATTAAGGATTTTTGTTTTACTCACAACATAATAATTTATTTTGAGTTTTACTTTACAACTCAACCAATAATAATTATTTTTGAGCAAAAAAATAAAACTTATAAAGTAATAATGAAGTTTAATTTTTGCTGAAAAATAAAACTCAAGTTGAAATTGCGCCTTTTTCTTAGGGAGTAAGCAAAAAAAATTTATATATTCCAAGTCTGTAACCCAAGACCAACCAATATAATCCATTTTTGAATCAAAAATGATCTCTTCTAGCTGGCCGGATGGTTCAAGCGGAAAAGTACGCTATAGGAAATAGCAAAACGTTCAAAGAAATTATGTCTGCAATTTCAAGCGGCATTTAGTTGTTGTTGGCGGGAAAAAGGCTGAAGTTCCAGAAAAAAAATTAAATTTACAGTGACTATGTGCCCAAGTGAAGTCAAGGATGCATGCGTTGATCTTGTGACCACTCAAAAAATGCCGTTTTCTGTATTAAATTCAGACAGCTTCAAAATAACATCACAAATTCTTAATGGCCTTCAAATGAAAAGTATGACAAAATAAAATCAGAAATCGTTGCTTGATTAACTGACAGACGGCTATGCCTAAAAATGGACACAGTCACTAGACTAAATCGTGGAATCTTAGGCATAAATGTCCAATACTATCAATGGCAGTGAAATTTGTGTGAGGACTTTTAAGCTCTGAACTTAAAAAACTTAAAAAATCACACACATCTGCAAATTTATGTGCCCATGTACAAAATATATTGAGTGATTTCCCAATCTATATGAACTGGCCAAAGTAGTACATTCTGCTCCTACAACAGAAGTTATTGTCGAGAGGGCGTTTTCTGCACTCAGATTGGTGCTATCAGATTTGAGGTGCAACCTCTCTTCGGAGTCATTGCAGAAGCACCTTTTTGTGAAATTGAATATAAAATAAATAAAATTATATACAAATACTCACTATTTTCGCATTAATTAACATTAGTCAAGGAATTTAATTCACATCTTAAGAATAATGACAAAAAAAGTAAAAAGTTATCTTTTGATTAGATTTATAAAACTAATAAATTATTGTATATAACAATTTTTTCTGGTTTTAATACTAATTCCAACATTAACATGCTAGAAAGAAACACTATGATATCAATAGTATTAACAATATAACAAAATTTTTAAGTAATTATTATATTATTGTTTACCCGACAAATGTCCAAAAAACTTTTTAGTGGAGGAAAAGCCTTTTCAAAACTCTTTGCATATTGCGCAATGATAAAATTGGAGCTCGCATGTACCAAAATAGGATTTGGCTCCCAGACCAGCGTGGGGGCCCCAATTGATGAGCTCCTTTCTTAAATCGTGAAAGTATACCCTCGACCCTCGAAATTTAAATACAAACATAATATAGTTTCTACAGAAACTAAGACGAGCTTCTTTACGAAGAGGGGTAAGTTGTTGTTTCTTCAATTTTAGGTGCTTTAGATGTTTGGCCTTCGAAATCACTCGCCACACAGTAGTTTTACTTTGCACTAACCCCAGCTTTTGCTCTTATTTTTCAATAGAGTCAAATGCGAACTTGGAAGCCAAGCGCATCGCTTATGTGCATTGGAAGTACACTATTTACGCTGTTATTTTCTTCTCCTATATTTGGCTGTCTGAATAAAATGTATATATCATTTTTTCTACTTCTTCCAATTTTTTTGCTATTTCAGCCAGGGGGGGTCGATTTCTCGTTACCTTTTATTTTTATTTGTTCGCGGTTTTTTTGGGGTTTTCCCCGACCCGTTATTTTGGAATATTATTAAAATATATTTTAAATATTCAAAATATTCTTTTCCTTTAACTTCCCGATGATCTGCACGACGTAAATAAAACTTTAACGCAAATGTGCTATTCATGTGAAACAAAAAATTCAAAAGAAATTGAAGCAATGGGCAGAAAAATGTAACGGTAAACTTTCAGAGCGTCAATTTTGACGCAGAGCATGTGGATACGAAGACGAACAAAATAGTACAACAAAAAGTACTGTTGAGTCAATGAATTTTGATAATTAAGCAAACAAAAACAAAAAATTGGTGTCTGCTATTCAAGTGAAACGGAGTGTATATAAAAGTGAAATTATGTTTTTATGTTTGTCCCGTCTAAACCGCTGAACCGATATTCTCAAATTTTTCACAGTAAGTTTATGTCGATCAGGAAAGTGTCATAGGCCTGTCTCATGTCTGTGAAATGGTCAAAAAACCGCGAAATTTGCAAGATTTATCCTTATTCAAAAATGGACTATAACGGTTGGTCTTGGGTTACTGAATAGGAATATACAAAAATTACAAAAAAGGGGCGCAATTACAATTTGAGTTTTATTTTTGAGCAAAAAATAAAACTTAAAGAATAATCATTATATCATGAGTTTTATTTTTTTGCTCAAAAATAATGATTATTGGTTGAGTTGTGAAGTATAACTCAACATTAATTATGATTTTGTGAGTAAATGAATAAAAATTTAAAATTAATCATTATTTTATCATTTTTATTATTAAACTTATAATGATTACAGTCCCTGTATAAAACTATTTCATTTTGGTACGCAGTTTTAAAAATCATTTAATTTTGCGTCTTCAGCAACTTAGTTTATTAAAATCGAGTAATTTATTTATTTATTTAAATATTTTGTTGAATTTAATTTTTTTGTTGAATTTAATTTAATTTATTGATCTTATCCCAGCACTACAAGTACAAATAGACTTATATCGATTGTGCTAGTCACTACAATGATTCAATTGTTTCAACGATTAAGAATTTGATAAATAATAACTAACTAAGCCTAATACATATATATAGTTTCATGACATAAAATACTAATAATTTAATTAATTTTAAATTTGATTTGAATTTTCTAATATAAGTGAATTTTAAACATCAATTTGCAAGTGTTTTTTAAGTTTTATGTTAAACTGAGGGGTGCTTCTAATTGTTTTAAGATGGTGAGGTAAATCGTTCCACAGACGAATAGCATTTACAAAAAACTGCCTCTCCGAGCATAGCAATTTGGGTCGTGGACAGATAAAGTTGTTGGTTCTTTGTGAGAGAGCAGGTTTTAGTTTTTGAAATAGGTATGATGGTTCCCGGGTGCTTATGACTTTATGGAGAAATGTGAGAGTCCTGAGATCAATCCACTTTGCAAGGCTAAGGTCAAAAATCTTGTAGGAAAAATGCGAAATATGTTCCATGCGCCCAATATTAAATACATATCTAGCAATGGAATTAAATGCCACCACTAATTTATGCATGTCTCTCGAATCGCAATGACCAAAAATCTCTACACCATCAAATAGTGTGGGTACCAGGAACATTTTTGCAATAAGCAACTTGATATTAATTGGCAGAAACAATTGTGACACTGAGAGCTGCCGCAGTAGCCCATAAGTTCGACCAGTTGCTGTAGCGATATGCTTGCTCCACGACAAAGTATTGTTAAAGGTGATCCCTAGATTTACTGCCTGTTCCTCGTATTGAATGGGCGTGCTATCTAAAAACAATTTTGGCAAGAGACTAGTATCAACTGGTTTTTTATAGATGACAATACATTTTGATTTTGATGGATTCAAACCCAAACCATTCTCTTTGGCCCAACGGTTAATTTTATCGAGTACCTTATTAGAGACAACGACACAGTCTTCAATCTGGGACAGCGAACGACTAACATATCGACCTGCGACAATAACGTAACCGCCATTTCTTCGAAAAATTTTTTTAATGCAAATATGTTCCTCAATGTCATTTACATCTATACGTCAAATATTAAAAATTAATTATATATATTTACAAAGATATCGCACTTTCAATTATAACGTAAGCGCCACTTATGTTTTTTCTTGACCGCGAAAATAACGTAAGCGCCTCAAAAATCAATAGCAGAATAACGGAAACTACGAGTCGCCTTAATAACTTTCAAAGAACAGTATTTTAAATTTTGCCAGCAGTTCATTCTAAAAACCTTAAATATATCGCAACAAAAGTTGAGAAGCATTGTGCTAAATTTGAAGAAAGGTTATACTAAAAAGTACAAGACGCCGCATAATAAATCGAACAAAGGGCTGTTGAAATTTTAAGAAACTATATTGTGGCATTACCAGCAGAGTAAGAGTATTTTGGAAAATTTTTAAAAATGATTTTCATATTGGTTTTCATATGCCAAAAAAAGATAAGTTTAGTAAATAGCTTCAAACCTGAAGAGTTAGAGTCACATTTAAGAGACAAAGACAAAATTAAAATTTTTTTTAAGCGAGCAGAAAAAGGGAAATAATTTGTTTTTATGTGCAAGCTTCGATCTTCAAAAAGTATTAAATACTCCCCACAGTAAGAATATTACATTATTTTTTCGGAGAAAATACGCATATTACAATTTGAGTATTTACGAAAATGGGACCAGAAATGGATATTGTTTTCTGTGGGGAGAAAAAGATGGCAAACGTGGATGTAATGAGATTTGCACTGCCATATATAAATACCTTCTTATTCTATATAAAAGGAAAACTGTAAAGAAAGGATGTTTATATTGTGATAGTTGTGCAAGACAAAATCGTAACAAAGCCATGTTGCTCGTGATTGCGTATTTTATGTCGTCGACCACATTTATTAAATGTATTCAAATTTCGTATATGTTACCAAGTCATACCATGATGCCTGTCGATTCTATTCATAGTACGATAGAATCATTTACTCGAAGTCGAACATTATGGGCACCTAACGAGTGGCCTACGATTATTCGAAGTTCGAGAACCTACCCTTTCAGCTATGATTGCATAGAACAAAAATACTCAAATTTTGTAAATGGGAAACTAGTTTCTGACTTAACTTTACCAAAGAGAAACAAATTGAATTTGAGCGTGCTCCGCTCTGCTAGTTTCGATAAAGATGGCTTAAAACTTAAGTACGGCTATTTCGAAACCAGCCAAGAAAAAACTATAAAAGTTAGTTTTAGCTATTCCGTTGTACCGCAATATTTATATTTTTTCAGAGCTAGAAATAACTTCCAAAAAATTTAATGACTTAAAAGCTCTTTGCGATAAGAACAGTATTCCCAACCAATTTCGTAATGAATACCTCGGCCTTCGATCTTCCGCAAATGTAAAGCATTCACTCAATGAAACAGATGAAGAAGATTAAGAATGTTCACTTAAAATATTCTACTACAATTTACATGTTTTCTCATTGTTAAATGCTTTGATATAAGAACTAAAAAATAATATAATAAATAAATGAAACAAATATATTTTCCAAAAGCAAAACAATAGACTTCAAAAAACGTATGCGCCACATTTCATTTTCAGCCTTCACCAAGAGTGACAGCGAAAATAACGTATGCGCCATAAAATAGTGAAATTGGCACAAAAGCAACTTCATAATGTATCTATTATTTATATGAGATCTAATATAGACTACAGTTAATGTTTTAACAAAATCCACCATGCATGTTTCAAGAAAAAGGAAAAAAAACTCTCTCCTGAAAAATTTGCTTTTTAGCGCTTACGTTATTGTCGCGGTTAGGGCTCGATATATTTGGACGTCATCTGCGTACAGATGAACTTCACAATTAGACAAAACATTTGGTAAGTCATTTACATAGAAAGAAAACAATAAGGGCCCAAAAACGGATCCTTGCGGGACGCCACGAGACAATGAATTAAAGTTGGAGATACAGGAACCAGAGACAACCGCTTGGAGTCTACCCGTGAGGTATGACCTTATAAAACTAAGCTGCTTGTAAAATTATACAGATTTTTAATTTTTGTGCAAAGAATTTCATGGTTGACTGTATCAAAGGCTTTACTATGGTCTAGCAGAGTTAAAAAAGTAACAGAGCCAGAATCAATCTGCTGACGTATATCTTCTACTATATTTGTAATTGCCGTTACACAACTCCTGTTTTTTCTGAAACCAGATTGTTTTGAACTCAGTAGCCGATTATTATTAAGAAAAAGTTGCATCTGAGATGCCATTAGGTTTTCTACAACTTTAGCAAGAAAGGGAAGAATGGATATGGGTCTGAAATCGTTATTTGATTTGGGGATTGGAAGAATTTTTAGCCCTTTTCCATAGACATGGAAAGGTGGACGTTGTAATGGCAGTGTTTATGATGTGTGTAATCGGATCAAGTAGAAATGGAAGTAACATTTTTACAAATTTAGGGTTAACACTATCAAGGCCTTCAGCATTGGACCTAATTTTACGAATAGATTCTAAGACATCACAGTGACTGACACACACATAAAACTAAAGTTATTATCACAGTAGGGTTGAGTATTCAGGTACTTGTTACACAAAAGCCTCAGGTACATTGAATTGCACAAACTTATTATTTAACTCATTAACATTTACGTCAATACCAATGTGTTGTTTATTTTTCCCAATTCCCATCTTACTGATTTCCCTCCACTTTTGCTTTGTCGTAATGCCATCCTTAAATTTGGAGGAATAGTAATTTTGTTTTGCTGTCCTAATCATTTTTGTGACAGTCATTTCGCAGTCTCTTATAATGAATGCATAGATCAGGAGTTCCTTTCACCACTTCCACCTACGATAACGCGCAAGGTGCGCGAAAACAAAACCACGGTAGTTTAGCGAGGGTAACATACGTGTCACGATTTGAACAATTCAGGCTGTTATTTCCAAAACCAAGTTCAGTAAAGTCAATTATTCTTAAAATCTCTAAATTGATTACGATTAGAATATAATCAATAAATAATGGTCAAAATAATAATGGGTGGGTTTATTTTTAACGACTTCACCATTGAAAATTAGCTATAATCATACCTGTTAAATAATGATTATTAATTGTAGTCATTATTAATTAGATTTTTTTTTGTTTAAAAGTTGAAATAATGATTAAATTGCGATACACAATTATTTAATGATTACGATTAGAAAAAAAATAATGGAAAATTAAAAATGGAAAATAATGGAAAATAATCGTTTCCATTATTTTCCATTATTTTCCATTATTTTCCATTATTTCCATTATTTTCCATTATTTCCATTATTTTTTTTCCATTATTTTCCATTATTTCGACTATTTGGGACTATTTTGAGAGAAACAAATTATTTTCAACATCACATTTAATAACAATTAAATTAAACACAAACATTAAAAATATTCAGGGTTTGCCTGTGGAAAAAGTGCAGATGGCCAAAGTCATCTGAAATAATTGTGGAACATTTGGGATCTTCGTTGGTATTGCCCGTCGTTACGCGTTGGAATTCGCGTAGGACGGCGGTTAAAAAAATTGTTGTCACATCAAGAGAAGCTTAACGAGCTTTGCGATAAACTGAGCTTGGTGTCTTTCAGACAAGGTGACATTCAGTACCTGAACATGTTCGCTTTGGTGATGGAACCTATTTCAAAGGCGCTGGATTTTCTTCAAGGAGAAAAAACCTAAACTATGGTAATATAAATTATAATAGATATTAAAAAACTTTTAGGTCTAATTCATTTTTTAATATCATTCAATATAGGCTACCTTATTCCGAGTTTAATGACGTTGAGCAATAGGTTGCAGAAACTATCTAAGAACGAGGAACTGCAATCTATATGGTCTGTCATACTAAAAGTTGATAAAAAGTTACGGGAGCGGTTTAAGGACTATTTCTTGTTGACGGCAGAAGCACACACAGCAATTGCAGCTGCGGTGGTTACCCCGTGCATAAAATTGAAATGGGTGAAGGTTTTGCACAAACTGAACCCGGAGTGTAATGAAGAAAAAGTTCGGGATATTGTTTTGGACGCAATAGCCAATTTTTTTCAAAGCACTCAACAAAATTCAATTTTGACACGAGTGCAACAAGCAATAGTTGTCCTGACATTGCACAAAACTTTGATTTTGAGATTGATGGTGAGTAAATCTGTCTGTTTGTTTGAATTTGTAACAAATTTCAATCTTTTTTCTTTTGCAGATGATGAAAACGCAAGTCCATCTTCTCAAGATGAACTACGCTCGACACAACGGTCTTTAATTTGCCATCAGCTCTTCAGCTATTTGAGTGATAATGCTAGTTCGGAAGATATATGGCTAAAATATGGCATTTTAAAAGAAGCGTCTATTGCTTTCAACACGCCTTTAACATCTTCGGCTCCTGTAGAGCGTCTGTTTTCATTTGCTGGCATTATAAACAGCCCTAGGCGCCAATCATTGTCTGATTTTTCGAAAAATTAGTTTTAATGAAGGCAAACCCTGAATATTTTTAATGTTTGTGTTTAATTTAATTGTTATTAAATGTGATGTTGAAAATAATTTGTTTCTCTCAAAATAGTCCCAAATAGTCGAAATAATGGAAAATAATGGAAATAATGGAAAATAATGGAAATAATGGAAAATAATGGAAATAATGGAAAATAATGGAAAATAATGGAAACGATTATTTTCCATTATTTTCCATTATTTTCAATTATTTTTAATAATTTATGGTAATTTTCCATTAGACATTAGATCCTATTGTACAATGTTTTTATATGGAATTTAATAAGTTGCAATTTTTAAGGAACATAGAGATAGTTTCGATGTTTGTTTTATTTACAGTAGCTAGTACAGCAGATGTCAAGTATGTGAGTTGTGGTTAATCCTGTCCACAATGTTGACAGGTGGGCCGTATGTTGCCAGAAAGGAGGTGGAAGTGTGTGAGTTGGCAGTGTCCGATGCGTAGCCGAGAGAATGCGGTGATGTTTGTTCGGGAACAATTTTTTGGGAAATGGATCTTCTCCCGTGTAGAGTTTACTGCCTTGTACAAATGCTGGAAAGAGTCCCAGTCTAGAGCTTGTTGTTGTTTTAGGTGCGCTGTAATCAATCTTTGATGATCTATTTCGATGCAGGGGATGAAGGTATATAGGGGCGATTGGGACGCAAGTTGAGCGGCCTCGTCGGCTGATTCATTTCCAGCTATTCCTTTGTGACTAGGACCCCAAAAGATTTTAATTTTGGATGGTGTTTTGATGCAAGCATCCCTTATGCTGCTGACCATCTGGTTCCGATTACTGGGGTTTTTTAAACCTTCTACAGAGGAAAGGCTGTCCGTACATATAACAAAACGTCCTCTATGTCGTTGGGCAAATCGAACTGCATGAAGAATGGCCATTGCTTCTGCTGCAAAGACCGAGCAATAGGCAGGAAGCCAAACGGCTGATATTGTCGCTCCAGATGCATCTACACAGGCGAATGCAGTTACGTTCTGGTTCTTAGTTCCGTCAGTAAACAACCAATTCCAATCACCAAGGCGGAGTTTAGATGTTTCTTCTGCAAAAGCCCCTCGATAGATTCGCCCTTATATTGTCAAAAATCCAGTACGGACTCCACATTTTTGCGTGGAGCGCTGCATCCAACATTAAGCTGTTTACTCCGGCATACCATACTGCGGTTCGTCGTAGTATAAATGCCTTTTCAACATCTCCAACTAAATGCATTTTGGCTGAGGCAGGTTTGCCTTCAGTGGAATCCTTAATCAAAGAAGCCACTGCCAAGCTAATCCCAAAATTATACTGCAACCCAACCGACTTCTTCAAACCGAGTTTCGCAAAATCACGCAGCACAAAAGAAAATACAGAATACCTTCAACACTCCGTCGCTGCGCATCTTTATGCAAGGAACTAAACATTATTCCTCCCCCAAACAGCAGCACACCCCAACACCCCCCTGCACATTGGGCCAGATTTCAGTTTGGGCGGCATAAATTCAAAATTTTTATGGAAACAAATCGTGATTTTTATCAAATATTCTTAAAGAATATACATTAGGCATCTTAAAATCACTAAGCGTTTTGATATTAGTGCAGCCCTGGCTTTTTAACAGGGCTGCAAAGTCAAGTGTTCGGACAGCTGCTTGTTGTGTTAAAAAAACGAGAAGCGGTCACTTTAAGCTTGTGCCAATTTATAACCTGTGTGTACAAATTTAATCTAAAATATGCAAATTAAAGGTGAAGGTATGTAGAATGTGAAAACTGAATCAAGTATGTTGTTTTTGTTATATGTTGCGTCTGTTTACCGTTTTGTTATGTCCTTATATATAAAAACCTAACGAAAGTGCCCGTGAATTGTGGAGTATAACTAACATTATGACAATTTATGACAAAAAGTAAATATGCAGAGTTTGACCTTAAAGTGTATTTCTCATCGTGTTATTAATGATTTTTGCGGCTTTGCGCGTATTCTCTTGATATTTGCAGTTAAGTTTGCGCTCAGCCATGCAACGCTGTTTAATGTATGGAACAAAAACAACCGAAATGCCCGTGCAATTTCAAGCTGGATTTTTGATTTTTGGAAATAATACTAAGAAAACAAAATATTCAAAAGAGGTTGTGGAAGGAAATGGGCCTACACGTGGATTAGCTAAAGCAGAATGGAAATGGAAACTCCAACGATGGCAATACTGCTAGGAGGGCATTTTCAAATGTGAAGTTATTTGCAGAAATCCAAGAATTTTCCACGTAGTGTTAATTTCAATTTCATGCAAACTTTCAATTAGTGCGTACAAGTTTCAGCAATTTTGTCAGAAGCGTACAGTTTCAATTTTTCGAAAATAGTCTCCTCATACTTGTCCAAATACGCATGATATCCGATGTCAGCAACTGTACATAAAATTTTGATACACGGTTTCCAAATAATAGTTTCGTCTGAAATACCAATAGGTTGTCTTGGGGAAAACGCTCTAAAGCACGCAACAAGTATTATAAATGGGACAGACGATCACATGCTCGACTAAACTCTAGACTCAACAATATGAAAGATGTTTTCCAAAGAGCAATGGATTCCTCGGATCCTCTTCTATCCAGCATATTTCTTAATAAAAGATTAGCTCAAATCCAAAATAAAACCTTTGCCAATCGAGGTAATTGAGCTATTAAAGTCGCCAAGTTTTAAAATAAACTGCACTAACATTTCCCCAGACATAGACAGCGACTCTGATGCTGAAGTGGACTGTGATTCGATTCCTATTGAACTAGATGTTAAGCTAGATGAAATTTAAATAGTAATTAATCCAGGGATAACATACACTGGTCGGCATATATATTTTGACAAGCATTTTTTCATAAATAAACCATTTTATCTTTTAAACAAAAAATCCTAAAACTTTGAAATTTTTATCGAATGCTGGTATGAAAGTCCGCTTTTAATAATTCATAAGTAGTCCACAATCAGCTGCTGGGGTTAGAAAATATTAATCGAATTGTCCAAACGGAGGTGGGCATAAGTATTTTGACAACTTGATATATTCTCAGCACAGGATCTTTAAAGCTAAATGAATGATGTATTCTAGACAAGTTTTTCACGCCGAATCCGAATCTAGCGTTAGAAACTCCATATCTCTGATGGATTAACTGTAAATTAGGCATGAAAATGCAGAAAATGGCTAATTTGGCTGTTTTACTTGGCACCCAATGTGCTAGAAAAAATGTTGTTTTTAATAATTTGATTTGTTTATTGTATAGTTCATACTTTTATCTCTAAAATGTGATTTAAGCCTTATTTTTTTCATAAGATATAAGTTCGTGATCGATCTGCCAAGTTTAACCGATTTGTATTAGAATTCAAGTTTAAATTAATTTTAAATTAAGATTTGTATTTTAGTTGAGCGCCAGTGTAGTTTAAGTGTAGTTTTTAAGTTTACGGTGCGTTTTGCTTTAAAAACTACACTGTAAAAAACGATAAATATGAATTTGCATACAAATCGGTTAAACTTGGCTTGACCAGTGTAATAGTAAGTGCTCTTTTCAATATACCTTTGAATAAAACTATTATTTACTTTATTTTTGTAAACTAAGAAGAAAGTTTGAATGTGACATTTAATTTGTTTTTATGCCAAGAAAAAATATGAATTCATGATTAAAATACTATTAATGATTTAATGACTTAAAAATATAAATACACATTATAAAAATTACCTAAAATTTAAATATAAACATTTAGGTAACAGAAATGCTTGTTTTAAAAAAAGATAATTAACGGCAATTTCAGGCCCGCTTCTGGTCTTCTGGTAGCCATTTTTACAAATTTAATTGTTTTTTGTCTTCGAGCTTTTAAGGCATTTATACTTAACAATTTCCCGTTTTTCTCTCCGATAATAGTGACTCCCGGAAAGCTGCGAACCTTTAATAAGAAGAACCTACTTTGAAGGCCGAGAACTTTTTAAACAGCCCTCGCATTGTTACACTTTTAATTTTGTATATTTTGTAATTAATAGTACAACCAAATACAAAAAACAGAATTACGAAATTTTTTCCAGATTTCTTTCCTTAAAGTTTTAAAAAACCAGGTAAAATTTAGCCGCCAACACCTGAAGAGGGCCTTATTATAATATGGGCGGAAAGGGTGGGCGTGGTCGGATTGTTGTACAACTTTGCCCAATTATTATACACTTAATGTCTATCAAATGTGCCAAATTGCAATTGTCTAACTTCATTTCTCGAATTTATGCCGCCCAAGCTGAAATCTGGCCCAATGTGCCCTGGCGTCTACGGTTTCCATCGCTCATCACCACATTGCGAAAAAAATCGAGTAATATTTGGTTGAGTTATTTAACTTTTAAAAAAAAAAAAAATAGGGGAAGTTAACCTCGGCTCGGCCGAAGCTTTGTATACCCTTGCAGCTTCCATTGAAAACAAAAAAGTTTTTCTAAGAATACTTTTTGGACATTACTTTTCTATGGGATCTACACTATAGAGATGTCTGATTTCGATTAAAATTGGTGAAATCATGGAAAAGCATAATACACTGTTAATTATGAAATTTGGAGGCGATCCCATTTAAAACCAAAAGTTTTTCTCACTAGAATTTCTTTTTCGACCGATCATTCATACTGCAGCTATATGCTATAGTCATCCGATTTTCATAAAACTTTGTAGAAATGTGTCCAAAGTATATACAATAAGTGTACGCCAATGAAAAGGACGTTTTCATTAAAAACAAAAAAAGTTTTTCTCACTAGAACTAGTTTTTCGACCGATCGTTCCTATGGCAGCTATATGCTATAGTCATCCGATTTCGACCAAACTTAGTGAAATTATGGGAAGTGATAATAAACTAAGAAATACGTACTTTGGAGGCGTTTCCATTAAAAACAAAAAAGTTTTTCTCTTTAAGACTAGTTTTTCAACCGATCGTTCCTATGACAGCTATATGCTATAGTCATCCGATCCGGCCGGTTCCGACAAATGTGCAGCGTATTTGTACCAAAAGACTTCGTGCAAAGTTTGGTGAGGATAGCTTTAAAACTGACGGAGGAGATAGCATAGAAACAGACGGACAGACGGACAAAGCTAAATCAACTCAGCTCGTCATGCTGATCAAGAATATATATACTTTATGTGGTCGGAGATGTTTCCTTCTATGCGTTACAAACATCCGGACAATTTTATAATACCCTCTGCAAGGGTATAAAAAACAAAAGAAATTGGCTTACCTAGCAAATACTCCAATATAAGAAATGAATCCTGTTAAATCATATATGGCATGTTTAAAGACCTAAATTTCTTCTTTCCAAAAGAAGAAAATGAAAATCATTGGATATATGACAAAGTTATGGGCGTATAAGTGAGTGCTTGTGCGAAAAAAGGGTTTTTTTACCGTTATTAAAAATTTCGATGTGCACCTAAAAATTCCAGTCTTCTTATTCGGCCCGATATTTCTATCACAACCGTTTGACGGTCTCGGCCGCTGCTATTAATGCCCGCCACTCGCCTCTGTCTTGTGCGAGCTGGCACCAGTTGGTCAGTTCAAGCGCCTTTATGTGTTTCAGCATCTGTTTTTCCCAACTGAGTTTCGGTCGTCCTACAGCTCCTGCTTTCCCTAATTCGTTCGCCTTCCGCCTGTACAATTTTTTTACTGGAGCTTCTTCATCCATACGAGTAACATGTCCAAGCCTGCGCAGCCGCTGTTTTTTTATGCGCTTGACTAGATCAGTGTCCCCATAGAGCTCATATAGTTCGTGGTTCATACGGGTGCGGAACTCATCGCCAACTTTTACAGGTCCTTAAATCCTCCGAAGGACTTTTCTCTCGAACACGCCGATCGCCTCCTCATCCACTGTTGTTAATGTCCATGCTTCTGCGCAGGACTGGGATAATAAGCGACTTGTATAGCGCGATTTTCGTTTTTCGAGAGAGGGCTTTGCTCTTGAACTCCTTACTAAGCCCGTAGTAACATCGGTTTGCAAGAGTTATTCTTTTTCGGATCTCCATACTGATGTTGTTGTCGCAGGTAATCATCATTCCGAGGTAGACAAAGTCCTTTACAACGTTAAAGTTGTACTCTCCCATTGCAACAAATTGTCCAAGACGCGTAGGCTCACTGCACGCTGAGACTAGGAACTTTGTCTTTTCCTCATTTACCGCTAAGCCCATGAGTTTTGACTGCTTTGTTTTTGCCGATAATGTCAATATCATCGGCATATGCAATTAGCATTACATCTGTATAAAAGATGGTGCCCGATCTGTTAGCATTTGGGCACTGGCGCAGTATATACTCCATCAGCAGATTAAAGAAGTCGCACGATATTTTGACGGAGATTTGTGTGCTTCTCAACGTCATCATGAAAAGTCCAACGTACTTTGCTGGTATACCAAAAGTAGACAGGGCTTCTTCATCCATACGAGTAACTTTGACCCTATCGGTGTGTCGAAAGCGGCTTTATAATCAACAAAAAGATGGTAGGAGTTGATTTTCGTCGAATGGGTTTTCTCCAGTATTTGTCTCAATGTGAATATTTGGTCTATGGTGGATTTACCAGGTCTAAAGCCACTCTGATAAGGTTCGATCAGTTCGCTCATTCTCGGCTTTATACGTTCACATAAGATACATGACAGTACCTTATATGCAATGGGTAGGAGACTGATCCCGCGGTAATTGGCGAAGATTGTGGGGTCTTCTTTTTTTAGTATTGGACAGAGAACACTTAGACTCCAATCTTCGGGCATACTCTCTTCGGACCAAATTCTGCATAGGAGTTGGTGCATACACCTTACCAGCTCCTCGCCGTCAGCCTTAAACAATTCAGCGGGCAGCTCATCGGCTCCAGCTGATTTGTTATTTTTTAGCCTTTTTATGGCTCACCAAACTTCGTTATGGTCCGGTGGGTCTATTTCTATATCTTCGATTGGTGGTTCCACTACTTCTGCAGAGGCGTCATTGTGTTCGCCTCCAGCAGGTTGGAGAAATAGTTTCTCCATTTGTCTAGTACCTCTTTTGGATCTGTGACAAGATTTCCGGCTTCGTACTTACATAGTGAGGCTCCGGGCTTAAAACCTTCGGCTAGTCGCCAAACTTTTTGGTAGAATTTTCGAGTATCACTCATGCCGAACAGGCTTTCGTCGTACCATGACTATTTTCGGGAGTGCTCGGCATATCCGAGAGTCTCCTTGCTATAGCTGAGTTGATTTAGCCTTGTCCGTCTGTTTCTATGCTATCTCCTCCGTCAGTTTTAAAGCTATCCTCACCAAACTTTGCACGAAGTCTTTTGGTGCAAATACGCTGCACATTTGTCGGAACCGGCCGGATCGGATGACTATAGCATATAGCTGTCATAGGAACGATCGGTCGAAAAACTAGTTCTAGTGAGAAAAACTTTTTGTTTTTAATGTAAACGCCTCCAAAGTACGTATTTCTTAGTTTAGTATCCTTTCCCATGATTTCACCAAGTTTGGTCGAAATCGGATGACTAAAGCATATAGCTGCCATAGGAACGATCGGTCGAAAAACTAGTTCTAGTGAGAAAATCTTTTTTGTTTTTAATGAAAACGTCCTTATCATTGGCATACACTTAATTTATATACTTTTACACAATTCTACAAAGTTTGGTCGAAATCGGATGACTTTAGCATATAGCCGCAGTATGAATGATCGGTCGAAAAAGAAGTTCTAGTGAGAAATACGTTTTTGTTTTTAATGGGATCACCTCCAAATTTCGTAATTAGCAGTGTATTATGCTTTTCCATGATTTCACCAAGTTTGGTCGAAATCAGACTTCTATATAGTATAGATCCCATAGAAAAGTATAAATTAGTCTTAGTTAAAAATACTTTTTTGTTTTCAATGAACGCTGCAAGGGTATACAAAACTTCGGCCGAGCCGAAGTTAACTTTCCCCTATTTTTTTTTTAAATTTGAGGTTTTGCATGTAATAATGGTTTTAATCACGGATTGTTTAGTGATTAAGTATTACATTTTAGGACAGCACTGTGCTTATTTTTACATGGTTTTCCAGAAAAGCCAAGTCCATTATACTATGTACGTAAATTTCTTTTGACCATCAAACTCGATCTATAAAAGTGATTCCCAGGCCGTTGTGGCCGATTTTTCAGCAAGTCTACATTATTTTCATAATTTAAAAAATTTCTTACATAAATTAAATTTTTAAATTACCAAATATTCATTATTATTAACAGAACTTAATTTTATTTTTCGGAAATTCCCTTGTTATTATGTCTACAAATTTTTGACTTCATAAGTTTTAAGGTCTGCTTAGGAAAAATGTTTAAAAAACGGCTTCATACAAGCCAACCCCTCAATCAAAGTGGCTGAATAAATTTTAATTTGACTGGGTTATTTATTGAAGCCCCCCTTCATACAAATTCCAGTGTACGTCGATGTGTTTTTGCTAATGTTTACATCTCAGTTTAGGGTTGCCATGCCAACGCAGTCACTCGATATTTAACTATCGATAGCGAAATGGCAGCTCTGTTCTTATTCGATGCACTGGCCAATCAACCCTGCCCTTGCCAACTATCGCCCGATGACAGCTGTATTGTTTTCGCTTCCTTTTTTCGTATCCGGTTCTTGCAATTGGTTGGTTTTCCATTTTCTCTGATTTATTTTTTTATGTGAACTGAAATTTTAACAAAAACTAAGTTGGTGAAAGTGAATCGGTGGTGTATATGTGAAAATTACCAAGTGCCACTGGCGCTGCGGTTAAAGTGGGAGCTGCAGGCGCCGTTTGTTTCACGTGTCGTACGCTTACCGTTTGAACATAACCTCAAATTGTATTTGTTTGGCCAACTTTAATAGTTAAAAAATATTTATTAATAATACGCCCTGGTCCATGCGAAGAGAAACGCCAGAAAGTCGTTTTGAGGCTGCCGAGAATTACTTTGGCGTGGCTTTTTGGGATTTTGTTGTTGCTGCTCACTAAAAACTAACTCTGTGTGTTGTTGTTTTTGTTCTCCCCCTCTCTTTCTCTCTCAAATAGTTGCTGATCGATTCGACGCTACAGAATGGCTCCCAGAAAGGCTAAAGTTCAAAAGGAAGAGGTGCAGGTGCAGCTGGGACCCCAGGTGCGCGATGGTGAGGTCGTCTTCGGCGTGGCCCACATCTATGCCAGCTTCAACGACACTTTTGTGCATGTCACCGACTTGTCCGGCCGTGAAACCATTGCCCGTGTCACCGGCGGCATGAAGGTCAAGGCTGATCGTGATGAGGCTTCACCCTATGCTGCTATGTTGGCTGCTCAGGTGAGAATTTGGAGCATGCTCCCTGGAAGCAAGAACTTATGCTTATCTTCTCCCCTAGGATGTGGCTGAGAAATGCAAGACCTTGGGCATCACCGCTCTGCACATTAAGCTGCGTGCCACTGGCGGCAACAAGACCAAGACCCCCGGGCCCGGCGCCCAGTCTGCTCTGCGTGCTTTGGCTCGTTCTTCGATGAAGATTGGACGCATTGAGGATGTCACACCCATCCCATCTGATTCCACTCGCAGGAAGGGCGGTCGTCGTGGTCGCCGTCTGTAAGAGCGCTCCCAGGCGTTGTTTGCTACAAAAACGTTGCGCTAATTTTTTTTATACCTATAAAATACATCTAACTAATGTGTAGTAATAAAAAAAGGAAAAAATGAGAGTGCAAAATGGGTTTTTGGTTTGTTTTCACTGTGTCAGCGGGCAGGGGGACGGACATACTCAAAAGAAGGCGCCTTATCGAAGTGCTGAATCGGTGTTTTCGATAGACAACAATCGATAGTGCTGAGTGTGCACGCTGGCTGGCTGTTTGACTGTTATCGATTAATCGATAAGCTGCTATCAACATCCCTATTAAAATTCATATACATATACAACAGACTGTGAACGAATTTGGCAGGAATAAAACGCATTCTTGAGCATAAACTAGCACTAGCCAATTACAACAATTTCAATTAATCATATCGCCGTCACAAAACTTAACGAAAACTTAAAGAACGATATGAACAGATAAACGTAATTGGCAAGTTCAATGCACGAATAATATATTTGGTTATAAATTTGTTGTGTGTGTGTGCGTGTGTGTGAGTGAGTGTTCGTGCGCAAGTATTTCGGTGTGTGCGTGTGTGAATTTCTTATTTGCGAAAACTTTTGTGGATTTCTTCGATGAAAATGAAATGAAAATTGTGGAAAAATCCTTGGGAATTCATTCAGTTGTGCCGCAGCGAGAGAGAAAGACAGAGCTCGCTGAGAGCTCAAGCTGAGCACCGCGGCAGAGCAAATTACGGGCAGAGCAGAGCAGAGACAACAGAGTGAGAGTGTGAGTCAAAGTCAAGTGTTTGGTGTTGTGTGTCGTTGATGTTGTTGTTGTGAAATTCTCCGTCTCTCTGTTTCCCCAAAAAAAAAACAAATATTTTCCAAATTTCCCCATTGAAATTTACACACGAAAACCCAAAATTCCAAAAAGAATCAACCCAAACAACAAAAAAGAAATCAAATCACGCAGGCGGCCGCAGCAGAGCAGCGCAGCGCACCAGCAGCAGAAGAGAAAACTTGTTTGAAAAAAGAACAAAACGAAAAGAAGAACACAAAAAACGCAGAAGCAAACGCAGAATCAGCATCAAAATCCACATCGGCGTGGCTGGGATTCCGTCTCCTAGTAGGAGAGACTAGACTAGCGGCGGCAGCGACGTCGGCGTCGGCTGCGACGTCACCAAAACACCAAACAACAATAACAACATGGATGAGGATGACAACCTGTCAAATGCCGATATTAGCATCGATGACGAGGTCCAGGCCATGGTAGACGAGGACGACGACGATGATGAGGAGGAGGTGGAGTCCGATGCCTCCTCGGTGTACGTTTTGCCGGCAAATATCAGCCGATCTAGCGGGGGTGCGGGTAGAAGTGGTGCAGGAACCGCAGCAACCGGAAACAACTCGCATTCGCCCTTTCATGACTGGGACTCCAGTGCCGCCACAGCCGCCGCCAGCTCCTCTTCGACCTCCTCTAGTGCCCGCACTGGAGGTGAGCGTCCCAGCAACACCACAAATTCCAGTGCCGGTGCCAAGCCCAGCTTCTTCTTTGGCGCCTCCTCGTTCAGCCTGCGCAGTCGCAAGGAGGTGGCCGCCCTGATCAACACAGAATGCTGCCGTGGCAGTCCCACACCTGATCTGGACTCCATCATGGATACGCTATTCAATCCGGGCACGCCCATCGATAATCCGGATAACATTGAGTGGATACGTTGGCTCATTGCCGGTGGTCGGACGCCGCAGGAGTTTGTAAAGATTGGTAAGCGGAAGAAGGGGAAGAGAAGGCGCGAATGCAATTATGATTTATCGATATGTGTGGGTCTATCGCAATGGCGATCAGCTGTTAGCAAGTACGTTGCCCCTGAAACAATTTCAATTGCTCGTAGTGTGTGTGAGAGTGTGTGTATGTGTGTAAAGCAAGGTAGAAACAAAAGCATAGAGCAAGGTGCAAGGCAGCGTGAAGAGTGCAGCGCCATGGCAACAGCCCAATCAAACGCACACACTCACACAAACAAACGCAGCAGAGGTTACTTTAGCCCAATTTAATCTTGACTACTTATCTATGTGTTGTTGTGGTTGTTGTTGTTATTGTTGTTATTAGTTGATTTGGGTGCCAGGCTGACTGAGTCGCCAAAGTCACCCACATGT
This sequence comes from Lordiphosa collinella, assembly GCA_018904265.1. Lineage (NCBI taxonomy): Eukaryota > Metazoa > Arthropoda > Insecta > Diptera > Drosophilidae > Lordiphosa > Lordiphosa collinella. The sequence goes on along the minus strand of JAEIFV010000184.1, from coordinate 336,072 downwards.
AGATACACGCACACGCACTTGAGACCGACTGCAGCTTGCACCTTGTCAGCTGTTCTCCCTTGCGTAATCATGTTTCCACAGCATCCGTTCACTCCCTCCCTCGCTCTCACTCTCTCTCCTTCTCTCTATCACTCGCCTGGCACCCCCTGTCACCATTGAATGCGTTTGCTCTATTTTATTTTATGCTGTTAAATTGTTCATAAAAAAGAAGAGAGAGAAAAGAAACAAATTCCCCACAATTGCAAAATTGCAAATGAAAATGCTGCATTCAGACAAACAGCCTGACGGACAGACACTTGCTGGAAAGGTTTATTGACCGTCATTGTTGTTGTTGTTGGTTTTGTTGTGTTGATTTGACAATATGTTGTCGACAACGACGACACGCCACCCATATGCAACTCTAGGCAAGCACAGTGGCCCCAAAAACCATAGAAAAGACCATGTAGAAAACGAAGCTGTCTTCGTCGCAGTCGTATTTGGCTTTTACACAGCCCAAAGAACCAAAGTCGAGCTCATCTCAATCTTTTGGCTTGTGCGCTAATTTTCACCTACATAACGACAAGGTTTGAGAAGCATTTTAATAGCTTCAAAGCTGGCGCTTACAGCTAGTGAAGGTGACCGGGTGTGTAAAACCATGACCTGCTGTACAGCAGGCACACACAACCCGCTGCACTACACTCTGCCAACGTTTGTTTCCTGTAGGGTATATTGGGGATTGAACCGAACTGGCTTAAACCCCGAAATTCCTACATATTTTTCAAAACCGAACTAAATGTGAAAGAACAATTGAAACTAAACCAAGATTTCGGTTCGGGTTCGGTTCCGACTTCCTAAAAATAACGGAGACTCCGACTACGGAGCGGTTCGATTCCAAACCGGTTGATTGCCCTGGCCATTTGGTCAACTTAGTGTTAGGCTACCTTCACACTGCTCGACACATGAGGCATGATAATCTAGTAGGCCTGCACTTCATTTTGTTTCGACTATGAAATTAAAGGGCTTTTCGCATTAATAGCTAGACAGCGGATTTTGCATATTTACAAACCGATTTTAATCCTAGTAATTTAGGGCAAATGTGTTTTAAACAAATATTTGTCAATTTGTTCAGTGCATTTTGTGTTTTGCTGACGGTTAAACTTATGAAATAAAAATATCAGGGGTGCAAACCGGGTTTGAATCGAACCGGTTCGAACCCGGAATTCCGACTTTTATTTTGCTGTGAACCGAACCTCTTTAGAAATAAAAGCTGAACCTGAACCTGTTCTGAACCTTAAATATCGGTTCGGTTCAACAAAAACTATAGACAGGAAAAAATTTGACCTAGTGCCTTCGAACTTCTTTTCTTATCTAGTCGGTTTTGAGATCCTCGACTCTAACCTACAGTGGTGCTCATAGACTTAAGCCACAAGACTTCAACCAAGAATTTAAACGAAAATTAAGAAAAGTTTTTGTTTCACAGCTCCAATTTTTTGTGTCACATTAGTTCTATATATCAGTGTTCTAATAGAAGAATAACCAAGTTATAAAAATATATATTCAACGAAAAACTTAAAAAATCTGAGACCATCTCCAAAATGTCCTGCTCACATGCTTAAGCCACCTGGAAAAAAATGGTTGAAAAAGTTAAAATTTGCCCAATATTCCTTATACTTTTAATAAATTTACTTTAATATTGAGTGGGATGACCTTTCTGCTTAAGAACAACGGAGCAACGCTTTAGCATTGAATCCACAAGACGTGCGCACTGTTGAGGGGTGATTTTCTTCCACTCTTCTTGCAAAATTCGCCACAAATCGTTTTTATTTGCTGGTTTTTTTGGCCAACGACTTGTTTAAGAATTCCCCACAAGTTCTCTATAGGGTTCAAGTCGGGGCTCTGCGGTGGCCATTGCAAAACATTGATTGCCTCTTGGTTAAGCCACGACTTGACTATCTTGCTGGTGTGTTTCGGGTCGTTGTCCTGTTGAAATATCCAGGCAAGTGGCAAATTATCGGCATATTCTCCAGATAAATTGTTAATAAGGATGTCCCTGTACATTTCGCCGTTCATAATGCCTTCTATCTTCACTAGGGGACCTACGCCCGATGCGGTGAAACAGCCCCAGACCATAATCGAAGCGCCATTATGTTTAACGGTCTTCTTCGTGTATTTGGGGTCCAATTGTTTGTTGGGAGGACGTCGTACATATGGTTTACCATGACTCCCAAAGACATTAAACTTGGATTCGTCGCTCCAAACAATCGTGTTCCCATAATTGGGACCTTTTTGAATATGCTCTGTGGCGAATCCATTTTTAATGGACAGCAATGGTTTTTTTTTGGACAATGCGTCCATATAACCCGAATTCATTTAGCCGTCTTCTTATGGTCTGAGCTGACACATTCACGCCATAATCTGCCACCATTTGACCTCTGATTTGCGTCGAAGTCAAGAACGGATCGGCTTTACTGATTTTGGCAATCCGTCTATCGTCGTTTAAAGTGGTTTTTCTGGGCTTTTTACGTGGAATATTTTCCCAGGTTCCATGTTTCTTATAAAATGCAATGGCATTTCTGACTTTGCCACGCGAAAAATGTAAAGTCTTACAAATTTATAGAATACTTGTGTTTTTTTCGTAATATTCCCATATTAGCTTTCTTTCGGCCGGATTTGTATTTAGTATTCAATATTTTAGTTTGGAAAATAACTAGCACAACTTTCCCGGAAAAAACACAAGTTTGACGATTTTAGCTCAAGGTGGCTTAAGTATATGAGCAGAGCGCAATACTCCTTTTTGACATTTAGTCAATTTTTTGGCAACCCCCGAATTCCTACTTGTCATTTTTTACTGTGATCAGCTGCTTAAATAACAGTGTTGCAAAATGTAAAAATTTCAGGCCGAAATAAATATGTTCAAAAAAGTTATTAAGAAAACAGTTTATGGTAGTGGCAGTGGCTTAAGTCTATGAGCACCACTGTATGTATAGTTCTTCTTAAAATCCTGATTTTGTGTTTATGCTTATATTTTTTTGAAAAATCATGATCTGATATCATGGTTTTTTGCAAGTATAAACGTAGTATATGTTGTGCTGCATACAAATTTTGGATAGATTCAAGGCTATTTCGATTTGGTTCATTTGGTTGACTGTTCAAGCTTTAACTTAAGCCCAAATTGAGACTTCTAGCACTCTACACATAATCGAAAAAGTGCAATAACAAAGTTTTTTTTTGGAAATTTCGAGTCCATTTTTCTCAAAATCTCGACGTGATGGACACTTTTGGAGGTCAGATTCATGTTTAGCGATGAAAACCCTATAAGAATATCTTTGTCCGATCTTTGAATCAGAAAGAAAGTTAATTTTTGTCTTTGTTCAAGACTTTTATATAATTACTAAAAAAAAATAACTCCTTTGAAACGAATTATAATAAAAGCAATTAAATAACACTTTCTTTAAGACTTATATTAATAAGTCAATTTATAATAATTTTTAATGATGGTTGTAAGCCGGCTCGAGGTCAGGTGTTAAGAAAAACAATTGTTTTATATGTTTTTGGAAATATGGAAAAAACATATAAAACAATTGTTTTTCTTAACACCTGACCTCGAGCCGGCTTCAACCATCTACAATTAGAAAGGTCGTCAACACAAAATTGAATAATTTTTAATAATATAATTATAAAAGAGATTATAACTTAGACCTTAGGTTCTGTGCGGATGCACTTTGTAAGCCTATTCATAAATTGTTTGAATTGTCTTTAGAGTCATCCGCTTTCCCTTTGTTATGGAAGGAATCTTATATTATTCCACTCCATAAAAAAGGTAATAAGTCAGATGTTGAAAATTATAGGGGTATTTCCAAGTTGTCTGCAATTCCTAAGGCTTTTGAGAGATTTATAACATCTTATCTGCAACATTTATGTAGTTCCATTATCTCACTCTTCCAACATGTATTTGTGAAGCGTACATCTACTACCACTTACCTTTTAGAATTCACATCTTCTGTGATCAAAGGTTTCATAGGTAAAATGCAGACTGACGTCATTTATACTGATTTTAGTAAGGCTTTTGATTCTGTTAATCACTCCTTGCTGCTTCACAAACTGAGTCTAATCGGCTTTCCAACTAACCTCCTCAGTTGGATTTCTGATTACCTAAGTAGTAGAACCCAAAAAGTTATATTTCGTAATTCATATTCTAAGTGCATACAGGTTACTTCTGGAGTTCCCCAAGGTAGTCACTTGGGCCCATTGCTTTTTACTATCTTTATCAATGATCTTCCTTCAGTCTTGGCTCACTCTCGGGTGCTTATGTACGCCGATGATGTGAAAATTTGTTTAACATATAATGATTTGGTTTCCCGCTATAATTTGGAAGCAGACTTGGATGCATTTCACTCTTGGTGTCAAGATAATCTTCTAAACCTTAACAGTTTGAAGTGTAAGGTTATGACATTTTACACAAGCTTACCACAATTAGTCACTTATATGCTTGTTAATGTGGCATTGCAGCGCCTAAATGAAGTAAATGATCTTGGGGTTATTCTTGACCATCAACTTAAATTTAACTCTCATGTAACTGCTACTGCTAATAAGACGTGAAGTGTTCTTGAATTTATTAAGCGGTGGTCGAAAGAATTTGACGATCCCTACACTACCAAGATTCTTAACATTCACGTGTGTGGTCTCCGCAATATTCGACCCATAAAGATAGAATAGAATCTGTGCAAAAGCAATTCTTATTGTTTGCCCTTCGGGGCTTGAACTGGAATCCTGAGGTCCGTTTACCATCTTACTCTAGTAGACTACTTTTAATTAATCTTCCTTCCTTACTTAACCGTAGAGTTATGCTTGGTGAAATCTTCATACATAGACTAATCGACTCTTCGGAGTTGGTTAGCCGAATTAATCTTAATGTTCCTTGTAGACTGTCCCGTAACTTTGTCCCCTTATTTCTGAAACATTGTACTACTAACTATGCCTTGCATGATCCGTTTCGTGTCCTCTGTGCTGATTACAACAAACTCTACCGCTTAATCAATTCGGAACTTTCTCTTCCTGCTTTAACAACCTCTATTTTAACTCATTTGTCCCGTAGTTAACATTATTTTGTACTTTTCGATCCGGTTTTCGTGTCGCACGTTGGCGGCTGCGCCTCTCGGTCGGTTGGGCGGGAGGTGGGCTGCTATTTTGCTTGGGGTTCGCTCGTAACAGGCTTCGGCTTGGTGTCGTAAGGGCCACTTGAACGTACTGTGCATTGTACGTCAACGTCCATATAAAAAAAAAAGTTATCATTTAATTTAAATGATTTATTGCATGGGCTGAACCAAGGTTCGAACCAAAACCTCCGCCCAAAAACCTCAAACCTCAAACTTCCGAACCTTAACCAACGGTAAATTTTGATTTGACCCACGAACCGGAGCTCCGAAAAAATTTTAGGTTTGCAGCCCTGAAAAATATGTATGACATTTTGAAGTTTGTCAATTTTTTTTGGCAATATAAGGTTGGCTGATAAGTCCCCGGTCTAACAAAGAAAAACACATTTTTTTTGTCAAAATTCGTTTTTATTATTCAACATAGTTCCCTTCAAGAGCGATACAACGATTATAACGACCTTCCAATTTTTTGATACCATTTTGGTAGTACTCCTTCGGTTTTGCCTCAAAATAGGCCTCAGTTTCGGCGATCACCTCTTCATTGCAGCCAAATTTTTTTCCCTGCGAGCATCCTTTTGAGGTCTGAGAACAAGAAAAAGTCGCTGGGGGCCAGATCTGGAGAATACGGTGGGTGGGGAAGCAATTCGAAGCCCAATTCATGAATTTTTGCCATCGTTCTCAATGACTTGTGGCACGGTGCGTTGTCTTGGTGGAACAACACTTTTTTCTTCTTCATATGGGGCCGTTTTGCCGCGATTTCGACCTTCAAACGCTCCAATAACGCCATATAATAGTCACTGTTGATGGTTTTTCCCTTCTCAAGATAATCGATAAAAATTATTCCACGCGCATCCCAAAAAACAGAGGCCATTACTTTGCCAGCGGACTTTTGAGTCTTTCCACGCTTCGGAGTCGGTTCACCGGTCGCTGTCCACTCAGCCGACTGTCGATTGGACTCAGGAGTGTAGTGATGGAGAAATGTTTCATCCATTGTCACATATCGACGCAAAAACTCGGGTGTATTACGAGTTAACAGCTGCAAACACCGCTCAGAATCATCAACACGTTGTTGTTTTTGGTCAAATGTGAGCTCGCGCGGCACCCATTTTGCACAGAGCTTCCGCATATCCAAATGTTGATGAATGATATGACCAACACGTTCCTTTGATATCTTTAAGGCCTCTGCTATCTCGATCAACTTTATTTTACGGTCATTCAAAATCATTTTGTGGATTTTTTTGATGTTTTCGACGCTAACCACCTCTTTCGGGCGTCCACTGCGTTCACCGTCCTCCGTGCTCATTTCACCACGCTTGAATTTTGCATACCAATCAATTATTGTTGATTTCCCTGGGGCAGACTCCGGAAACTCATTATCAAGCCAAGTTTTCGCTTCCACTGTATTTTTTCCCTTCAGAAAACAGTATTTTATCAAAACACGAAATTCCTTTTTTTCCATTTTTTTCACAATAACAAAAGTTGCTTCACAAAAGACGCTCTATCTCACAAACTAATTGACCGACAGACGTCAAATTTTGACACGAATCATTTGAAGGTTAGTACTATATAAAAATAATATGCATTCAATACTAGCGACGCCATCTATGTGTCAGACCGGGGACTTATCAGCCAACCTAGTATAAACGTGCAAAGTCAGCACAATATATAATGTTGTCCACGTTACCTTTGGCCTACTAGATTTAAAATTTGTTTAAAAATATACAAAATCCATGTTTTTATATCCTTGATTTCAAAGTTTATTGTCTGAATCAAAAAACCAAGAATTGAAACGAATTTGTCTTAGGGGGAATTCTCCATGTCGAGGCTGTTTTTTTGACCTTTTTTTTATAAATCTTTTTTGAAAACGCAAATAGTTTTTCCAATTCTGTTTTTCTTATTGTCTTAGAAATAGATCAAAGTAAACAAAAAAAATAGGGGAAAGTTAACTTCGGCTCGGCCGAAGTTTTGTATACCCTTGCAGCTTCCATTGAAGACAAAAAAGTTTTTCTAACTAAGACTATTTTTTGGACCTTACTTTTCTATGGGATCTATACTATATAGATGTCTGATTTCGACCAAACTTGGTGAAATCATTGAAAAGCATAATACACTGTGAATTACGAAATTTGAGGGCGATCTTATTTAAAACAAAAAAGTTTTCTTCACTAGAACTTCTTTTCCGAGCGATCATTCATACTGCGGCTATATGCTATAATCATCCGATTTCGATAAAACTGTGTAGAAATGTGTTAAAGTATATAAAATAAGAATTAGCCAATAAAAAGGACGTTTTCATTACAAACAAAAAAGTTTTTCTCACTAGAACTAGTTTTTCGACTGATCGTTCCTATGGCAGCTATATGCTATAGTCATCCGATTTCGACCAAGCTTAGTGAAATCATGGGAAGGGATAGTAAACTAAGAAATACGTACTTTGGAGGCATTTCCATTAAAAACAAAGTTTTTCTCTTTAAGACTAGTTTTTCAACCGATCGTTCCTATTGCAGCTATATGCTATAGTCATCCGATCCGGCCTGTTCCGACAAATGTGCAGCGTATATGTACCAGAAGACTTCGTGCAAAGTTTGGTGAGGATAGCTTTGAAACTGACGGAGGAGATAGCATAGAAACAGACAGACGGACTCAGCTCGTCATGCTGATCAAGAATATATATACTTTATGTGGTCGGAGATGCTTCCTTCAATGCGTTCCAAACTACCGCACAATTTTATAATACCCTCTGCAAGGGTATAAAAAATGCTACGATAAGAGGGCTGTTCAAAAAGTTCTCGGCCGTCAAAGTAGGGAGTCCAAAAAATAAAGGTAAATTGCTGGCGGCCACGGTTTCTCGTCTCCAGGTTGTTTGATATGAAAAGTAAAAACGGGGTTATAATCAGTATAGATGTCATTCTGGTCTGAACCTCGAAAAAAATTTTGTGATTTTTTTGACAAAATGGTGGCTATTGAAAAATGAAAATCGATTTTGGATTTTTTTTTGTAGTGAAGTGTAAAAAAAGTAGTAAAATTTTTTTTTTAAATAATGATTGAGGGTTGGACCAAAATGGTGACAATTCTGCGTCGATTGCACTTAGTTTCAGTTTCAAAACTGTAACTGGAGATATCATGGCCGCCAGTTCGAAAAACGTGGTTTCGAGATAAATGCGCTTAAAGTTTGAAGTTATACAAAAATGACTCGTTTTAGCGAAGACATTGTTCGACAAAAAAGGCTTTATCTTCTAAAGTATTTCGAATTTAAAAATCCTTTTTAGGGCGATATTCTCAAATATTCAGGCTATACAAAAATGCAAAAAAAAAAATCGAAAAAAAACACGCGAACCGGAGCTACGAAAAAATATTTTAGGTTTGTAGACCTGCTATGAACTATAAATGAGGGCGTAAGTTAATGTCTGCATTGCCCGACTTCGATACACCCGTTACTTAGGGAAATTTATGTTTAATACAGGGACCGGCGCTTCGCGTGGCTGCTGCTGCTACAGAGCAAATTGAATCAGTTCTTGTGCTGCGCACACATGTAAAATGCCTTGACGCAGCCCCAAGGGCCAAAGCCGAGCTCCTCTCAATCTCTTGGCTTGTGTGCTTCTAACAGTCAGAAGGAAGCATCTCCGACCCCATAAAGTATATATATTCTTGATCAGCATCAACAGCCGAGTCGATATAGCCATGTCCGTCTGTCTGTATGAACACCTAGATCATGGAGACTAGAAGAACTCGATCCAACAAATTTTGTATGTAGACTCCTATTGTCCCTACGCAGATCAAGTTTATTTCAAATTTTGGCCACGCCCCCTCCCGCCCCCACAATAAAAAATGTTGAATAACTCCAACAATTTTAAAGATATCAAGTAGTCATATTTTGCAGTGTAGTGTATGGGCCCAATATCTACAATCTCTGAAAGTTTCATAAAGATAGGAAAATAAATGGCAGAATTATAAAGGTAATAAAAAACGTTGCATGAATGAAATGGTCACAATAATGTTAATGCTCTGTTAATTAACATAGGAAAAGGCTATTAAACACTAATTGCCCTGATTAAACGGGTATATCGAAGTCGGGCAGAACCGACTTTAACTTCCGCTCTCGTTTTGATAAAGGCGACGAGCTCGATTGTGCTTTCCGTCCGTCTGTTTCTATGCAAACTAGTCTCTCAGTTTTGAAGCTATCGAGCTGAAATGTTACTTCTTTTTACTGCACCCTGCTAACATGTCGGAACCAACAGGATCGGATGACTATACCTCATAGCTGCCATAGGAACGTTTGTTTGTCTATTTGTTTTCAGTGTTAGCGTTCCTAAACTCGGCCAATATTAATTTCGTATTCGTTCAAACTGTTTTGCCCAATTTGGTTAAAATCTTACAACTATATCCTATTGCTGCCATATAGAAACTTCGGCACAAACGAAGTTAGCCTCTCGTTTTTAGATCAACATCTGTTTTTACAAAAACTTACACATCAGAGACTATGAAAGCTAGAGCAACCAAATCCGGTATGTAGAGTCCATTGGTCTGCACGCAGGTCCAAATTGTTTCACAAGATCCTAAATTACTTGAAGTTTACCATGTTATTTTCCGAGTTAAGGGGGTATTGCTGCTTTTTTTTGCATATTTTTATAGGTTGGATATTTGAGAATATCGTCCTAAAAGGATTTTTTGAAATTCGAAATACTTAAGAAAATATAGCCCAAAGTGACCCGATTTGCCTTGCAACTGCAAACTTTAAACGCGTTTATCTCGAATCCACGTTTTGTGAGCTGACGGCACTGATTGCGCCCGTAGTTCTGAATCGATTTTGATGAAACAAAGTGCAATCGACGCAGAATTGTCACCATTATGGCCTTTGCAGGCCTTTTGACCCTTGCAGAGGGTATTATAAAATTGTGCGGATGTTTGTAACGCATTAAAGGAAGCATCTCCGACCACATAAAGTATATATATTCTTGATCAGCATGACGAGCTGAGTTCATTTAGCCTTGTCCGTCTGTCCATCCGTCCGTCTGTCTGTCTGTTTCTATGCTATCTCCTCCGTCAGTTTTAAAGCTATCCTCACCAAACTTTGCACGAAGTCTTTTGGTACATATACGCTGCACATTTGTCGGAACCGGCCGGATCGGATGACTATAGCATATAGCTGTCATAGGAACGATCGGTCGAAAAACTAGTCTTAGTGAGAAAAATTTTTTTTGTTTTTAATGGAAACGCCTCCAAAGTACGTATTTCTTAATTTACTATCCTTTCCCATGATTTCAGTAAGTTTGGTCTAAATCGGATGACTATAGCATATAGCTGCCATAGGAACGATCGGTTGAAAAACTAGTTCTAGTGAGAAAAACTTTTTTGTTTTAAATGGAATCGCCTCCAAATTTCGTAATTAACAGTGTATTATGCTTTTCCATAATTTCCAAGTATGGTCGAAATCAGACATCTATACAGTGTAGATCCCATAGAAAAGTAAGGTCCAAAAAGTAGTCTTAGTTAGAAAAACCTTTTGGTTTTCAATGGAAGCTGCTGCAAGGGTATACAAAACTTCGGCCGAGCCGAAGTTAACTTTCCCCTAGTTTTTACACTAAACTACAAAAAAAAAATGTTCAATATGTTCAATATATCTTAACACAATAAAAAACAAAACAGAATTTAAATAACTAATTCCGTTTTCAATTAAGATTTTTTTTTAAAAAGGTCCAAAAACAGCCTTCCCCCTTAAATTTTATTGTCAAACAAATGTCAAATATGATTTGTCCCAGTGTGCGAGTGGTTTATATGCTTCTGTCATCATCAACGACAACTTCTTGTTCTACTTTTTTCGGGTCCCCCCTGCAATTGGTTGACCCGTTATTGTGGTTGGCTGTTTGCATATGCTGCACCCCAATCCCATCAACCATTCTCTCTCCTGTTTCATTGAAATTTGAAAACATTTCAAATGCCGATTTCACCGAATTGTTCTTTCATTCTCTCTTCCCCTCTTTACTTTGGCGAGAGAGGTGCTGTGAGTGTGCAAGACCAGAGAGTGGACGGGTGACAACGCTAAAGTTGTCAACTTGTCGATCGCAATTCAGGAAAATTGTCAATAAATTTTCCGTTACCCTGCGTTGGTTGTGTCTGTCTGTCTGTTGTCGCTTTCAGTTCGATTTCCTTCCGCATTTGGCTGAGGTTGAGGCTGATGTTGACCTTTCAAAAGCGAGGCCCCCGCGCCCCAAGCGGCGGTACGCAAAGACAACAAGTCACGCAACAAGCAAAATCAAATAGGCAATGAGTGCATCATTTTATTTTTGGACTTTAATCAAATCAATAGAAAGCGGACAAGAATAACAAGAGAATTTTTTTTATACAAATGCAGTAGGAGTAAGTGGGAGCAGAGTAAACAACAGCTGATATAAGTGCTCTGTCAACAGAGGAAGAAACTTGGAGGTGGCAAATGGAAGGCTTAAGGCGAACTTTTTTTTTTGCTAGTTTGCAAACCTTCATAATTCTGAGGAAAATTGCTTCGTGGATTCATGTCTCAAGCAGTTTTATTTGCAGAAAAGTCTAAATAATAAGAAAATCTATTGGGATTAATCAACATTTAAAGTAGAGAAAGAAAATTCGATCCCTTCCCGTGGGACTTCCATCCTGTCTAAAATTTTTATAATCTGCACCAGAGGTACACAGAGTACATTAGGTTTGTGCAAAAGTATGTAACAGGCAGAAGGAAGCATCTCCGACCCTATAAAGCAAATATATTCTTGATCACCATCAGTTGATATAGTTGATATAGTCGATATTTCTGTCTGTTCGTCCGTATGAACAAACAGATCTCAGAGATGGTAAGAGATAGAGGCTCGACATGTATGAAAAAAAACTTCTCATACTTGCAGGCAGATCAAGCCACGGAAAAACGTCATATCTCCCACAGTTTTATAGATAGAAGGTTGGATATATTTAGTAATTAAGATTATTAATCGATCCGCCAAAGGATTGGAAAAGATTAGATGAACGATAGTCAAGTTATAAGGAAAACAAACAATTATGGCAGCACCGGTCGCAACGGTGATGGCCAGCACATCACAGGTACAGGGTATGTTAAAGTCAGGCTTGAAGTAAGAAATACTTGTTAGTTTTGAAAAAAAATTAAAAAAAAAAAAAACATACAATTTGCAATAGTAAATGATATAACAATTTGGAGCGATACATCAATGCCTGCCATGTACTTTTTAATTATTATTTCATGTAAATGTTCCCCGCGGCTACGCCTTATGTGGTTCCTCCAATCTAGGCACATTTTTTCCAACATTTCGGCCGGTATCTCACCAATGGCAGCTGTATTGTTCTCTTACAGGGCTGCAATTGTGTCTGGCTTGTCCCTGAACACAAAAGACTTCACGTAGTCCCATAAAAATTGTCTAGTGGGGTCAAATCACATTATCTTGGCGGCCAATGGACTGGTCCAAAACGTTAGATTAATTGTTCACCAAACTCGCCTCTCAATTGGTCTATGGTTTCACGTGCCGTGTGACCGACTTTTTGAAACCAAGTGTCCACCAAGTCCCATTCTTTTATTTTGGGCAAAAACAGTGGGTATACAATTTTCATTCAACATTTCTAAGGCCCATTTAGCACGTTGTTTAAGGACACCTGGCATCATATAGTATTTTGTATGGTTTCATCCCGAGAGGTCCTTACGTAAAATCTTCCAGGTGGTCGAATAACACAAGACCAATTGTTGAGAACGGCGACGAATTGACATATCACCATTTTCACTGACACTGGCCGAAAGAGCTGCAATGTTTTGCTCTGTAAGCACTTTCCGCACACGTAATGGTGGATTAATGTCCAATATGGCGAGACTGGTGCGAAATTTGGCCACAATAGTTTGAATAGCTTGTTCGGTGGGTCGATTATGACGACCATAAATTGGACGTAACTTGCGAAATATAAGGTGTCAAAAAAAATGTACACTAAAAAGCAAATAGCATAAAATGCACCCTTTATATCAGGGGCAGTCATATTTCTATCTCGTGGGCATACGGAAAATCTGAAAGCAGCGCTGCTCCCACACACACAGTATAACCTGTACAAGTAAAGCTGCGTTGCGTGAATTGCTACTGAAATTGAAAGCAATTTTTGCGATGCTCTCACACACACCAATACAAAAATGTGAATATATTGTTTGCCTGCATCTGCTTTAGATAGATATATCGAACCTTCTACGCATATTTAGTAAAGCTGAAGTACAAAGCAAGCAAATATAATACAAATAGCATAAAATTCACTCTTTAGATAGATATATCGAACCTTCTTCGCATATTTAGTATAGATGAGTAAGATGATGAACGATAGTCGCGTAATAAGGAAAACAAACAATTATACTGGGCAGCACCGGCCGCAGCGGCCACCCCACCCGACAAAGCAACTTATGTAAGCAGATCTACAACATTTTGGATGGTTTTTTGTAGCTGGGAAATCCTGATTTCCTAAGAGTAGAGGGTTTCCAACAGAGTATAATAAGTTTGTGCAAAAGTATGTAACAGCCTAAGGAAGCATCTCCGACCCTATAAAGTATATATATTCTTGATCAGCATCAACAGCTGTTTCGATATAGCCATGTCTGTCTGTCCGTCCGTACGAACAAACAGATCTTAGAAATGGTAAGAAATAGAGGTTTGACATGTATGGGAGAAAAACAGACTTGCAGGCAGATCAAGTTTTATTTCAATTTTTGCCGCGGCCCTTCCCACCCCCCGTAATATCGAAAAATCGATGTACTTTCCATTGTCTTATAGATAGAAGGTTCGTTCCTTCTGGAAATATTTAGCAATCGTGATTCTTATCGATCCGCCAAAGGAATTGTAAAGATCGAATGAACGATAGTCGAGTTATAAAGAAAACAAACAATTATGGGCAGCACTTTACAGGTACAGAGTATGTTCTAGTCGGGCTTGACCAAATTTCTTTCTGGTTTTCTGTGAATCGCACCTAATGTGTCAAAATGCTTGAACCGGAACCTGTTTCGAACCTAAGATAAGGGTACGACGATTCAACAAAAGTTTTACTTTAAAAATATTTCTGATCCCAAACGATATTAAGTGCGAGAGAGTCCGCAAATACCCAGGCAAGTATAATCCCGTCGAAGTCAAAGTGCTTTCTACAGTTGTAGAATAAGTGTTAACATTGGCCTACATAATAGCTTCTGTTTTTAAATCCTCGACTTCAAAGTTTATGGGAATGATTCCCAAAAGCAAGAAGAACAAGTAAGGGAGCTGCAGTCGAGTGCCCCCACTACAAAATACCCTGTTCCCTTGATTTCGTGTGTTTTTTCTTTACATACACACACACTCACACATACACACACTCCAACATACACACAAACGCATGGCATGCGGCCGCGCGCGATAACTGACAATGCAAGACCCCCCTCTCTCCCACAAGCAAAATTGATTCGTATATAACTTCGGTGTTTATTGACCGATCTTAGTGATCTTTTCAGAATAGATAGATATTGGGCCTTACTTGATATATGTAAAAGTAGGTAGGTCTATCTAAAAAATTGTGGCTCTGATAGTTTTTTGCGCTTAAAGGGGGGAGGGGGAGGAATTTTCCAAATCTGAAACAAACTCGTATTGAATCGGGTATACACCTACCTACATGCAAAAATTTGTGGCTCTAGCTCTTATAGTCTCTGAGAAACACGCGTTCATACGGACAGACAGACGGACAGACAGACGGACAGACAGACGGACAGACGGACGGACAGACGGACAGGGCTAAATCGACTCGGCTGTTGATGCTGATCAAGAATATATATACTTTATAGGGTCGCAAATGTTTCCTTCTACCTGTTACATACTTTTGCACAACTTCATGATCCCCCTTTTCCCATTTTCAATGGGAACAGGGTATAAAAACCTTGCATTATTCTAGCTAGCGTTAACGCACAGCGATCTGTGGTGTCTCGTTCGTGTGCCAGTGCTTTCACAACATCAATTTGATTTATATCCTGCAATTGTAGACTATTTTATAATTATTCATTTAGTCTTTCCCTGAAAGTTGCAAATTGCAATTTAAATTGATTCCTGAATACTGATTATTCTTTAGTTAGTAGTATATCTTCTCCTCAATATAACTTATCCCTGGGATGTCCGACTACCTGTGAAACGTTAAGTGACCCTTCGCGGCTTCCCGAGGCCCATAAGCCTTCTGTCCTTACGATTTTCGTCCAGC
Source organism: Lordiphosa collinella (assembly GCA_018904265.1). Classification (NCBI taxonomy): domain Eukaryota; kingdom Metazoa; phylum Arthropoda; class Insecta; order Diptera; family Drosophilidae; genus Lordiphosa; species Lordiphosa collinella. The sequence continues at coordinate 320,728 of JAEIFV010000184.1, read as the reverse complement.
AAGAGGTCCCATATACAGTTGCTATTGGGTGGAAGTATTGTACGCTATACCTGTATGTGGGTGTCATCATTAGGTGGTCTTTTAATAGGGCGAAGAGGTTGGGATGACTTAAAATGTAAAACATATAATTATACTTTGTACCAAAGATCAACAGAGTATAAGAAGTTTGTGCAAAAGTATGTAACAGCCAGAAGGAAGCATCTCCGACCCTATAAAGTATATAAATTCTTGATCAGCACTAACAGTTTAGTCGATATAGCAGTGTCCCTCTGTCCGTCCGTGCCGAGTGTGAACAACAACCATGTTAAATATGGTTTCAATCTTCCATAATCTACCTGTCGTAATTACTGATACTTGTAGAAAGTTATCATCGTTATGTTGATGCTTACTAAAGTGTTTCTAAAAATGAAACAATTGATTATTTTATTAAGAACCTTGGAATCTTCTCTATCATCTTCGTCTCAAATCTAAGTTGATAAGGCTTTCAACAATTATAAAGAGTTCGCAATATTATTTGGAATGTTTAAAGAAGTGGATATTTAGAAAATTCGGCATATCGAGAACGAAATAAAGCATAAGTCAAATTGGTAGAGGGGAGAGAAAATCCCTTACAATTATTTATTTTTTACTTACTTCCTAGTGCTACAAGTTTTTAGAAACTTACGATTAGGGCACTAGTCACAGAAATAATCCTTAAATCCAGAGCTCGCAAAAAACCCTCAACACTTTTAACGTGTCGGCAAACAACAGTTACGGTTACGGACACATAGAAAACAGAGAGCGAAAGACAGTTTCAGTTCTGTATTTGCTCAATTCTGTTAGGCTCAGAGTAAAGACCGCATTTTTCGTTCCTGTTTCTCTCCTGTCTTTCACTGACACTTTTGCCGGGAGCATACTTTTGAAGTGTTTTTTGCGAATATATATGTGATTGTGTGTTGCGCTCGTGTGTATCTTTGTATAGCGAGCGTCACTCATACAAACAGCCTACCAAATGCACAAAAAAAAAAAAAACAAACAAAAAACACTTTTAGACAATTATTGTGTTCTGCTCATTTGCAGACAGTTGTTTAGTGAGCGCTCGCTCAAAGCAGTTGCTTTCGGAGGTTGTCGGATGACCGACACGTTTGTTTTGCTCAACCGAAAACATGTAACAGAAAACACATGAGGTGCGACAAAAAGTGTTCCGCTCAGTGAGAGACCGCTTGTGTTGCGTTTGTTTCTGTTTTTCTCTGAGGCTGGTCGCATTGAAAGAAGTGTTAACAGTTTTTTGCGAGCTATGCTTAAATCTAAATCATTTACCATTAACATTGAAAGAGACATTGTGAGAAACATTGAGAAATACAAAATAAATATTGAAGAGTTTATTAGAGAGTTGATTTTTAAAGTGTGCAAATAAACTAAGTCGAAATTGGGTTGCGCTTCTAATGGTCTTTAAATCATGCGGCAGATGGTTTCGTAGGCGAACAGCAAAAATATATAGATATGTTTTTCTGATGAGGATAGTCGATGTCCTAGGCAGACAATGTTATTTGTACGTCGAGAGGAAGAGAATTCAAGTTTTTCATATGGGAACTTCGGTTCTTCGGTGCTAATAAGCTTGTGTAAAAATATAGATGCTGAATCCAACTGTCTAAATTAAAGTCAAAAAGCTTTTTCGAATATTCCGAGACGTGGTCAAATGGCTTGACATCAAAAACGTATCTAGCAACATTGGGCGTGTTCACCAGCACACACCAATCATCTAACATAAATCAACAATAAAAAAAAAAGTGTTTGGCTGCTGGTGAACGGATTTTGATGGAATTTGTAACCAACAAAATTATCGATATTTTTTATTGGTGGAAGTTTTGAACTTGGCGACTGGCGACTTGGTTGTTTCTGGTTGTCCCAGATTGGCTACTTGTTAGGAAGGAGGAGAACGCCTTGCAGATGCTCTCCACTAAGGAGTTTTATGGGGCCAGGCTTGAAGAATCAATTGGGGGCCTTCTTGCAGCTCCTTGATTGCCTCGGAGTAAAGCTCTCTCCTAACCGATTTGGATGAGAAGCAGAGCACGAGCACACTAGACCATTGTACAGTTTGCGAAAGAACCCATGATTGTGCTGCATCGTCTATGCAGTGCACTGGGAGCTTATATAGTGCACATGCTGCAGGAGGTCTGGCCGTATGCTATTGAGGTGATCAAAAAGTTCCAGCAGCAGCGTATACCAAATGTCAGTGAAGATGTGCAACTCTGCATCATGCTAGAGGTGCTGCAGGCCATACCGGAGGAGGCACAAGTCATACACAACTCGGTGAAGCGAGTCATTTTTAGGGCAGAGCTGGACAAGCGGGTGCCGGTGGTGTGGCAGACATGCGAGACGTACTTAAGGCTGCAAATGGGACGCAGTGAATGGGACGCGGTGTGCGTGGGTGTGGGCACCTGGATTAAGAACATCGGCTACTCCATTGAGCCATCGAAACGGTCACCTACTGATGAGAAGGACTCCCGTTTTGCCTACATCCAAACTGCAAAAAGCAAAGACGATTCCTTGCCCATTTTGTTTAATTTTCACAAAATTAATTCTTTGTTTATTGCTGTCAGCTGTTGGCTATCGATAACAATCACAAATCAAATCAATCAAACAAAGAAATACTTTGATGGATTTTCATCTAACACAATCACGAAAATTAGCAATCATGATTGCACATCATGCCCGTTCACCAGCACAATCTAACAAAATTAGTCGATTTTTGGTCATCGATTTATGCTGGTGAACGCAACCATAGTTTGTGCTTGCTTGCTGCATCACTACTGCCAAAGGGTTCCACTCCATAGAAGATGCCTTGTGTCAAATAGGCTTTAGCTATTAGCTGTCGTATAGAAATGGAAAGAAATTGCTGTGTGAAAACTGTATTTCACACAGGGATCCATATGTTTTGCCAACAGCCTTATTAATATGATCGCTCCAGGATGAGTTTTTTTTATTGTGATTTCTAAGTTGCATACTTTTTCTGCACAGTCTAATGTCTTATCGTCAATTTTGAACATAGTGAACCCATTCGGGCGATCTTTTGTACGCTACATGGAATAACAAGATCTACATTTGGTTATGAGGTTTGGTACCGAAAACTTGAATACTGGAGAAACATGAGCGAAAAATCCATAAAAAAATAAGTTTAAAAAAAATCGTATGAAGGACTCGTGGTAACTCAAAAAAGTAATGATACAGTTCGATTCCTAGGACCCGAAATAGGGGAGATCCGTCGAGTTTGGTCGTGTTTTTTTTTTCAACTTGCACAGTGTAATGAATCTGGTCCACTTGGCTGTTAATCTAGACTTCTTCTTCTAAACAAAAAAATTTTCTATATTTTTGACGGAACTATCTAGCAATCTATGAATCCAGACTAGAACTAAACCCTTAAGGCCCAGACGGGCTGACGACGTAACCAGAAGTTTCATACAAAAAATGAGAGAAGAAGAAGCAAGCGTAACGATTTCCTTGCACTTTACGTTTACCGCGGTGGAGTTAAAACGTACTTTTGCGCTTAACAGCGCTAAACAGAGCTTAACATATCATACGTGGACTTAATGTTAATAGGCTGTGGGCCCTATTTTGCGTTGCGCTGCTGGTGCAATATTGTTGCCACCAGATGTTACGCGATGTTACTCTACATCAGCGATGTCCAAAATTTGAAAAGGCAGCCTCGCGTGGTTGGCAAGTTTGGTAATTGTGTGTGAGTTTGGACACCACTGCTCTACATGTTTGCCATCGATAAGCTGGACTTAACTAAAATAAAACAATGTCAGAAAAATCAAAGCGAAAGAGCCGATTGGAAATGTTTTCGCATGAAGACAATGTTGCGCTGATTTTGGCGGTGATACCGGGATGCCACTTGGGATTTATCCCACAAAACACACCTGATTGAGCAGTGTGACCCTCCACCAGCTAATTTAAAAATGCCATGATCCTGATAACGCGATGCAGCGGCGTAATTTTTTTGTTAGTTCTGTTCACACTAGGCATACGTTCCATGTTGACGCAATATGTGGTGGCGTATGCTGAATTACTTACGTCGTCAGTCCGTCGGGGCCTTTAGGATGCCACCTGCTCTACCCATCTTAAAGCGCTTTCCCGATGCCACTTTAGTGTGGTACCAGTGGCTGTCCTTCAGCTTTACCCACTTTGAATAAGTATTTTAGGGATGCAAACAGTACGGACATAGAGGCTTGATCGGTTCCGTGTTTCATTGTGGTTTTAAGCTGCCGATTTGGCTCACAAGCTGGCTTATGAGTCAAACGAAACGCGTTTTCGTCTCGATTCAGTAATTCCAGTCAAAAAATGTTATCAGGCCTTTTTCCCGTTTTCAAAAGATATACTTTCGGTAATCGACTCCGAGTGCATCCCACCTTGACTTGAAGTAGACTACTATGACTGTTTCTTAGTCTCTGGTGTGTTGTGGTGGTTCGTCCATGGTTACAAAACTTAGTAAATCTCTTTTTGATTGCGCTTGAACAAAGAAAAATACTTCTTTTGAAGTGGTCACATAGCTGCGCTTATGATCGAGAGCCAGAAATCGCGGTCAACAATGCAAGATATGCAAAAAATCTCAGATTCGACAGTAGCCTATTAATAGATGGCAGTTGTCATTGTAAGTAAACTTTTGGTGACGCCATTCTATTTGTTATCTTATGAATTATACCTACAATATGATGTCCATCCCACTTATTAGGAGATGAACAGCGATATTAGCGGTTAAAATTATTAAATTGCTTTCCACTTATTTTCCATACATGTTTCTCTGGCTCTTTCAGTGCGGAGTTATGATAACCATGCCAAATGTGGTCTGGTCTGGGTACCTCATGTTGTGGCCTACCGTTGCCGAACCTGCGGCATCTCACCCTGCATGTCCATTTGCCGGGATTGCTTTAAGAAGGGCAATCACACAAATCATGACTTCAACATGTTCTTGTCGCAGGCGGGCGGCGCTTGTGATTGCGGTGATACGTCCGTGATGAAGGCCGAGGGCTTCTGCAGTGACCATGGCATTAATAATCGCGTCAATCGAGATCCCGTGCCCAACAATCTGCTGGCGGTGGCCGAAGCGATTATGCCCAAATTGTTGTTCCGGCTGTTGCAGCATTTTCGGGAGCACAGCGATACCGCGCTGCAGGTGCATGCCATGACGTCGTATTCGTGCGAAGAGTTTGCCAACATGCTGATCGATTTGAATAACATGGGCGAGATAATGCGCAAAGTGATGACCCGAACGCTAATCAATCCGGAGGTTTACTCGTATTTCATGGAGACACCGTGCCTGGATACGCGCAACGGACGTTTCCTTAAGGCAAACCGGGATAAGTACGAGGATGCTGTAAATCGTTTTCCCAATCCAGAGCCTCCCGATGAGTATCGCGACTTGCCGGCCCTGGGCGAGAAACTGGTGCACACCACACTGCTCGAGGAGTTTATATTCTGGACATTTAAGTTTGAGTTTCCGCAGACGCTGGTGTGCTTTCTGCTCAACATGCTGCCCGATCAGGACTACAAGGTGAGGCAACTCCCCGGTTTCTATACATGGAAATGCTAATCAATTTTCTCTGCTCGCTTAGGAACACCTGACCCGCACCTTCGTCATGCACTACAGTCGCATTCCGTCCGTGCTGGAAATGTCCAGGGATCCCGACACCCTCAGCAATCGTGTGGTTCACATGAGCGTCCAACTGTTCTCCAATGAGAGTCTGGCCCTCAAAATGGTCAACGAGCTGTCGCTGCTGCATGTGATGATCATTAGTCTAAAGCTTATGATGTCCAAGATACTCATACAGAATACGCTACATGGTAATTAAGCTGCTCCCATCCGGTCCGACTCTTTTAATCTGTACGTTTGTTCCCGACCCTTGCAGATCCAGGCAAGAACTTCCACTTTGTCATCGATTGCACACGCCAAGTGATGAAGGATCATTGCTATTGGCCGCTCGTCTCCGACTTCAACAATGTGCTGTCGCACGAGTCGGTGGCTTTGGTGTTTCTGCGTGATGACAATCTCATTGACATGTGGTTTCAGTTTCTCCAAATGCTGCAGGGCATGAATGTGAATGTACGCGAAACGGCCTCGCATGTAGAATTCGAGCCAAACAGCTACTATGCTGCCTTCTCCTGTGAACTGGAAGCCAGCGCATATCCCATGTGGTCTATTATCTCGCATCTACAGGATGGCACACATGCGCATCTGGCCAAGAAGATTATCAATTATTGTGTGACCACATTACACGAGTGGCTCGATTCGATATATTTCATGGAGCCCAAACTCTCACTGGTAGGTTGTGGTAAATCTTTTGTTGATGTTCCAGCATGGGCATTTACATCTCTCTCTCTCTCTCTCTCTCATGCAGGAGGAAATGATGCAGGCCTCATTTCACTTTCCACTGCATCGATATCTGGCCGCCTTTGTATGTCAAGCGGTTACCAAAATGGGAATGAGCTTAAGTGATGTTTTGCCCTCGCGTCCATATATCTTGCCATTGCTGATGATACATCCGCTGCGTGTGCAGGTGAGTTTTTTTTTTTACTTCAAAACAAGGTTGAGTCCGCATCAAATTGCCTCGAAGTTCGTGCAGAAGTTTCAAAATGTAGTGCGTCTGTCGTAAGGGTATTTCAGAAGTGAAATCTATGTAGATTTTTCCAAGTTCGTAAGGCAGTGCATTAGGCTTTTCACTTAAAGAACTGATTATATACTGAAACCATGATATTAAGTAAAGATTCCAACAGTGGCCTCCTCCTCTATTCAAAACCTCTTTTTCTGTGTAGCTGTCGGTAACTGTCGGTTATCGGCTTGCTTGACCAAGACGAAATGCGGTAGATCCTTAAATGAGATCGCTCGGTTTCTTTGTATCCACCTCGTATGTGTGCCTGAGCAAAGTATCATTGAAAGAAATGAGTCTGCAGACAGATGGGCTAATCTGGCAGGCCTAACTACGGAGCGATGAAAAATCTTTCCGGCTCGCGCTGTAACTTTTAACCTGAAATGTACCATGATTTCCTCTGCGCCAAAGTAGAGAGAACATATCACTTCTGTTCTTCTCGTGCATGCAGTATGCCTGGACGTCACTCACAACCACTTTTGCAAAAGCAGACTTAAATCATTTGGACTTTACCACTCGAAAGTATCCGAGACGGGGGTAAAGTTTATACTCTCCTAACAATGGTTGAGATTGGAGGAACCCTCTCTTAGTCTTAAATATGAAATATATGGTATTTCAATGGGTATTTCTTGGACTTAGTGTAGGATCAATTTATTAGACATCTTAATCCAAAAAACTGGTATATAAATATTGCACTTGATCTCAATTCTTTCGGGGGCGGTATGGTCGTTCCGGTGCTAGTTCCGTGCGTGATGGCTTAAATTATTTGCCTTGCCCTGTGCCGACTTTATCAAAGTCCTTTTGCTTTCGAGTTTGCTTACTGGAGTAATATGTCCTATCCAGCGCAGTTGTCTTTTTGTTAATGTTAGTGTTCCCTTACAGCTCATTTAGTTTTTGATTCATTAGGTAGCGAATTGGTTCTTAAATCATCTGAATTCCTCAAAATTTTTAACTCCTTCATCTAACGGCTTAGGCAGTGAATCGTTGATGCATTCAATCACTTTATGCGTTAAGATAATTTTGGATATTAGATGTGCTCAGTGTGATTAGACTATTTTACTAATCTGTCATGTTTATTATGTTGACGTAAGGCTCCAATATCGAAATACCTTCAAACTATATTTGGCACGGAAGTGAGTACGTGCACCCTTCTAATTCCTTACGACAGCTACTTTTTGGTTCGTTTTGATTGCAACAAAAAAAGAACCACGCAATACCGGGCGATGACCCAGGTCACCTCTGTTCTAGAGGTCTGCAAGAGTGCACTCAAATTGTGAGCAATCAAGAAGAATCAAGAATATGACTTCCTTTTTTGAGCACTCAAACTCAAACTGAACGAATTTTTTAAAAATGAAGCAGCGTCACTATCAGAGGCATTTTATGGGCCAATTGTGCCACAATTTGTGTATTTGTACTTCATTTCAGAAGGAACATTTGCCATGTGTGCGCCAAATAAGTGACACTTTCTTTAGCTACATAAAGGGTGATTTTTTAAGAGCTATAGGAAAGTTTTTCAAAAAATAAAACACATAAAATTTAGAAAAATGCATGAAATCTTTATTTGAATCGATAGTATGGTCCATATAATTTAATGTTTGAAGATTATTTCATGCAAATGTTGACCGTGACTGCGCCTCAAATGTTCTATCCGCTTAGTCCAAGTTTGGCATACTCTTTCCAACATTTCGGCCGGTATCTCACGAATAAATGCTTCAATGTTGTCTTCCAATGCGTCAATTGAAGCGGGCTTGTCTGTATAGCAGGGGCCGGCAGTTTGCTATCTCGCGTATATAGGAAAATTCTCAAAGCAGCGCTGCTCAAACACGCATAGTATAATCTGTATAAGCGCCGCTGCGTTGCTTGCTTTCCTGCGCCGCGACGCAGTCGTTGTTACTGAAATTGAGAGCAATTTTTGAGCTGCTCTCACACACACCAATGCATTGCAATGCAAAAATGTAAATGTATTTCTTGCCTCCCTCTGCTGTATAGACATGAGCTTTAACATAGCCCCACAAAAAATAGTCTAAAGGCCTTAAATTGCACGATCTAGGCGGCCAATTGACCGGTCCCGAACGTGAAATAAAATGTTCACTGAACTCGCCTCTCAATAAGTCCATTGTTGCACGTGCTGTGTGGCATGTGGCACCGTCTTGTTGAAACCACATGTCATGTAAGTCAAGCTCTTCCATTTTGGGCAAAAAAAAGTTGGATATCATCTCACGGTAGCGCTCACCATTCACAGTTACGTTACGATTCGCATCATCTTTGAAGAAGTACGGTCCAATTATGCCACCGGCCCATAAACCGCACCAAACTGTGACTTTTTCTGGATGCATTGGTAGCTCTTGCAATGCTTCTGGCTGATATTCACTCCAAAATTGACAATTCTGCTTATTTACCCATTGAGCCAAAAATGAGCTTCGTCGCTGAACACAATTTTTCGGTAAAAAAGTGGATCTTCGGCCAACTTCCCAAGAACACATTCACCAAAAATTCTACGTTGCCGTAGGTCGTTCGGCTTCAATTCTTGCACCAGTTGTATTTTGAAAGGCTTCACACCTAAATCCTTCCGCAAAATTTTCCACGTTGTTGAGTATGGAGAATGATGGTCATCATTAACACTGTCCGATACAGCTGCGATATTTTCTTCAGTTCGCACTCTACGTAAGCGTGTTGGTGGTTTAATGTCCAACAATATACATTTGGTGGGAAAAATTTTGTTACAATAGCCCGAATAGCCGCTTCAGTGGGTCGATTAAACTGACCATAAAATGGAAGAAGCGCGCGATGAACTTTCTTAACAGAGCACGCATTTTGATAATAAAATTCAATAATTTGCAAGCGTTGTTCGTTTGTAAGACGATTCATGGTTTGACAGTAAAACAAAACACGAAACGTGCGTGAGCTGTTTAAACCAGTGTTGCCAAAAAGATAATAGCTAAAAAATCACCCTTTATATGGTATAGCTCCCATAAAAAAGATGGGTTTAAAAAATTGGCTAAGTAAGAACAACTTTTTTGTTTTTACTGGTACCGCCTTAAATTTTTTCATTTGTTGATTTTGTATGCTTTTACCTAATTCTACAAAATTTGGTAAAAATCAGATGACTATAGCATATATGTAGCTACCGTAGAACCGATCGGTCAAAAAATGGTTCAAAGTAAAAAAAACATTTTTTTCAATGCTGGCGCTCTTTAACTTGGACATTAGTGGTATTCCTGAAAGTGAATAAGATTTCGTGAAAGCAAATCTAAATTAGTTGACGGAGCTACCCTTTTTGCGCACTGACTTGGTTTAGATTTTGTGAGCAACTGGCAGTGTGACCAAACTGCTAATTGACCATTGGAGCGAATTCAAAACATGTTTAAAAAGTGTGAAAACTATTCTTCTAAGCTTCTTTAATAATAGTTTCTTGACAGGATTTCGGAAATCTCTAGAGATTTTCTATACAAATAATTGGATTTTGATCTAAACTAGGAGGAGTTTATATGTTAAGTGTCAAGAATAATGTCGTCTACTAGATTATAGGAAACGAAAAACGTACGCCCTAAACATACTTAGCGCTGAGCAGTCGGTTTCAAATCTCTCAACTTTTGTTGTCTAACGGGTGATAACTAAAAATCTGCACAAACTTTAAAATGTCGCCATAACCACAATTCTCAACGGATTTTTATGAAAATTTGACACTTTATTTATGACTACACATACAAAAGAATTGCATCAATGGATTCGATCGAAAGGACCGTTATCAGCCACTCGACGTAGCTTCCGGAAAATGGCTCCGCAGGCGGCCTGTACGACTTTGGAGTCGTATTTCCGGATACTTAAGCGAATCCTGTTGAACAGTTCTATGATATTTTTGGCCTTCCTGTTGTTTTTGTAAACTGCAGCACTCAGACTTCCAAAAAAATCTTCAATTGTCGACACTGCGGCAAGTTTGTTGGGTTTCGTTCCTTTGGTACAAAAAGGATATTGGCAAAAAGGCGATATTGGTTGCACATCCACCGACATTGAGATTTGACAGATTGTATTTGGTCAGGTGTGTAACTTGGTGTTCTTTGCTTACGTCTGGCAACAGTATTATTCTTTTTCATCACCTTACTGATATGTTGTTGGCTGCAATAAAATTTTCTGGCTGCATCTCGTTGACTTATATTGTCTTTGTTGTTAAAAAGTTGGGTGAGCTTTCTGACAGCTTGGCCGGTCATAATGTTTGCTTTCCGACCACTTCCACCTTCTCTTTTCATTATTGATTGTTGCAAAATACTATAAACTAGGCTCGCCCTGTGGTCGAAATTCGACGATCGAACAAATTAACACTTATCATTAAACGATGTGCACTTTTAAGTCTACAATAACATGTCAAAAAAGTCTTCAATTTGCATAGTTTTTGGTTCAAAAATAATTGTATCTGAATCGGTTTGAAACCCTGGAAAACCTGATGAACATATATTCCAATTTTGAACAGTCAGCCAACATTTGGTTAACTAACTTGGCATGGTTTGGTATTTTTTATACTACCCAGAAAACTGTAAGCATCGTTTCTTTCTTTCCTTGATCTTTTGTTAAAGTTTTGGTAAAGTGTAAGTCTTGAAACAATTTTCAACGCATTTCTTTATTTTTGAAGCCGACAGCCTGGGAAATGTTGCTTTTGGATGGCTACAAAGAAAGTATGAAGAGACAAAATATATACATTTTTTGAAGGAATTGTAGCGCTGTGATAGTGCCTTACATTACCACAGGCAATAAATCCATATTTTCGATGTATTTCCGATTCGATGTAATACCGATTCGATCTCAAGATCACAGCACAGTCTCCAATTGTGCTCGGAGTACTTAAATTTGATTAGTGAATTTGCCATCGAATTGTATGTTTCCTTATAATGTACCTTTCCTGTATCTCATCGAGTTTCCCAAACAATACGGACTATTTTCGCACAATTTTTTTTAGTCAATTGAATTCAATGCCATCTTAAATTCGCTATAAAACAATAAATAATAGCAATACAATTTTTTTTGCTCTTAATACTCATTTCAACATTACTATGCTAGAAAGGAAGACGAACATATCAATAGGATTAGCAATATAAATAATTTTTTAATAGTATTAACACTCCGAAATACATTTTATTAGCAGCACTTGCTTCGAACAAAAATTTCTTGTCAATTGGATTTCAGTTAGACCCAGCAACTGTAAATCTGCTTAAAACCAAAACAAAATATGCGTAGAAGCTTTTTTTCCGTTGCTCGCCTCTTCATAGGGAGAACGTACTGAGAGCCACTCTCTCTGTTTACAAATGTCAAATTACAACTGAGCACATCTTACAGAGAGTGTTGGCCTGTTGAAACAAAAACAATGCGTTAGTCTGCTCAGATATCTGTGTGAAGTGTGTGAGTATTGGTACAACTTTTAATTCGTTATAAAACAATAAATAATTACAATTAATTTTTTTTTTTTTTTGCAATGGCGGGGTCTAAATACTCATACGAACATATGGTATAAATTTTGGGTTAATTGAATTTGTTTTACTATGCTAAAAAGGGGGCCGTACATTCGTATGAAAAAATCTTAGCGTATTAATATATAGATAACATTTTTTTACGCCTTCCAACACCTCTGTAAGGTCCAAACCAATTGTACGATTCATCCACTTGCGGTAATGCGCACGATTCAGCAGAAAACGGAGAGAAATTGGATGGATAGAAATTCAATGGCGGGGTCTAAATACTCATACGAACATATGGTATAAATTTTTGGTTAATTGAATTTGTTTTACTATGCTAAAAAAGGGGCCGTACATTCGTATGAAAAAATCTTAGCGTATTAATATATAGATAACATTTTTTTACGCCTTCCAACACCTCTGTAAGGTCCAAACCAATTGTACGATTCATCCACTTGCAGTAGTGCGCACGATTCAGCAGAAAACGGTGAGGTATTGGATGGATAGAAATTCTGTTTTTTTTTTATTATTATACAGGCCTGTTCCGGTTTTCACATATTTCTTCGATTTCAAATGAAAACAAAATTGAACAATTTGGTTTTAGCTGTTCTGGTATTCGAACGATTTGCAATTCGAGTGTTTCATTTCCAAATTGTTTCCGTTGACTACACTTTCACCTTAATCAACTGGTGAATCAAAACAATCCAATAAATAATCACTCAAAATAGTTGATAGTAGTTGAATATTTTTAAGGGCATTTTATTAACATTTTCCCAGCGTTTCATAAACAAGTGAAAACCAGAACAGCTTGAACAAAATATGTGAATTCGATTTGGATGGCAAGTGGCAAAATCGAAGCTGTTCATAAAAATTATTAATTTTTTTATTTAAAATAATTTTTAAGGGAATGTAAAATTGCAAAAAGTATCTAAAGACGCTAAACATTGGTACAAAATTAACTTTAAGCCATTAATTTGACGCCTTTATGTACAAAATCGCATTTACTTTTGAATTCATCGGCTCCAAGCAATGTGAATTCAAATCGAGTAAATTTATCGAATTGAGAAGACCGGAACAGGTAGCCAAATCGAATTCTAGCAAATTTAGTGAAAGTGAAAACCGGAACCGGCCTGATAAACTATATTTTACTGAAACTGATGCAGGATGCAAACGATCCAGGATGAAAACGATCCAGCAGAAACAAGTAAGGGAGAGCTATAGTCGAGTACCCCGACTACAAAATACTCATACGACATATGTAATAAATGGTGGGTTAATTGAATTTGTTTTACTATGCTTAAAAGGGGGCCGTACATTCGTATGCAAAAATCTTAACGTATTAATATATAGATCGTGCGTTTGGACTTGCCCTCTGGGGTAAAATGGTTTACTGTAAACACTTAACCTTTGTGAGCGTGCATTTCGTAGAATTTTACAACGCGATCACGAACACGTTCTTGCTCGGACAGCATGATGGCGACTACTTGTCAAAATTTTCGTCACGGGGGCATGAAAAAGTGTTGACAGGAGAACAAAGAGACAAATGTCATCCGGAAAGCTTTTATGTAAGGCTTAGCTAAGATCGCTCTCTCAAAGTTTGTGCAAATTTTTAGTTGTCACCCATTAATCTAGTAGCCTTGCATTTTGAGCACGCTTAACATGTAAAGGCAAGCATGTACGAAAATCTCTAGAGTTTTGTAGGACACCCCTGATTATTATAAATGTATAACTATTTAAACTTTAAATGCAAAAACTTGCAACGTTCTCCTTGATTTCAATACAGTAAAATTCAATATATATAGCTAAATTTGTTCGATTTTCGTATAACGAAACGAGCACTTGCAGCCGAAGTTAGCTTAGCCTTTTCGTTTTATCTTTGCATAGCGCATCGTAAAAAAAGGGGATCATAAGATATACTTTACAAGATGTCAGATTTTGATTCCACTTTTCTAAGAAGGCGCAAAATTCAAATATCGCAGTTTGTTAAGGGCGCCTAACGTACGTACACGATTAGTTTAAAGAAAAGAAACTTGGTGAAAAAAAACACAGTTTGGTCAAAAAATAATCTACTGGATTCCATTAAAATTTTTCTTGCACATTAACATGTTAAAAACCATGAAAACATTCCTAAGTGGAGGTCAGAGTCCAAAAGTTGTTTATTCTGTTCCAGCTACGCAGTTTAGCATGGAACGCCTATTCTTGGGCGTGAAATCTATAATAAATCCACTTAGAAGCCCTATGGACTCAACCACATTGAATGCAATTATGTTAATGCGATCAAATTACAAGTATGCTTTTTTAGATAACTAAGACCAGGGCAAAAAAAACTCTAAGTTAAATTCGAAAACTAGTGAATTCAAATATTGTATTCCTAAGTTCTTACATGTTAACTTTGTAAATGTTAACTACGATATGTGAAATAGCGTCTATAATTTTACTTTAAATTTCAATCGACTGAAACTTTAATGATGAATCCTTTTTCATTATTATTACAAGGAAATTAAATGATTTGGACTGATTTCAGAATTGAATTTGTCAAATATTAAAACATTTTTTCTTGTACCGATAAGACCGGGTACCGTATCGAAACTGAAATCCATAACCGAAACCTTAATTTCGGAACGGAACCAAAATTTGTTTCTGGATTCATGCCTGACATCCACAATACCTTATGCATTACTATTTTAATCGTAATACTTTCGATTCTGTGCATATGCCAGCAAACTGTTGTCTTATTTTAAATTTCTGAAGTTCTCAAGAAATAATGCATCATTTCCCTGATAAGATTAGAAAGGGGCCCGCGAACCGAACCTAAGACTCTAAGAAGCGTCCCGACCGGTTCATCTTCCGTAGGTTTTCAGCTTGTAATGTTGAACTACTGCAGTACTAGAGCTTGCCACAGTGAGTCGCGTACTTACCTTGGCTGCAAAGAGGTAATAATCCTATTTCTCAGTAAATCTGTGGACTCAACATCAAACCTATTAGTAGGATTCCATAAATCTTATCGAAAATGAAAACCAAAACAGGTCTGCTTTTTGGAATATCTAATATCACTAGTATACAGAAAAAAATTTTAATTTGGTCAAATACGTAACGAAGATACAATCGCTGCTGGTATATAACATAGAACCGTGGCGAATTTTTTTGTGTACCTTAAACCTCCAAATTTATGACCTCCCGAAGCGTAACCATCATCCGTTTAGGAAAAGGTTTGATTTCAAATTCCAAAAATAGGGGAAAGTTATCTTCGGCTCTGCCGAAGTTTTGTATACCCTTGCAGCTTCCATTGAAAACAAAAAAGTTTTTCTAAGACTTATTTTTGGACATTACTTTTCTATGGGATCTATACTATAAAGATGTCTAATTTCGATTAAACTTGGTGAAATCATGGAAAAGCATAATACACTGTTAATTGTGAAATTTGGAGGCGATCCCATATAAAAAAAATAGGGGAAAGTTAACTTCGGCTCGGCCGAAGTTTTGTATACCCTTGCAGCTTCCATTGAAAACAAAAAAGCTTTTCTAAGACTACTTTTTAGACATTACTTTTCTAGGGGATCTATACTATAAAGCTGTCTGATTTCGATTAAACTTTGTGAAATCATGGAAAAGCATAATACACTGTTAATTACGAATTACGAGTCGATCCCATTTAAAACAAAAAGTTTTTCTCACTAGAACTTCTTTTTCGACCGATCATTCATACTGCTGCTATATGCTATAGTCATCCGATTTTGATAAAACTTTGTAGAAATGTGTTCAAAGTAAATGAAATAAGTGTATGCCAATAAAAAAGACGTTTTCATTAAAAACAAAAAAAGTTTTCTTCACTCCACTCGGTTTTTATACCCTTGCAGAGGGTATTATAAAATTGTCCGGATGTCTGTAACGCATAGAAGGAAGCATCTCCGACCACATAATGTATATATATTCTTGATCTTCATGATGAGCTGAATTGATTTAGCCCCGACCGTCTGTTTCTATGCTATCTCCTCCGTCATTTTAAAGCTATCCTTACCAAACTTTGCACGAAGTCTTTTGGTACAAATACGCTGCACATTTGTCGGAACCGGCCGGATCGGATGACTATAGCATATAGCTGTCATAGGAACGATCGGTCGAAAAACTAGTTTTGGTAAGAAAAACTTTTTTGTTTTCAATTGAAACGCCTCCAAACTTCGTATTTCTTAATTTACTATGCTATTCCATGATTCCACCACATTTGGTCGAAATCGGACATCTATATAGTATAGCTATCATAGAAAAGTAGATTCTGAAAAAAACTTTTTGGTTTTCAATGGCAATGTCCTCAAATTTGGCATGTATTTATTTTATATGCTCCCACACGATTCTACAAAGTTTTGTTAAAATCGGATGACTATAGCATATAGCTGCCATAGGAACGATCGGTCGAAAACTAGTTCTTGTGTGAAAAACTTTTTTGTTTTTAATGAAAACGTCCCTTACGTTGGCATTTATTTTTTTATATACTTTTACTATAGCATATAGCTGCAGTATGAATGATCGGTCGAAAAAGAAGTTCTGGTGAGAAAAACTTTTTTATTTTAATTGGGATCGCCTCCAAATTTCGTAATTAACAGTTTGTTATGCTTTTCCATGATTGCACTAAGTTTGTTCGAAATCGGACATGTACGAGGGCGGTCCCAGAAATAGCCGTCCTAACTACTAAAACACAAAAAAATTATCTTTTTTTTTTCAACATTTTTTTCAACATAGTATCCTTTTAGGTCGATACACTTTTCCCAGCGATGTTCAATAGCTTCGATACCTTTTTATAATAAGAACTGTGAAGCTCTTCAAAATAGGCATTAACCTCGGACTCCACCTCTTCATTGTTGCCAAATCTTCTTCCTCCGAGCCATTTTTTCAAGTTTGGAAATAAGAAATAATCAGAGGGAGCTAAGTCTGGCGAATATGGGGCTTGAGGTAGCAATTCAAATTTTAATTCATTAATTTTAGCCATTGCAACGGCAGAGGTGTGAACCGGCGCATTGTCATGATGGAACAGCAAACGCGGCACCCATCTTGCGCATAACTTTTTCATGTCCAATGTTTCGGTCAATATGCGATGTACAGCACTTTTTGAAATGCTTACACATTCAGCTAACTCACGAACTTTCAATCACCGGTCACTCAATACACATTTTTTAATTTTGGCCACCATTTCTGAAGTGGTCACCTCATTTGGACGCCCATTACGATGTTCATCTTCGCAGCTCAAACGACCTCGCTTAAACTCAGCCACCAAATATTTTATTGTTGTAAACGAGGGAGCAGAATTACGTAAGGTAGAATCCAGCTCCTTTTTAATATTGGTTGGACTAAGACCTTTTATATGAAAGTATTGTATCACATAACGATGACCAATTTTGTCCATGTTTGCAAATCAATAACAAGCGTTCTCTATTAAAATCGACCAAAAAACTGTGCAAGGTAAAGGCACCAAACTTCAAACTTAAGCTTTTAATAGTCGGTACTTCACCTTTTTAATGTTTCTTGTGAACATTTTCCAACACTACTGTGCTAGGTCGGCCATTTCTGGGACGGCCCTCGTATATAGTATAGCTACCATAGAAAAGTAAGGTCCGAAAAGTAGTCTTATTTAGAAAAACAAACTGCAAGGGTATACAAAACTTCGGCCGAGCCGAATTAACTTTCCCCTATTTTTTTTATGTAAAAATTTTTGCAACAATCAAGATGTATTTTAATAACATTGTTTGACTAAATGAACTTGAATAGCATCAATTTCAGGTAAAGCCATTTATTAAAATTTTTCTGAGCTTCGCACCCACGTTACTTTTTGGTTAGAAACAATTTAATAAGTATTCCAGTCTTTATTAATTTCGTGTGGAGAGAGAGGCAAACATTTGAGATTTTAGTCTGGACAAACTGAAAATCAAACTATTCGCTGTCTATTTGGTAAACCCAAATCCAGATGGTCTAATTCTAGGTTGCTTCTTTCTAAAAAAAAACGAGTTGGTCACAGTTTTGGCGACCTACCTGCCTTCGTTTACGCTGCAATTCATTATTCTTCGACATGATAAGTACGAAATTCTCAATAATTTCAAAATTACACATTAGAACATCACGTGCCTGGCTTCCTGTTGCACCAAGTGCATTCCTCATTTCCAATTTATTCAATAGTAACCGGGGATACGGCGTTGTTATATTGTTACCATCGATGTTTTTCCGGTTTTGCTCTGTTCTTCTCTTTTTTTGTGTTTCTTTTGTTTTTTTTTATTACATTTAAACATTACATTTGTATATGTATTTTATATGCCAATACGTTGAGCTCGTGGAGAATTTTTTTTTTTTGTTGGAGAGAAAAAAATATGGCTAATTCCAATAATTTTGGCCTTTTTGTTGATTTGTTTGTTCGTTGCGTCTTCGTCGTCACTACTAAAGCTACTTGCGGAGAATAAAGAGAATTGTGTACACCTAAAAAAGCTATACGATATCTGAGATGGTGGGCAGGTGGTTCAGGATCGATTTAAATCCTTCCTTCTTCCATTCACCATATCCTAGAACTTGTTCTTCGGCACCTGGACATGCGGTGTAAAGTCGTAGGTGAAAAGTTTGGGCGCCAAGAAACCGCCATAGCCCGGACGTCCCTTATAGTAAATGCCAATGCCCGAGAGCGGCACTGGTGGATTGGAGACTACATCCTGTATATCCATAAAGGGTACGGTACTCTGTGCCGCATCCTTGTCAATGCCCGTGTGAGTGAATTGAATCCATTGATTGTGACGCGATATGGGTAAAGAGGTGGTTATGGTGCGTGTGGGCACATCCGTATTGATAGCCTCCAGTTTTTTCCTGAAAACGAACGAAAATTTAAGTAGTTGAAGAAAAACCAACAATGATCCACACTTACCTGCGTTCCCCACCGCTAACATCGGTATTGTCATTGGACTTCCAGAAGCTATTAACCTCAGGCTGAACTAGCTTCCCAGTGAGGAAATCAAACTCACTAAGGTGTGCCTCCAGATTGAGATGGGTACCCACCACACGGAAACGTACGCCGGTTACCACATAGCTATTGTCATCCGTGTTAATGTCGTCCAGATCAATGGAGCGACTCTCAAAGCTCAGAGTGTGGTAGTCGGTGCCCTTCTTCACATCGCGGTCGAAAATGTTGTAGTTTTCCACTGGTCGCCACTCCAAGCTGCTTTCATTGATAGCTCCGCGGGGTAAAAGTTCGGCTTCCTGGATCTGCAGATGGAAGACACGATTCTTCTTCACAAAACGCAAGCCAGTCACCACTCTGTAAAGGAGCATCAAATCAGTAATCAGATATATTTAACGCCCAATGCTGGCTCGCTCACCTGTTGCGCTTTAGATCAGCCAGCGATTCACGCAGATTAAAGAAACGATCTGACTTGAGGCCCTGCTCGTCGCACAGGCAGAAGCAATAGCTGCAGTGCCAGAAAAGATAGCGCCACCAGCTGTCCACCTTGGTGGTGCCGCGTACGCAGCGGCCCCTTTGGCCCAGCACTCGCCCGTTCTCGTACTCCACAAACTCATAACGTCGCGTACTGTTCTGCGGGGCCGGGCACACCCACATGTCCGAGTCGACAAACTGACAATTGTATAGCCGACCCGAGCACTTGGGCTGCCGGGCACAGAACAATTCTTTAAAGCACCCCTCCGTACGGGTGTTCTGATAGAAGGAGCAAGTCTCACGGCAGGTCTCGTCGCTATTCAAATCCACTTCGTTCTCAATGTAGCCCTGAAGTAGGCGCGTTACCTCATCATAGGTCTCTCCAGCAACATGCTTACTGGGATCGCAGCGCCAGACAATGCGGTCGGCTCGATTCATCACCTCCTTGAGTAGTTTCAGTGTGCGTTCAGTGCGTTTTCCATAGTCGATGCGCATCAGCTCGGCCTCCTGAGTGAAATTGCCCTTGCCATAGACGCGCAACATCATCCAGGAGAACTCCATCATGGTGTAGCCTTTCAGTTCGGTTAAGGCAATATCGGCATACAGTGAATACACAAACTGTTGGGCAGACTGTTGTGTATGGCATATCTGGTCGGTGGACATCTGTGAACGATAATTCAAAAGAAATATTTGTGAGAAATGCAGCTGTTGGATCCAATTGCAGTTTAAATGGAAATACGCCAGATCCACTTCCCCCTCCACATCCCTAACCTTACTCTAGCCCCATTCTCTTAACACTAACCAACATGGCTCTGTAGTACAAAGTCTGCTTGACCATGGTCTGTTCAATTTCCTGAAAGATTCGCGACATGGAAAAGATTCTATCGTTGCGCAACACTTGCTCTGTCAAATCCAACACGGCACGCTCCTCCAACTGTGAACTGCTGTTCTGCTTCACAAAAGTGTCCTAAAAAGAAGATTCTTAGTTAAGCCTTCTTTCGAGACAGATCTCATCTGTCCCTACCTGGTAGGAATCGTATAGCTTATTGATATACACCAGATCACGCTCCAGCAGTGTCCATTCATAATGATTCAAAATTTCATACTTCTTTTCCTGGAACTGTCTCTCCAATAGCGGTTGATGGCTGAACTCACGATGCGAGTCGTACACCTTACGTAACTGAGTTTCCTTGTTGTTTAGGCTATTGGCCGTCTTGCCCAGATAAGCCCAGAGTGCCTGCTCTAGGCTTAGATATTCAGCGCGCAAGGCATCCACTTGTATGAGGGGTGTATGATGCATATAAGACAAAGAGGAGGAGGAGGCGGCGGCGACGACGACCGCTGCTGCAGTGTAGGCCATCAACATTGCAAAGGCCACAAATCTGTGGCCCTGACATGACTTCATTTTATAAAAGAACAAAAAGGGGATTTCCTGACTAGCTGCCGCGATAAAAAGTTCTTTCTTCCTCTTCTGCTGTTGGTTGGTGCTGCTGCTTCACGTTCTCCTCTTTCGTTCTCCGTTCTGTTGTTTGTCACGCAGCTAGCTTTGAGCGAGCACTGTTTGCCAGCTCCAGTCCCGTTTAAAACAAAGACTGAGGGCCGCAGGCTGCCACGATTTATATATATTTGCGAAATGTTTAAGTTGCGATTTTTATTAATTTTTCTCCACTAAACACAACAAATGCTTGTTAGCAATAGTACACTTTTTGCGATTTAGTTTAATTCGTTTTATTTGTTGTTTTTGTGTGTGTGTGGTGGTGGTGGTGTTGTTGTTATGGCTGCTGTTCTGCTGCTACTGTAAGTTTTTCTCCGTTTTAAGCCCGCTGCCGCTGTTGCTGGTACTGCTGTCGTCGTTAGTGAGTGAGTGAGTGTGTGGTGCTTCGTGCTCGTCAGTGTGTTCGTGTTTAAAATTGCTGACTGGAAGCTCTTTTATTTGATTGTTTTATACATTTTTTTCTGGCCAGACGTTGAGGAGCGTAAACATTCCAACACACACACATACGCACACAGTCAAATGTGCGAGTATTGTGAGCTTGCGAGCTCCCACAATCTGAGCGGCCCACAACAAGCAAGCAAAAATTGAGTTGTGATTTTATCGGGTCAAATAGACTGATGGATGCTCTTTAAAATGATCCTACAATTTTATGAGCAAACTCTGGCATCGCCTTCCATATTCAGAGTTGGAAAATTAAATGTAAATGTATAGTAAGAAAATGGCAGCACTTTGTTGCTGCGAGCAGCTCAAGCTACAGTTTTTTCTCTCTTTTTCATTTAGATCAGATATTATATGTTTAATTGTCTAGGCTAATTTTGAACACGCTACCATTAAAAACAACCAAGTACAGTCATCCAATCTGACATAATCACTTGCACCTCTCGATTGCTTTTAAACAAGGGGCAGGCAAAGTGTTATCTCGTGTGCATAGGAAAAATCTAAAAGCAGTGCTGCTACGACACACACAAGCTGTGCAAGCGCCGCTGCGTTGCGTGCTCTCCTACGCCGCGACGCAGTCGTTGCTACTAAAATTGAATTTTTGCGCTGTTCTCACACACACCAATGCAAAAAAGTAAATGTATTTTTTGCCTGCCTCTTTTTTAAACCGAAAGATCAAGAGCAATTTAATATAAATCAGAGGTGCCCAGAGCCACTATATATAACATTTTCCTAAAGACCGCTGCATGTCTTTTCGAACGAAATGATTCGTTGCCAACAACCAAAGCGACCACCACATACAAATTTGTTTTTGTTTCAGCTTTGCCCCATTCATAGGAGAGAGAAATGAGAGAAAGTTGCTTTTGTCATTTGCATTTGGATTGTGCTTTGCGCAGTCTGTGGGTGTTTTTGAATCGAATGAGCGCCGTGCACATAAGCCACTAGCACCCCTAATATTCATCAATTGATAAGATTTTCGACCCTATTGACATTTTTACTTGGTACTGCTTCTTAGAGGGCTATACATTTGTCTCATTTCTTACTTTTAGTATAGAATAGAAGGACGTGTTTTGTTTGCTTCTTTGCGTTTCAAACATTTGCCCAAAATTTTGATAACCAAGAGATTGAGAGGAGCTCGGCTTTGGCCCTTTGGGCTGTGTCAAGCCAAATATTTTTATGCCGGTACCAACGTTTCGGTTTCGTTCCGGTTCTATCAATTTCAATAATTACGGTAAACCGTTTTCGGTTCTCAAAAATAATTTTTTGTATAGGTTCCGATACCGGTTTCGGTACTTGATTTAAAACGGTTTATTTCTGTTAACGGTTCCTGTTCCAGTATCGGAATCAATCTCGATATGCAACTTTTGTCCATACAGCAAAAAGGCCTATGACAGTTTTTATCTTGGTATCCGTTTAAAAAGTAGATTCGAACTAAATTATCGTTTCTTTTCTTATATGAGTAGAGCTTCTGTAGGCAAATGTTTATTGCTGTGACTTACATTCTATGTTATTTGCTCATTTTTTTTAGTCCATTCAATATTAAATCATGATAAATATTAAAAATTAGTAATTTTCTATTAATAGCTCAAACTTTAACTTGATTGCTGCAGAACGATTTTTCGCGCTAATGACACAAGAGATATGTCTAATGTTTATGTTTGGCTATTTTTCTCGCATCACTCGAGCTCAGTAGGAAGATGATTGAAACTTGATCTGCTGAGCACAGCCATTCATTCATTGCATATTTCTTTCGAATAAACAGCCGAGTGTTGGTTTCAATTCCTCAACCACTTTTAATAGCTCATAATTAAAATCATAACCCTGACTCTGCGCCTTCAAATGTTTCGGATAGTTTCTTAAAAACTGTTTTCGCTTAAGCTTTGACTATATACAAGATGAAAATCTTGAAAATGTTTTACAAAATAAGAAACCCTAATTCTTCTAGACCGGCTATTCGGAACATGACTTAATGCATTTTTACTTACAATATAGACCGGTTTTGACTATATACCAATTTCTGCTTAGTGGTAATCAAACTCTTCTAAACTAACTAAATTCACAATTTAGTATCAGAGCTGTATATAGAAATTACCATTACAGTCATCACTAGAACTTTTTGGTTAGTTCAAAATGTAAATAACATTACAATTAGGGCTGCAAACCGGGTTTGAACCGAACTGGTTCGAACTCGGAATTCCGACTATTAATTTAATGTGAACCAAACCTTGAACCGAACCTCTTTAATTATAAAAGCTGAACCTGAACCTGTTCGAAACCCACCGTTTCGGTTCGGTTCAACAAAAATTGTGACCTACTGCCTAGCGACTTCTTCTGTTATCTGGTCGGTTTTGGGAAACTGAGTCTTAAAATCGTCAGAAAGTTCAGAGTTGATTAACGTTCAGAATTATTTATAAAGTCCCCAATAGCCTTTGCCTTTTTAAGATTTTCGACTTCAAAGCTTTTAAATGATTAAAAAAAACAAGAGTTTAACATTACATTGGTAATATTTTTCAGATAACGAAATGAAATTTGAAGTTAACAGTAAATTATATTTTGAATATTCCCATGTGATCTACAAATCGCTTCCGATTGAGAAGAGCTCGTTTTTGGCCCTTTGGGGCTATCAAGCCATAAAAAAAAGCGTCACACGTCACGCTGACTTACATATTTGTTGTTGTTTGTTGTTGTTTAGGGCTTTAAGGTGGTTGTTGGGGTGGGGGGAGTGGGAGTACTTAGTATTGTGTACTATGAATTGAGTACTGAGTATAGAGTATCAAGTATAGAGTTTCGTGTGCTTAGAGTCAATTACACTCAGTATCAAATGCAGAGTATCGAGTACTTGGTATCGAATACTTAGAATCGAGTACTGAGTATCAAATACTTTGTATCGAGTACTTAGTATCAAGCACTAAGAATCGAATACTGGCTAATCGAGTACTGAGTATCGAGTACTTAGTATGGAGAACTTAGAATAAAGTTCTTAGAATCGAGTGCTGAGTAGAGAGCACTTAGTATTGAGTACTTAGTGTCGAGTACTGAGTATCGAATTCTGAGAACTGAGTACTTGTCATCGCATCGAGTATGTCGTGTCGAGTACTTAGTATGGAGTACTATTATCGATCACTGAGTATCGAGTTTTGAGTATCAAGTATATAGTAACACACAACTACAATAATGTGAAAGGCGGAGCTTATCGTACACATGTTTCACATCAAGGCCCCGTGAGTGTAAGCCCCACTCATACCTGTTTTTTTTTTATTAACACTGTGTAAAGCATGGGCTGAACCAAGGTTCGAACCAAAACCTTTACCAAAAAACCTCGAACCTAAAATTGTTCAATCTGGAAAGCAATTAAATATATGAAATGCTGCATGAGATGTAGGCTATCTGAGTTCTTAAATGAGTTTTTTGACAGCCAACTCACAGAAACCTGACGTAATTTTTACTCATCTCATATGAGATTTCAAATCGAGTAAACTTCGATGATCTAACCGAACCGAGATATTGGGCACGGAACAGGTATAGTTTCAATTATTTTTTCACATTCGGTTCGGTTCACAGTGACAAATAATTATGTCGCAATTCCTAGCTCGAAACGGTTCGGTTTAAAGCCGGGTTTTACAGCTCGGTTTTTAATAATGTTTAATAATTATAATTCCGTTTTATAGCTCTGTTCAGAATGTAAATTTGCTTCCGTAAAAGGTTTATCAATAACGTAAATAGAAACAACGAACAAGCTCATGTGATTTCTAGCCGGATGCTTCAGCCTCTTCCTGATGGGGTATATATATTTGCTTTCCTAACGGGAAATAAATTTCGGAGAAAGTTTTTTTTAGAACTAGCTCAGCAAAACACCTTAACTTAATGCGCTACATTTAAGTATGACTGAATGTAGTAAATTAATATGTATGATCAATCGATAGCTAAGAAAACCAAGCATTTTGACGTCACAAGCCATGCCACAAACAGCTGTGTGTGCGCTCACACACACACACTTGCACTTACTCTCTCTCATCGCCTTGCGCTTAGCAAACAAAGGGGGGAACTGAATTATGTACCTCTGCATGGGGGCATCTCTGCTGCATTGCCCTCTGTTGTGTTGTGCTTTGTTTTGATTTGGTTTGTGTTCTTCTTGTCTTTGTTGATGTTTATGAGACCTTTGACCTCGCTGTGCGTATGCATAAGAAGCAAGTGCAAACAAAGTGGCGATTTTTGCACAAGTTTGGCTTAAAAGTCTCTCTTTTTTTTTTTTTGCTTATCCATTACATTAACACAACCGCCCTCCCCCGATGACTCACGCTAAAGAAAGTCCGTCTTTGGGTCTCACTTTTGCCAAATCGGCGAATTCGACGACACACAATCAAAAAGATATGAGAGAAAAGAGACGTCGACAACGACGACACCCGCGACCGGAAAGACGAGTTAACGCTTAACTCTTCTGGGAAATTGTCAACTAGGCTTAACCCAAGGAGGAAGGTGATCATGGTGATTCATGTAGGAAACCGTTTCATCTGATTGATGAGTTTGTTATTGTTACCTCATAGCCGTTCAACAGTTGGGCAAGCAAATTGCTGGCGTTGGTCTGCTTCTCCTCGTTGCCCAGCAAAGTGATGTGCAACCGATCCATTAGGTGATGCACGGAATGGGCATTCGGTGTGACAGTCCATTCGGCAAATGTGATGAGTGTGGACATCTCCAGTTTGTCCTTGTAGGCCTCGTACGACTGCATCTGCTGATAGCGCGACGAGATGCGATTGATAGTGTCGGTAATGACTTCCATTTTGGCCGTGATTGGAGCATTAAGACTCATGTAGTTGGTCACCGACTCAATGGCCAGGGCCACATATTGAGCATGCTGCCAGAGCGAGATGTTTAGTGGATGATCCATATGAGTGCTACAGCTCCTGCTTACCTTCTCTTCTGACTCATCAATTTGCCGGCCAACCTCTTTGAGTCGTTGCAGCACTTTGCGCTGCTTCTCCCGCATCAGTGGGAATTCTATGTTGGCTGCCAGGGGTGAGGATTGCACTATGTCCCAGGCTTTAAGTATCCCCGTGGTGACCTCCTTGACCACATGGATGACATCCAAGACATCCTCAATCACAGCCTTTGTGGGTGTGGGTTGTTGCAGCATCAGTAGCGACACCAACAACCCGAATTTCAGAGCCAGCATTTGCATGGTTGTGTGTGTGTGGTTTTTTGTTTTTACCTTAATCAAAATTTTCTACACATAAATAAATGCCGTTTGTCACACGCACACACACGCGCACGCAACTGCCCCCGTTGAGAATCAAAACGCGAATGCGACGAAATCAGAGAGTTGAGTTTGGGTCAACTGCGTCTGCTGAGTTTGTCGTTGATTAATGCACACATACAAAGAGCCCCAATGAGTGTTTGCGTTTTTGCTGTGACTAACTTTTTATGTCTTTGTCTGGTTTCTTTTTTCTGGTTGAAGCATATAAAATGGAGCATAGGTCATTTGCTTAGGTGCGAGCGAGCAGGCAACAGCAACATCAACAGCAGTAGCATAACAGCTGTAGAGCTAGGCTCAGAGTAAACTATTCTGTTATCGATTGTTTTGTTATCGACATCGTTTAAACTGGTAACGGTAAACCTGCTGCGGGTACATTTAAAACTCAAATTATTTTGACATGCAATGCACCAATTAATCCATTACTGCTAAGTACAATATTCCGTGTATGAATGGTTGGACTAACTTCATTTTGATCAGGCGCGGATCTAGGATTCGACTTTGGGGGAAACTATGGAATATCAAGAAAATTATCTGAGAACGAAAAAGTACCATTTATTGGTTCATTCGACACTCTAAAGAATTCCATGCTTAGATCAAGAATGTTTCATGTCATGATTCATGGTTCATGTTGTGCTCTGGGCACCCCCTAGATCCGCTACTGATTAAACTATTACTGCTAGGTACAAGATTCCGTGTATCCATGTTTGAACTAACTTCATTTTAATTCACTTACTCATGCATTTTCTTCATTTTATTCTCTCTCCCCAGAGCTTCTTTTATGAGATTCTTGCCGGCAAATGGGTGCGCAATGGTTTACAGATCAAAGGTCAGGCCATGACCTACATCCAGGCGAACTTCTGCAACTCTATGGCCGATATGGATCTGTTCTTTCTGCAGATCTGTGCCACAAATCTGCCACAGTACTTCTTCCTGCAGAACACCATCGAACTGTTCGATGTGGGCCAGTGGCTGGAGACGGCACCGCTCAAACAACCGCAAAAGGCGGAGCAGTCGTCCATGCTGGAGGGTTTTCTCACATTCCTCGCCACGCTGGTCACGAGTCGCACCAACCTGGGCAACGATGAGGCCACTCAGTGCATCATTGAGATTAGCGCTCTGCTAGCCACAGAGAACAAGACACATTCACAGCTGCTGGAGCTGATGCCGGAGCGTTCGGGAAATGTGCATACGAAAAATTTCGAGACGTTCCTCAAAAAGCTGTCGGTGTACAAGGCGCCGTCGAGTGGCTCCGAGAATTTGGAGCAGGGCCTGTTTACGCCCATCGATGAGGTGTGGGAAAACTATTACGATCCGCTGCACGTTCTGCTGCGGGCGGTTCATCGGCGCGACTTTCAGTCCTCGATGGACCGTTTCACCAACTACGTCAAGTCGAAAAGCAAAATGCCCGCCAGCGGCAATCTTTGGCCGCCATTCCGCCTGCCGCAAGCGCTGCCCGCGGGTAGCTCCTTCAGCGACCCCTGCCGCATACTCAGCTCCCGCGTTTTTCACTCCACCATCCTGTCAATCCTATTCCGGGCGGTCCACACGCGTGACGTCTCTGAGCACTTGCTAGCCTTGGCTGTGTTCCTGCTGGAGATTTCCGTGGAGACGAGCGGCGATGTCAATGACCAGCCTTCAGCGGCTGCTGCCATGGTGGAGTCCGTGGGCGTAACCGGGGCTGGATATCACCATGCCTATGGCCAGGGCGGGAGGCAGGAGCCTCCAAAGCTCTTTAATTGCTATCCCACGGACAATCTCAGCTGCAATCTGAGGCACGTGGTCAAGAAGGTGTCCCTGAAGTCGCGCGATCCGCAGGTGACCACCTCAAGCTATCGCTCCAATCCCTTTTACGCCGACTTGGACTTTGATGTGGAAACGGATCCGTCAGAGCAGGCCATGCGCATGATCGGCCAGTCGGAGTCGGATGCAGATGACGCGGCCGGGGGTGGTGGGGTCGGAGCGGGAGCAATGAGTCGACGCAACGTATCGCAGGCCTTGGTACCCATGCGGGTGCCGGGCATGGAGGTGGCGCTGCCGCCGGATCTTTCGGTGGTGGCAGAGACGGGCGTAGTCATACGCCAGGATAGCAATGAGGATGATCTGTTGCGGGACGGCGACAACGCGATGGACATGAGTCCGGCGGCTCTGGATTTCCACTTTCCGCTGCAACAAATCACGCTGCCCGAGAGCGGCATGGAGGTGGCAATACGAAGGGATCTTCTGCTGGCCGAAACCCACATTGAGGGAAGAGGAGGAGCCGGGGGAGTGGGAACAGGAGGAGGCGCGGGTGGAGGTGCACCAAATGAGATGTTCTCCCCGACCACACCCACGGGTGGCATGCTGCTGCCATTCCAGCGTGTCCAACCGGTGGCGGTCCCCAGTAGTGGCAATATGGACATTGTGCCTTCGCATGCCCTCGGAGCTGGCAGCTTTGCCGGCAGCGGACGTCGCCACAACTATGATACGGGTGGAGCCCGCAAACGGTCTGTGGACATAGCCATCGGTGGCAACAACAAGGATGAGCTGCACATGGACGAGAGTATATTGTCGCTGCTGCTTAAGCTCCACTCGCAGCTCAGCGGCACTTTGGACAGCTTCTCGCTGAGCGATGGCGAGGAGTTTGACCCGACGTCCATGGAGGTGGACTGCAATGAGGCGAGCACCTCGAGTGCCGCCGTCGCCGTCGAAAGTACAGCCCTGGCGGAGCGGACTGGCAGTGCTAGAAGTCGGCCTGCTCGCTCGCGCCACAACAACTACCAGAACATCCATGTGTCCGCTTCGAGAATTGGCGACGGCCCCTTCTTCATAGGCAATCTTCTGAGCAAAATAGCCAAGCGGGATGAGCTGTGTGCCCAAAGCATCGACGACATACGCGCTCGCCTCTGGCCCAATCAGCGCGAAAAGCAAGCGGAGGCAAAGGCGCGCGAGGCCAAGGAGAAGGAGGAGCGCCGCAAGAAGGCGCGCGAGCGCCAGCAAAAGATGATGCAGGACTTTGCCAACAAGCAGAAGCAGTTCATGCAATCGGCAGCGGCTGCGGCCAATAACATGGAGTACGGCCTGGAGGACGAGGACGATGAGGATCTGTACGAGGAGCAGCCGCGGGAGAAGGAGTACGACTGCATTATTTGCAACTGCACGACGCCCAGCACTGAATCGAATCCCATCGGCCTGGTAGTGCTGGTGGAGTCCAGCGGCATTGTGGGCCACCGCCGTCGCATATCGGAGCGCTTGCCGCTGCCGCTCAATGTGGAGGATGAGTACCGGTTGGCCCACACCACTCGCCTGGCCACAGAGTTCGGCCGCCGCACCGAGCTGCTCAGTCTCAAGTTCGGCGAGGAGTCGTGGTACCTGTCCAACAACATGGCCTACGACAATGGCGTGCATGTGCAGTCCTGCGGCCACCATGTCCATCTGAGCTGCCTGGAGGCGTACCTGAAGACGTTGTACACCACACAGCGGCAGCCGGTGCAGGATCGGGGCGAGTTCTACTGCCCGGTGTGTCGGCAGTTGTCCAATTCGGTGCTGCCGCTTAGTCCGCAGCTGGACAGGCCGACGCATCTGGTGCGATCGGGCAATCAGCCGTTCGAGCAGCTGGTGGCCGATCTCACCGATCTGATCAAGGAGAACGAGACGATACCGGTAAGTGATGGACGTCGGAGAACGAACTCCTTTAATTTATCGCATTCCTCGATTCCACTCCCACAGCAACCCACTAAGCTGACAGAGGCCATGGGACATGCCATGGAGGTGATGACCAACATTGCCCAGCGCAAAGTGAAATGCGCCTCCATCACGTTCCGCAAGCTGTTCATCTTTGTGACCTCTATTGCCCGCACCAATCTGGAGGCGGAGATCATTCAGCGTGGCGGCTCTCTGTGCTCAGCGAATGCCACCCGCTACAAGCCGAAGCGGGACTGTATTGTTCCACTGCTGCATGTGCTATCGGTGCATGTGCGAGTGCTGGTCGAGTGGCCGCTGTGGAGCAGTTGGGCCTCGCTGGCCGGGCTGCCGGTTAGCGATACGGAACCCCTGCCGGCCCATTGCCTGGAGCTGATACCTAGTCTGCTAGCCGATCCCATAGCTTTGCTCCTGAAGTTCATATTGCTGGCGCCGCTGCATCTGGACCAGGGTGAGTGAAGCATGAGCCGGATTTTCCGCCATAATCTTCAAGTTTTGTTTTGCCTCCACACAGATTACTTCACCTGCATGGTTAAGGTCATGTATAATCTGCTCTACTATCAAATTGTGGTCCAACTTTGCGTCACCTTGACGGATCTTGAGTGCGATTACATCCTGGCCCACTATAGCGAGACACAGTCCGAGGTGACCTCCACGAGTAGCAGTCGAAGCAGCAGAAACAGCTCGACACGATCCTTCCAGCTGGGCCAGGCCATGGCCTTGGTGTTGGGACAAACGAATCAACTGGCTCATCTGCGTCGGGATAGCATACCCAGCACCAGCAGCTCAGCGGCAGCCACCAGCAGCAACAGCACCAGCAGAAGTGCCAGCGGCAGCAATTCAATGTCCTCCGACGTAAATCTGAAGTCCATGGAGCTGCAACTGCAATCACTCTGCCTGCCATTCCTGAGGATAGCGGCTCTGTTGCGTCAGCATTTGTATCGCCATGAAATGCCGGAGATATCGGCGCCGGGTCTTGAGTTTGTGCGTCTTGTCTACTATCTGGAACTGGTCACGGATTCCATGGACTGGGATTGTTTCAACGCCTCCAAGGGGCTTTGCTTCATACAGGGCACAGAGCAAACGTTACCCCAGTTCTGGTGCAAGCAGCTAATGGAAGTACGGCCACCATCGGACACGGTTCGCGAACTGGTGTTGATCAATCAGCATTCACTATGGCAGCAGCCACGTCTTCTAGAGCTGCCGCGCGAGTACGAACGCCTGTTTACGGTAGGTGGTGGTTGGGATTGCTCAAGGATTATATTTAATTTGATTATTATGGCTTTTCTTTTAGTACTATCACGAGCGGCCCTGCCTCAATTGTTACAAGGTGCCCAAGGAGAGCTCCATTTGCCTGCTGTGCGGGACCATTGTTTGCCTCAAGCAGAACTGCTGTGCGGAAAACGAATGCTGTGAGGCAGTACGGGTGAGTTTACAAATCCCAAATAGTTGGGGGGAAAAAGGGCCAGGAAAGAAAGAAAGGGATTTAAAGCAAAAATATAGATAAAAAAAAAGAGTAGAAGAGAGGTGCTAAGGAATCAGGGAAAGAAATATCAAGTGATGTGGCATAAATTAAGGTATAAATTTAAAGTTAACGGAAAAAGAATGGACTGTAATACTGAGAGGGAAGAACATCAGAATATAGACCATACAGACAGGAAAAGGGGACGAGAAAAGTATTTATATTAGAGTAGGTCAATTTTTATGGACTAAAAAAAATGGCCCAAGCTGTTGTCAAATCGTAATCTACGAGGAATTCTAAGAAGGTTCGCCCAAGACCCCATGGGCCCGTGAGGGGGCTTTACTCTTAAACTCCCTACTGAGACCGTAGTAATATTGGTTTGCAAGAGTGATTACTGCCCGTTCGTTTGTGCCGATAATATCAATATCATCGGCATATGCAAGTAGCATTGTCTTTACAAAAGATGGGCCCGATATGTTAGCATTTGGGTACTAGTGCAGTAGTATATCCATCAGCAGATTAAAGAAGTCACACGATAAGGTGTCACTCTGCCTAAAACCTCGGAGAGGTTCTATCCTTTTTGACGGAGCTTTGTGTGCTTCTCAACGTCATCTTGCAAAGAACTACTTATTTTTAAGGTCTTGTTTGCTGTCCATCCTATGTGTTGCGTTTCGACTTTCAACCGTGACTGCCATAACACCATGGCGAATTTTTTGAATAGGTCGACGTGAAACACTAGTTAGTAGTTGCACAAATCGCGCGGTTCCTTGAATGTGTGAAGAAATTTGTGGATCCGGAAGCAGTGGGTCTTTAAGTTCTATGTATTCAAGCAAATGGTCATAGGGTATGCTTACTGTGAATCGCGACTCGAATAAAATGCAATCGTTATCCAAGTTTATCATGTCATCGTTATTAGTGCAGTTAAAATTAAAAGTGGGCTTTCTGTAATCTCTTAATTTTTTTTTTTTGGGTCGTAAGCATTTTACGATAATACAGAATTTTTTTAAGGCCCTCTTCGGCGCTTCCTTTCTGTCGTCAAAAAGCATTCTGAGTGAGCAAAATATGCGTTATTTTGAACAACTTTCGGATGGTGAATTTGTAGTTACATACAATCGCAAAAGTCTACTAACTTGGGTTAACCAACGAGAATGAACGATAGGCCCAGGTTTTATGTTGCCTAAACCTTCAAAATACCTTAAAATCATAGCTCGCGAAAAGCTGCCAACACTTTTTTCAATGCGACCAACCTCAGTGAAAAACAGAAACAAACGCAGCACAAGCAGTCTCTCACTGAGCGGAACACTTTTTCTCGCACCTCATGTGTTTTTTGTTACGTGTTTTCGGTTGAGCAAAACACACGAGTCGGTCATCCGACAACCTTCGACAACAACTGAGCAGCCCACCTCCCGCCCAACCGACCGAGTGTTGTAAACTAGAGACTAAATGCATTTAAATAGTGTTTTTAAGGTTTTATTGTAACGGTTCATGCAAGGCACTGTTTTAATTAGCTAGTTAGTTTCAGAGATTAAAAGATAAAGTTACGAGTCGGATTACTAGGAACACGGAACACTAAGAATAATTTGGTCAATCAATTCAGAGGTGTCCATTTCAAAATGCATTAAGATTGACCCAAGCATAACAAGAAGTCAGTTAGATTTCAGCGGTAAACGAACTGATACTGAGAAGAAAGCCAAGATGATCAGCATACTGTTTTCTAGCACAATTTGATCTCCTGATTAGCTGAACATGCTTATATCTGCCTGTTACATGCATTTGCACTAACATAGTAACATAGTAGGCCACACACTTGAAAACAAAAAACTTAAATAAGTAGGCTATGACACTCGAATTCTGGCTGGACTGCGACCAGCTTGGCATTTGTAATCATTATTGCTCGAGCTTCACAGCTAAGAGCATCAATATTTTTATTCTTTATTTCAAATTTTTTTTTTTTAAACAAAATCACTTGTCCTGCATGACTCTTTCAAGAGCTGTGCGGCTGACTCTTAATCGCTAACATGTTTCTTTCTTAAAAAGTCTAGTTGCCCATTCTTCGGTCTGGTCACTGTCTGTGTCTGGTTCAGTTTCTTCAGAAAACTTATTTTTATACCCTTGCAGAGAGTATTATAAGATTGTGCGGATGTTTGTAACGCATTGAAGGAAGCATCTCCGACCACATAAAGCATACACTTATGGACAAAATAATAGGTGTGTTTTTTTTTCTTTTTGCTCTAATCTCAACAAATCAAAGTTCTTTCAAAACTTTTATTATTTGTCTTTAAAAAAAAAGTAAAAACAGTTTCACAAACCTTTTAATATACAACTAAATTAAGTATTTCCTTAAATCCGCCAATTTTGGCTGGACACAATAATAGGTGTACGAAGATAAATGTTTGAATTAAATCAATATTTCACTATTTTTGGTTTTGTTTTATATTGATCTAAGTATCTGGCAACTAATAACCGGTATATCCGCAAATATTTTGCAAGGCTTTCTCCATTCGTCTTGGCATGGAGGGTATTAACTTGCGACAAGTTCCAGTTGGAATGTTGTACCATGCTCTTTGGACAATATCCCAAAGATGATTTTTATGTTGACAAAAAGTCTTTCCGACCCCTCTTTTAAGCTTTTAAGAGGTCCGGAATTGACATGGCCACTCAAAAACATCCACATTTTTCTCTCGGAACCAATCCTTTACTACTAGTGAGGCGTGCTTCGGGTCGTTAGTTTGCTGGAACTTTCATAAAAGTGGCATATTATCCTCGGCATATGGTAGCATAACCGTCTCCAATAGATCTTTGTATACGAATCTGTCCATTATTCCGTCAATACGATGAATCGGACCAACATCATACCATGAAAAGCAGCCCCATACCATTAGGTTACCACCTCCATGTTTCACAGTTTTATATGTGTACTTGGGATCAAATTCTTTGCCTTTCGGACGACGAACATTCATTTTGGCATCATTTTCAAATAAATTTTTGTTGGTTTCGCCACTCCAGAGGATATTACTCGATTTATTCTCACCCTCCGGTCCGCACCAGGTTCTACGATCTAATGCAAATTTGTTCGTCATCTGTAAATTTGCCGACCGAAGCAAAGGAACCCTGCGAGCAATCCTACCTGGTAGGTTTGCTATTGCCAATCGTCACCGAACGGTCCGTGATGACACAATATTCCCAATTTCATTGGCAATCTTCCTGAAAGACTTGAACGGGTCGCGCTTAACCTTAGATTATGATTTTCTAGTTGCTCCCCGAGTTTCACCTATTTTTTACGGTTTTAAGGCAAAAGTTACGAAGTTTTGAGAACGTTTTATTAACATGACAATGGATTTATACGTTTTTCATTCATTTCGGAGTCGTCGAATGAGCCTTCTCTCCTCCGCACTGCAGTGACGACCACGGCCCATCTTATAGAATTTTAATAGTTATTAAGACCCCATTTAGTTATATTTATCTAATACCTTACCTTCTGCAACCAAATAATTGTATTTATAAACTACAGGTTAATGTTTTGCTTCTTACACCTATTTTATTGCCCAGCCGAGTTTGCAGTCTAACCAATAAAACTTCTTCTTCTTCTTTGGCCATCACAACCGTTTTACGGTCTCGGCCGCTGCCACTAATGCCCGCCACTCGGCTCTGTCCCGAGCGACATTCCACCAGAAGGACACTCCCAGGTTCGCAATGTCTCCCTGCACCTGGTCGCGCCATCTCCGCTTTGGTCGGCCAGGCAGGGGAATGCCTGCCAACTCTATCGCATGCCGATTGTACACACGCTTTGCTGGAGCGTTATCATCCATACGGGTAACATGTCCTATCCAGCGCAGCCGCTGTTGTTTTATGCGCTTGACTAGGTCAGTGTCCCCATAGAGCTCATACAGTTCGCGATTCATTCGGATGCGAAATTCTCCGCCAACGTTTAGAGGTCCATAAATCCTCCGAAGAACTTTTCTCTCGAACTCGCCAATTGCCGCCTCATCCTCTTTTGTCATTGTCCATGCTTCTGTGCCGTATAGCAGGACTGGGATGATAAGCGACTTGTATAGCGCGATTTTCGTTTTCCGAGAGAGGTCTCTGCTCTTAAACTCCTTATTAAGCCCCTAATAACATCGGTTTGCAAGAGTAATTCTTCTTCGGATTTCCAAACTGGTGTTGTTGTCGCTGGTTATCGTCGTTCCGAGGTAGACAAATTCCTTAACAACCTGGAAGTTGTAGTCTCCCATTGCAACAGATTGTCCAAGCGTAGACTCCCTGCGCGTTGATTGTAGGTACTTCGTCTTATCCTCATTTACCGTTAAGCCCATAAGTTTTGACTGATTCTCAATCTCTGAGAACGCCTGTTTTACCACAGATTCGCTTTTGCCGATGATATCAATATCAACGGCATATGCAAGTAGCATGTTATCTCTGGTAAAGATGGTGCCCGCTCTGTTAGCATTTGGGCACTGGCGCTGTATGTACTCCATCAGCAGATTAAAGAAGTCGCACGATAAGGTATCACCCTGCCTAAAACCTCTTTTGGTATCGAAAGGCTCGGAGCGGTCTTTACCTATTTTGACGGAGCTTTGTGTGCTTCTCAACGTCATCATGCAAAGTCGAACGTACTTTGCTGGAATACCAAAGGTAGACAGGGCTTCAAAGAACTTTGACCTTATCGGCGTGTCAAAGGCGGCTTTGTAATCAACAAAAAGGTGGTGGGTGTCGATATTTCTCTCTTGGGTCTTCTCCTGGGTTTGTCGCAATGTGAATATCTGGTCCGTGGTGGATTTGCCAGGTCTAAAGCCACACTGATAAGGTTCAATCAGTTCACTTATTCTCGGCTTTAGACGTTCACATGGGATGCATGATAGAACCTTATATGCGATGGGAAGGAGACTGATCCCGCGGTAATTGGCGCAAACCGCAGGGTCTCCTTTTTTAAATATTGGACAGAGGACACTTAGGTTCCAATCTTCGG
Source organism: Lordiphosa collinella (assembly GCA_018904265.1). Classification (NCBI taxonomy): domain Eukaryota; kingdom Metazoa; phylum Arthropoda; class Insecta; order Diptera; family Drosophilidae; genus Lordiphosa; species Lordiphosa collinella. Next base: position 283,966 of record JAEIFV010000184.1, on the reverse strand, counting down.
GCATGCTTTCTTCGGACCATACTCTGCATAGGAGTTGGTGCATGCACCTTACCAGCTCCTCACCACCAGCCTTGAACAATTCAGCAGGCAGCTCATCAGCGCCAGCAGATTTGTTATTTTTTAGACTTTTTATGGCTAACAAGACTTCATTATGGTCCGGCGGATCTATCTCAATGTTATCGATTGGTGGTGTCGCTACTTCCCCAGAGGCGGCATTGTGTTCGTCATCACCTCCCAGCAGGTTAGAGAAATAGTTTCTCCATTTGTCTAGTGCCACTTCCGGATTTCTGACCAGATTTCCGTGCTCGTCCTTCAATAGTGTGACTCTGGGCTTAAAACCTTCGGTTAGTTGCCTAATCTTTTGGTAGAATTTTCGAGTCTCACTCATTCCAAACAGCACTTCGACTTCCTCCCTCATGCGCTTTTCCTGCTCATTTTTCTTCCTTCTAAAAAGGCGCTTCTCCTCTCTCCTTTTCTCCCGGTATCGCTCATTAACAGCCCGCGTTGCTCCCGACTGCAGAGTTCTCCTGTAGGCAGCGTCTTTCTCTGCAGTAGCGCGGCGGCACTCATCATCGTACCATGACTGTTTTCGGGAGTTTTCGGCGAATCCGAGAATCTCCTTGGCAGCTGTACTCATAGAGTGTGAAATATGCTTCCACTGTTCGTCAACACCAGGAGGGCTAGGTGGGGTTTCCCTGAGCAGCTAGGTGAGTTTTGCTGAGTAGGCTTCGGATGTCCGTTGTGATTGCAGCTTCTCAACGTTCAACTTTCGGCGTGTATTAGAGGCATTGTGTTAGTTTTCATTGGCGGATGGAAATAGACGCCTATCGGGTGCCAAGCCCGATGCGACGCCCCCTGTTTGTCCCAAGGAGAGGTGCGCCGCTTACGTTAGCCAGCAGCTTTGCGGATGCATTGCTCTGTTACCAGGGGTTACCACGGGGAGGTGTGAGTCGACTTGGGACGCAGTAAGCCAGGATCGCGGATTATTTTGTCCATGCTATTCTATTGACTTGAAACTTACTAAAAGTAATGATACAACTAAAAACTATTAGGACATTCACAACTCTCGTAAAATGGTAAAGCGTAAATTTACCACACAGGAGCTACTGAGCGACCCCTTGTGATTCACAATAGTAATTTTCAGGGCCAACTTTTTGTAAAATCCGGCCGTAATTTCGGCCGAGCTAATTTTAAGCAAAACTGTCACCTTTCTGTATGGCAAAGGCATATTTTACCGGCTGCCTTATGGAAATTTCCTGTAAAGGCAACCTTTATGCCCTTGGGTAAATTGGCTATTAACCGTATGTTTAGACGAGCTATTATTTGAGTACCAAAATTTGACAACTAAAAACAACGAAATAAAAATGCCAAGACAAAGGGTGTAACAAGCTTTGTGTAAGCGAAAAATAGACTTGGTCCTTTAACTAGCTGCACCAATAAAGAATATATAAGACAATGTATGGAGTAGAGTTTGATTGATTGTTTTTTTTATGGTTTTAATTCTTGGGTGTTCTCGACCCCCAGTTAAGCTACGGAATTGTTAAAGAGAGTTATTTTAAGTTATTTGTAAACATGTCAGTAGAATGGTCTTCTTGTTTTCGAATTGATGACGACAGAGTTGGAGGAACCCTTTGCAGCACTGATCAGCTTATCGACCAATCACTCGACAATAAGATTGGTGTTACTGAAGGCATCTCCACGTGCTCCAGTGCACAGCAGTCAGATGGCCTGGTTAACGCGCCGCAAGGGAGATACATCCACCATGAAAAATCCCGAGCGAGCGCTTGACAGTGCGACAGGAACTTAGCTTTTTGCCGTTGTTGCGTCCCTTCAACATTAGCGTGCAGGTTAGCCGATCAACAATTGGGCACTGGGCCTTGCGGAAACGCTTGGCGTCATAACATTCTTCCAACGCTTTGAATTGCCTTCCAGTTTTCTTTTTTATAATTTGCAGTTTGCTGGTGTGACCGCATATTTTTAAGACAAAAATCTCGAAATGGCTCGATACTAAGTATTTTTAACCGATTTTTTTAAAAATTTTACAACACTTCAAATCCTTACACTTGTTGACATTTATGACTGATTTTTTAAAACTTTACACTTTTTGACATTTACGACTGATTTTTTAAACATACCCTAAGGCATGTTAAAAGTGGTTATTTTTTTCTCATGTGTTTTGTTGTTGCTTCGTAAACTTTTGGATTTACGCTTTTAGGCTTTGCCATTTTACGAGAGCTAGTGAATACCCTCTATGCTTAAACTTAATATGTAAAATGGCTTGACACGCATAACGCACTCCTAGTGTAAAAAGTAGTATAAATTAAAAATATTGTGCGGCTCAAAAGTTACTGAATTTTGTCCACGGCATAACGATTCTGGACCACTGTACGACGGAGATAGCATACAAACAGACTGACAGACCGACATGGATATATACACTCAGCTCGTCATACTGATCAGGAATATATATGCCCGGTTCGGTTTGGTTCAGTGGCTCACACAGTTTCTGAACCGCCGGTTCGGTTCATAACATGGTTTTGGGAGCCAACTGAAACGCGGGTTCTCTTCGGTTCACTGGTTCTTAAAGGTTCACAGGTTAATATATGATTTCTGTCGTAACGTGACTTTTCGCACGCTTTCGTAATTGAATTCCTATAAACCATATGAATATCTTTAAAATCCTTATAAGAATGTCCAACATTTATGAAGTCGGATTTTTAGGATTCGCACTTCCATAACGGACAATTCCGGCTAGAAAAAAATACGTTTTATGCCTCTTACACACCCTATTAACCGTATGAAAAAAACTCTCCTGGCTATGAATTTATTAAGGTACATGTCTAGTTTCAGCAGCCCAAAAGTAAGGGTTTACGAAAAAATTTATTACTCGAAAAGTTTACCACATATCGACTAGCGGTTTTTTTTGTTCGATAGATAATTGATCAAGCTAACTTTTAAAATTTTTTTGTAGTTGTTGTTGCAGCGGTTGTTGTTGTAGCCCGCTTCAAAGTCGACCCATTTTTAAAAACATAGGTGCCTGGTGCGTCAGATTTCCAGAGAACGCGTCATCGGATAAAAAAAATTTAAATGAGGTTTTGTTGGGAATTGATGTGGTTATGGTCGGAACTAGGATATCTGGGATCGGTCTATATATGGGGGGAGTAAGGGGTTCTCAAAGTCAAAATTTCGAAAATTGACCTATTTTTACCCCTTAAAATGGCCCTAACTCCGCTATTTATGGACCGATCAAAAATATCCTAGTTCCGACCATAGCGACGGGTATTACGAGCAATTTAAAAAAAAACTATAAGAAAATCGGTCAACAAATGGCCTCGCAATCTGACGCACCAGGGTGAAAAAAGTGGTTCCGAGATAATCGCATTTAAAGTTTCGACAACATTTTTCTCTAAAATAGAAAAAAATTTTGTAGGTTTTAGGCATCGATTAGTTGCATCTGGCTATTAGCTTTCACGGAAAAAAAGTTGGAAAAAGGGTTGATCAAAAAATAATGAGATTTTTTTTTTTTTTTTTATTTACGTATTTTAGTTCGCTTTGATGTTTTTTTTTTGAAACATAGTTGATCGAAAAGTAATGAGACTTATTTTTTTTGTTTTTTTTGTTTTGTTTTTTTTTTTTTTTTTTTGTTTTTTTTACGTTTTTTTTTTTTGTTTTTGAAATAAGAAAGGTTTGCGTACTTAAATAAAATCTCCAACGCCAGGACCATACAGTTCACCTTCTTCTTCGACGTGCATTTGGTGTTGGGCTTCTCGCTCCCGTCTGCGTGCCCATGCGGCTTGAGCGCTACCACTAGCAATCACCGCTTCAGCGCCGCCAACGCGATTATCGTCGTAGCACTTAGCGTAGGAATCGGCGATTGGTCCAATTGATATGTCCGCTTCTTGCATAATTTGTAGTATTGAGGTGAACCCCTCATTGAAGTTGGACAGGGCGCAGTATGCGGCAAGTTCAACAGTTTCTTTTCCGGCGTAATTAACTTTTGGTGCAAGCTGCCACAACGTTCTGTTGAAACATTCATTATTATTCTGGGTGTTTCCGCCCAAGCATCTTTCAAGTAGCCTCTTGTCAGTCAGTGCCTCGTCGATTCCTTTTTCACTTCACTTTTGAAAAGGCAAACAAAACAAGCAAACAAAATCGAAGTAAACGCTCAACAGCAAATGCGCGCCAATTTTGTGATTTTGCGCCCGACCTACCTGTACAAAAATCAAAATATCTCGAATTTGTATTTTTTTTTTTTGCTTAAAAATTTCAGGGGATGTTTTTAACATTATAACGCATGATTTAAGCCAAAAAAAAAAAAACGAAATTTTCAAAATCTGAAACTAGACATGTACCTTAAGGTGAAGAAGTTCTTTAGAAAATCGAGAATTGTGTCAAGTCATCCCTAAAAGCTATATCGATTCGGCATCGGTCTATTAGTAGTCCCCTTTGTAAAGGGTCGAGTTAAAAATTTTAGGAATACGAAATTATTAAGTATCATTGGCTAGAGGAAAGCGATTCACGTCTTAAAACTCATCAGAGAACTGAACCGAACCGTTTTCCTTTGTGGTTTTCGGTTCGGTTCAGCATTTCTGAAAGGAAGCTGGAATAAGCGGTTCAGTTTAGAACCGGTTTGAATCCTTGATATATACTTTTTGTGATCGGCAATGCTTCCTTCTGTGTGTTTTTACTCACGATTACGTCGTTGACACACAGTGATTCGTTCAAATTCTAGTCCCGCGCGCATTTCTTTTATAAAATATAATTTTCAGTAATTCGTCGACTGGCTTGAAACCTCTGAAAACCACTAACCACATTGCTAATTTGTCTGACTATTTTCCCTCTCTTCTATTGCAGCACACTTTATCCTGCGGCGGTGGCATTGGCATCTTTTTGGTTGTTACCTCCACATACATAATTGTCATACGAGGACGTCGCGCCTGTCTTTGGGGTTCCCTTTACCTTGATGACTTCGACGAAGAGGATCGTGATCTCAAGTGAGTTGATACACTTGCATTTTGTTGTTTCTCATTTTTTAACCATTTTTTTTCCTGTTACAGGCGCGGCAAGCCTTTATACTTGAGTCAGGATCGCTTCAACCTGCTGGAATCGCAGTGGCTCTCGCATAAGTTTGCTCATACAAAACACACGTGGGTGTTTCATCGCGATCTCTTGTGAAACATGGAAGATTTACTGCGCAGCATACAGGAGCTGGTTGGTCAGATCTGAGAGCTGAGCTGAGCTGCCCGCTGCCCCGCCTAGTCGAACCGCCTCCTATCCAAATGATGATTATTTGGTTTTATTAAGTTTAAATGAAAAACAAACAATTTCAAAGTGGTGGCATCCCGCATCCCGAGCACCCGTAGTAGTAGTCGTAGCCGCAGTTGCAGCAAGCAGCAGCAGCTTCAAAAAATTGCAATTTCCAATGATATTACGAAATTTTTTTTATATATTTAACAACAAGAGCAGAATGGATCTACTCGCGTAATTGTTTATCTCTCACACAGACACACACACACACACGGACACACAACCACACACACATACATATATATATTTATATATATATATATATAACTATATCTGCCTAACCGATCGATCACAATGCATGTGAATCTCTCAAGCAACAAAAATATTTACGACTTATACATATTTACATATATATATTATAATCCTATCCAATATATCCAACAAATGAGGAGATCATGTTCAAACCAATCCGCACGGGTTTCTCTAGTTGCGTTGCTCTTTACCTAAGCTAAGTCTTAAGTCTCCCCATTCCCCATCCTCCTTTCCCATTCAACACACACACACTCTCTCTCCCTCCCTCTCTCTCTCTCTCTCTCTCTCTCTAGGTTTATCTAGGAAAACAAAAGAAAATGAAAGTCTACTTTTGGCCTCATGAGTTTGTGCATGTAAAAAATGAAAACGAAAGATTTATATAGTTAATATATATACATACATACATATAAACAAAACGAAAAGCGAATTGTGAATTGCTTAGAAAATAGTTTTTGCATTACCACATAAGAAGAGACAAGAGGAAGTAGGCCGAACAGAAGGAAGAACAAAATGGAAGCAAAGTGAAAATGCATTGACAAACGAAGACACCCGTAAAATTGGGACTAGACGAGAATTTGTTGTTATTAGTTTTTAACAATACTAAACAATTGTGTGTGTTATGTAGGCGCCTTATTAATCCCCGCCCTGCCCTACCCAGAAAGAGAGTAAAAAGTAAACAAACAAAAAATTATGCAAGTGTAAAATTTGTGCATTTTCTTTATTAACGATTCCAGGGAATGGGGGTAAGAGGGCATGGACAACATAAGACGAATTATTATCTTGTTGACAAAGAGTAGGTATCTCTACAACATTGCGTGAGCACAAACGCCGAACTTCATAGTCCAGGGTCAAGCTCTGCACAACCTCTGCAAAGGAAATTGTTCCACACTTTTTTACAAGTGCCTATGTAAACACCCTATTTATCGATTGTTCCCCCAGAATCTCTAGTCCACGTAATCAACAGCACATTTAGTGCTGTGGTAGAAATGTTCAATTGGAGTACAAGAGCGTGGTTAATCTATTGGCGACAAACAGTAGATCCTGTATTAAAAGTTTATTGGCTAACAGAAACGATCCTGTGACCCCACAAATCGGGATTATTTTCCAGAATCAAGCGACATTCAGCTCATAAAGTCAGAAGTGGTTTAAGTAAAATGTATATATTTTTGGTGATTCTCTAAAAAACTGTGTTCGTTTGAACAGCTCAAACTATTGGATTCCCAAGCTACGAAATGTAGTGAAGGGTATTACGCGTGTAAGGTCTGCGTCATCCATTAAAAAAGACTCCAGACTCAACTGATGGGCGATTTGCCCACCGAGCGAGTGACGTTTTCCAGACCGTTCACCTACACCGGTGTAGACTTTGCTGGCCCGTTCGAAGTAAAAAGCTTCACCGGACGAGCGTGCCGTATTACGAAAGACTACGTCTGCGTTTTCGTCTGCTTCAGCACTAAGGTCATCCATTTAGAAGCTACATCTGACTTAACGACCGAAAAGTTTTTGGCAGCCTTCGCTCGATTTGTGTCTAGACGAGGGTGCCCCCATGAAGTTCACTCCGACAATGGTAAAAACTTTGTAGGAGCTTCCAGAACCTTATCATCTGACTTCCTGCAGGCGACCAAGACCCAAGTAACAGCTGCGCACAGCCATCAGAGATTGATTTGGCGGTTTATTCCTTCCGGATCACCTCATAAGGGAGGCCTTTGGGAAGCCGGAGTGAAGAGTTTCAAAACTCTTTTCTACAAGTCCATGGGTTTCACAAAATACACTTCCGAGGAGCTATCGACAATCCTCACTAAAATCGAAGCCTGTCTGAATTCTCGGCCTATTTCTCCTATGTCTGAAGATCCAACCGATCCTCTAGCCCTAAGTCCAGGACACTTCTTGATCGGGGGTCCCTTACTCTCGGTAGCTGAACCAGAGATCAAGGACCCAGCCGCATCTATCCTAAATCGGTGGTAACATCTCAAGGCCCTGGCGTTTGGCTCGAGTGCATAAGACTTATCCGGGTTCTGATGGTAAGGTCCGTGTGGTTGACCTGTATACTTCTCGCGGCCTGGTCAAACGCCCAATAGTCAAGGTAGTCCTACTTCCGAAATCCAATCCTGTTATGTCCAACTAACCTTCCGGCTATAAATCCAATTAAGTACCAAAAGAAACTCCTTATTCGATCCATTTTTTTTTTTTGTGTTTCCATAGATCTCTCGCTAGTTTCAAGACGGCCCCAGAAGCGCTGCACCCACGGGCGAGCCAATGAGCGCAGACGTACTCGAGGTATTTAATCCTACCACTGCCGAGGCGTCCACCCTATACCGAGAGGATCCTGTACGGTTCCATCCGAATCTGACCGTCCTGAATTCCGAAATATATTGCAACTATTGCAAGGGGGGCGGGATGTTTGTGTTCCGTTCCCTACGTTCCTAGATCCATGCAAATCGAGTTAAGTTTAGTTCTTAAGTTAATGAATTATCGATTGCGACTAGGCGATTGGGAATAGCCGATAGATTATAAGTCCTTACATATGTATATTCTCTTATTAAAAGTTAAAGTCATTGAAAGTGCACGCGTTTTTATCTCGCTAGGGAAAACCTACCCCATTCCACACCTCAAGTTTATTAAGCGCACCTGCACCCCCTAAACTCCCTAAGAGCACTACCCGCTACAGTGCAGTCAGCCGCTTACGAGGAAATCCATCCTCCCACATTTTCAGTAGGATTCCCCTTGGACAGCGAATTTACGAGAATAATGATGTCTTTAGATCGTCTGGGACTTTCGTCGTTTAATGGTAACAATTATTTTAAAATTGCCGTTTTTTTTAGATTAAAAAACTTATTTTTTGCCCTAACTGTCATTGGTAATGACTCATTACAATTACTTTTTCCTATATATGGGTTTTTGCGACCTGGTTTGATTTTAGCAGGGATGCAATCCACCTGAAAATAAGTAGTGGTTCGGTTCATTGGTTCACACAGTTCCTGAACCTCCGGTTCAGTTCATTACATGGTTTTTGGAGCTAACTGAACCGCGGTTTCGGTTCGGCTAAGTGGTCCATAAAGACACATTATGAAATATTATTTTTTCTGTCGTAATGTGACTTTTCGCACACTTTGCAAATTGAATTCCTATAAACCATTTGAATATCTTTAAAATCCTTAGAAGAATGTCCAAAATTCGTCCATAAGTTAATAGAGGAATGCCCTTCGAAAACAACTGAAAAACAAGAGGAAACGAAACAGGAATACCCTTCGAAAACAAGCCGACAGGCTTGAAGAGAATACGTACCTTGCATCTTACACACTAGGGCGAAGAAGCGTATAGCAGAATTAGAATATACGGTACATTCAAAGAAAATTTTTTCCAAGAAATCATAGGCCTAAAATCAATTCCTAGGTCCCGCCTAACGCGGTCAAAATTTGTAAAGGGTGATTTTTTAGCTATTATCTTTTTGGCAACACTGGATTAAACAGCTCGCACACGTTTCGTGTTTTGTTTCACTGTCAAACATCTTCAGTTTGGTCTATAATTTAACCATGAATCGTCTTACAAACGAACAACGCTTGCAAATTATTCAATTTTATTATCAAAATGCGTGCTCTGTTAAGAAAGTTCATCGCGCGCTTCTTCCTTTTTTTTTGGTCAGTTTAACCGACCCACTGAAGCGGCTATTCGTTCTATTGTGACCAAATTTCGCACCAAATTTACATTGTTGGACATTAAACCACCAACACGCTTACGTAGAGTGCGAACTGAAGAAAATATCTCAGCTGTATCGGCCAGTGTTAATGATGACCATCAATTATCGATTCATCGCCGTTCGCAGCAATTGGGCCTCTGTTACTCAACGACGTGGAAAATTTTGCGGAAGGATTTAGGTGTGAAGCACTTCAAAATACAGCTGGTGCAAGACTACGAATCGTAACGTAACTGTGAATGGTGAGCGCTACCGTGAGATGATATCAAACTTTTTTTGCCCAAAATGCAAGAGCTTGACTTGCATGACATGTGGTTTCAACAAGGCGGTGCCACATGCCACACAGCACGCGCAACAATGGACTTATTGAGAGGCGAGTTCGGTGAACATTTTAGTTCACGTTCGGGCCGGTCAATTGGCCGCCTAGATCCTGCGATTTAACGCCTTCAGACTATTTTTTGTGGAGCTATGTTAAAGCTCATGTCGATGCAGACAAGCCCGCTTCAATTGACGCATTGGAAGACAACATTGAAGCATTTATTCGTGAGATACCGGCCGAAATGTTGGAAAGGGTATGCCAAAATTGAACTAAGCGGATGGACCATTTGAGGCGCAGTCACGGTCAACATTTGCATGAAATAATCTTCAAACATTAAATTATATGGACCGTACTATCGATTCAAATAAAGATTTCATGCATTTTTCTGAATATAATGTGTTTTTTTTAAAACTTTCCTATAGCTCTTAAAAAATCAACCTTTAGTTTTTTTAAAAATCACTGTTGAAAAGTTCATAAAAATATTCTAAACATACTGATTTTTGCCCTTCGTGATCCAAACTGGGACACCAACAGGCATTTACCTTCATACAAGCAAAGACTACGTTTGATAGACCTTCCTTGACTCAAATCCCGGAGAATTTGTCATGCAGTCATTTTTGTCCACAAGCTCTGGTTCTTTTAAGCCTTATTAATTTGACAGTACCACCCAGATTAACTCGCCACTATACCTCTCGCCTCGCCTAACCAACTATGCTCATCGAGACTCCCTCCGTTGCATATGTCTTGCTTATAATGAGTACTATCACCTGTTTTCTATCGATTACTCTACTTTAAATGTAAAAAACGCCTTAATGTCATTTCTTAACTGAAAAATCTCCAGATAACGTACACTCTGACCACCTTTGCTGTGAGTTGGACCATAGCTGGCTTTAGCCAATAAATTAGTCCCACCGGGTCGTAGATCGTTATTTCTGGATTCTCATTGTACATTTTGTAATTTTATATTCTGTTTTGACTGAACATTGTTAAGCCTTCACAATAAATAAATAAATATTGTGTTGTTTAAAAAAATTAGTTTTTATCATTACAAATCCCATGTAATTTAAATATAACGTTTTCGTGGAATAATTAAAAATTTATTATAGCGAAGCTCTTTTACGGACGGTCGACTGAGGGGCAAATCCAGAAAACGGTTGTCTTTGCGACAGATTTCTTTGGCTACGCTTTTGACTTTGCAAAGTCAGCAGCTTTGATCTTTCACAATTTTTCCAAGTAACACTTGTTATCTCAAATTCTAAATTTGAAACAAGTTTGTAAGCATCCACACTAAGCTTCAATGCTGAATGTTTTTTCAGGCTTCGCTTAGTTTGGTTTCATTAGCGAACCTATAGAGACGCAAAAGTTAACAAAATGAGAACTAATCTTCTTGGAAAAATAATAATCCTTGGCTTCTGGATGCTGATCCTTTCAAACCAGGCGGAGTCCTTTTCTGCTGGATCACAAAATATACTAAAGGATACCGATGTAAGTTATTTGCAAAAAGTGAAACAGTGAAAAGTGATTATGAGAAATATTTTAATTTGTCTCGTTGTTTTGCTAGCTCAGCCATGTTCCCACGGACTCGGACGACATAAGTGCTTTCCATTCTTTTAAGGCCTGCAATCATTTGATATTATACATAAATCAATTACACGAAAAAATTGAAAAGTTGGAAAACCAGAATGGGAAGGACTGTAGATTCAATAATAACGAACAAGAAAATCGCATTATAGGCAACGTTAGAGAACAATTAGATAAGGAATCGGAATTTAAAAAGGAAATCAGTAAATTAAACTTGCAGCTAGAAGAAACGGAAAAGGAAAAGAATAAAACTGAAAGTGCCAATAAAAGGTTGGAAAACGAAAAAAGTGCAATTGAGACAAATCTATCAGTTGTCAAAGCAAATTTAGAGCAAAAAATCGAAAGACTAGAAAATGGCAACAAATTGTTAGAAGGCGAAAAAACTAAATTAGATAATTTGTTAAAAGCCGAATCAATTAACTTAAAAGCCAACCTATCAGAGTGCACAGCCTTAGTTGAAAAATTGCCAGTCTCCAGTTGCAGTCGCATTCAGGGACAGCCTTTAGGTATTTATAAAATTAAACTACCTAAAGTAAATCCGTTCGCAGTTCGCTGTGAAAGCGATGGTGATAGTTTTGGTGCAGGATGGACACTTATACAAAACCGTTTTGATGGCAGCGTAGACTTTTATCGAGACTGGAATGATTATAGCGTAGGTTTTGGCAGCTTGTACGGAGAATTTTCTTTAGGTTTGAAAAAAGTCCATTTGCTAACCAATTACGAGCCACATGAGATTTATATACAGGGTACATTTTTCAATGGTAGAAATTTTTTTGAGCATTGTAGGAAGTTTAAGGTAGGTAGTGAAATTGAAGGCTTTGTTCTCTCTGTGGAGGAATGTTCCTTTACTGGTGGTTATGTCAATTTGAAATATCATAATGGTCAAAAGTTTTCAACAAAAGACCGTGATAACGATAAATGGGAAGGTACAAACTGCGCTTTTGATCGTCATGGTGCCTGGTGGTATAAGAGTTGTACGGATTTGTAAGTAACCAAATACTTGAAAAATGTTTAGGTTTATTTTGATAATTTTATTTTTTCAGTAACCCCAATGGAAAGTATTACCTGCAAGGAGGTCATCACAGGGACGGCATGTATGGGCGTGCTATTGGCAAGAAATATATTACTTTGAAATCAGTGAAAATGCTAATTCGTCCGAAATCTGCCAAAACTTAAAACTGTAATCAATAACTAAATTAAAAAACTAAATATTTTGTATATTCTTTTATATAAAATCAAATCAATAATTGTCAAATAAATTGTAAAAACTTGCTTAAATTGTCGATTTTATAAGTAAGGAATAGTATACCGAAGTTGTGCGGAGCGGTTGGTAAGTAATGCATTAAAGTCATCCAAGGCAAGTTTCGTAATGTGTAGGCTGCTGTGCTGAACTTTACGGCTGTTTTAAGATAACTTTTTAAAACATTGGATGAACGGCTGAACTTCGAGATGTGCACCCCAAGTTATGCTCTTGTAAGCTAGCCGGATTGTCACACTGCCATAATATTTCAAAAGGAAAATACTACCAATCATTAGACATTATAAAAACAGGATGCAAAACTGGAACTCTTCCGACGGATATCTGTATCATATTGAAGTTTGTACACCTATCCCTCGCTTTGCGTCGGGGATACGTTCCAAAAAAATACGACGCAAATTGAAACGACGCAAAGTGAAATAGGATTTTCTATAGCAAACCATGCCAAGTTCGAAGATGGGTTCCAGGGTTACAAAAATACTACTTTTTAAAAAGAAAATTGAGCAAAAATAGCGTGAAATACATTTCCTTGTAGCAATTGATATTCGTAGCTACCGTCTGGTACACTTTAAGACTCCTTTCGCTGTCGGGATCGTTTTTAATAAAATATCCATACCTTCGTCAATCAAACACATCGCTTTGGAAATTTGTTGGGGGGTTAAATTTTGTTCTTTTGAGATTTCTATTGAACTGTCAGAGTCATCTTCTTCATTAGCAATTTGCAATTCCAGTTGCAAAAGTTCTTCATTGGAGAATTCTTGGTTGTGCAAGTTTAGCAATTCATTTATGTCAGTCTCCTCCATACCTTCAAAATTAGACTTTCTAGCTAAATTAGAAATTTCATGACGAACAGCTGGTGTATCATCAACTTCTACAATGCATTTTCGCTGAACACATTCAGGCCATATTTTGCGCCAAACACCATTCATGCAAGATGGTTTAACCTCCTCCCACGAATCGGATATAATTTTTATGGCTTTCATAATGTTAAACTTTTTCCAAAACTCTAGCATGGTAGGTTTATCTTGTCCATCAGTCTCACTTATAAGAAGTTGAAAGGTTCGTCGAAGGTAATAACTTTTAAAAGTCGATATTACTCCCTGATCCATGGGCTGAATAACTGATGTCGTATTAGGCGGCAAAAATACAAATTTCACGTTTTCTGACAACTCATCAATGTAAACTGGGTGGCCAGGAGCATTGTCTACTAAAACCAAAGCCTTGAAGCTTAAGTTTTCCTTGTTGCAATAAGCTTTAATTTCTGGAATAGCACACGTTGAAACCCAGTTTTGAAATAAAGATGCTGTCATCCATGCTTTCTTGTTTGCACGCCAATGGACAGGAAGAAGATTCTTTGAGCAACCTTTCATAGCTCTTGGGTTTTCTGATTAATAAATAAGAAATGGTTTAAATTTAAAATCACCATTTGCATTACCACCAAGAAGAAGAGTCAGTCTATCCTTGCTAGCTTTAAATCCTGACGCCGATTTTTCTGTTTTAGATATAAAAGTTCTGTGAGGTAGACGTTTCCAAAAATAATCCAGTCTCGTCAACATTAAAGACTTGTTTTGGATCATAGCCACCTTCATGAATTAATGCTTTTAACTCTTTTGTAGGTCTCAGCAGCTATATCAGCGCTAGCTGCTTCACCTTTAAAAGCAATGCTGTGCAGATTTGCTCGAACCTTGAATCTCTCAAAACAGCCCTGACTAGCTTCAAATGTTTCTCAAGGCACTTATTATATAATTTGTATTATCTAAAAAACGATAAGCTTTTTAATAATTTGAATTTTAGTTGGCCGTTGACAATAAACATCTAAACTTATAAGTGGAAGCTTTGAAAGCTCTCCGAAGCTTTAAAACGGGACTTTTTTCGTGTTGTTTATACGCATCATGCATTCGCGCGCAAAAATTTTGGTGTGTTCATATTGTGTTTTTGTTTAATAATAAAAGTGAAATAACTTCAATTTTAACCAAATAACAATTTTTGTTCTTGAAGGTATGATATTATATAATCCAAATCATGTTGCATATATGCAACTTTTTACAAATAGTGCGTTGCAGCGGTGAAATTGTGATAAGTGCCTTGAGGCACTGTTGGGACTCCACGCATACTTTTACAAGCAGCGTGTTTTTGCCAGCTGAATGCAATTTTTGTGTTTGTTTCTGTTTATTGTTTGGTTTTTCTTTAGAAGACATTAAGTCGAAATGGCAGAGCGAATGCGTAGACGTTTTAAATTATCCGAGTTGACCGATGAACAGTTGCTAGATATATTCAATGAAATTGAGACGGACGAGGAACTGTTGAATGACTCTAGTGATGACGATGAAGACGGCTTGGATTTGGTAGAATCACTTAACGCGGCATTGGAGGACGCCGAAACTATTTCATTTATAGACAATACCGCTGATAATGTCAAAGATAATGCAAATGATCTGGAAATTACCCAAAATCCTGCAAAGAGACCTCGTTCACTACTGCCGACAAATGAATATTCCGTGTGTTCATCTGAGCCTTCTTCTGGTGGTTTCAATTGTGCAAGTAAGAACGAAAACTAAATAATATAATGATACTCAAATAACTTATTAATTTATGAACAGGTGTTGAATCAATAAACAAAGTGCCGACAAAGATAACATGGCGGCAGCAATCGATGCAGTTGCATGTCAACGACATAGCTTTTCGGGGAGATTCTTCACTCCCAGATTGTATAAAGGAACTTGAAACACCGTTGCAAATTTTCTGTTACTTCTTCGATTCAGAGATTATGAATATGATTGTTGAAGAAACCATTCGGTCAGCACTAACGGAAAACATCGCTAATCAATTCAAATTCAGCATTGACGATATCCATCACTACATTGGAATTTTGATGTACATGTCAATTTATCGGTACCCGAATATTAGAAGCTACTGGGGTATAAATGCATTTGGACCTGTAAAACACTCTATGTCGCGAAACAAGTTTGAAGAAATTAAAAAATACTTCTCACTGCGGGATGAGAGTAAGCGACCCAAGAAAGGTGAGCCAGGATACGATTCACTGTATCGCACGCGTACGTTTTTAGATCATCTGAACCATAGGTTTGATTCCGTGCCAAAGCAAGCACGACTCTGTGTCGATGAACAAATGTGCAGCACGAAAATGAGACACCACCTTCGGCAGTATATGCCCAATAAGCCTCATAAGTGGGGTATTAAGCTGTTTGTGTTGTGCGATTCATTTGGCTATGCTTACCGTTTTGAAATCTATAGTGGTGCAGGTGACAACGTTATCTTGCCTGCTCATCCAGATCTTGGAGCTGCGGCCAACATAGTTGTACGCCTGACAAAAACGGTCGAAAGTTTTAAAAACCACATAGTTTATTTCGACAACTTTTATACGTCTTTACCTTTGATGGTTTACCTGCGTGCTAAAGGGATATATAGCCTAGGAACAGTGCGTATTAATCGCATTCCAAATTGCAAGCTACCGAATGACATTACGATCAGGAAACAGCCGAGGGGTTTTTCGACTGAGTATGTCGGTTCGTCATATGGCATCGATATAGCAAATGTATTATGGAAAGACAATAAAGCCGTTTGCTTGCTATCCACTTATGTGGGTGTTAAACCATTTTTGAAATTTAATGCAAATGAAGATATATCAAAGATAGCTCGTTATGACAGGAAATCTAAAAGACACATTGAGGTTGATTGTCCCCAAATTATTCGGGAATATAATGCTCACATGGGCGGTGTTGACCTCATGGATGGACTTATGGGTCGTTATCATATTCGTGCAAAAACACAAGATGCCATGACACGAATTTTTTACCATTTGGTTGATATGGCAGCGACAAATGCGTATGTTTTATACAGGCGCATTAACAAGGAAAACAAGAGCACAGACAAATTGTTGGAGCTTCCGGAGTTTCGGGAATCAATTGCTGCTGGTTTAGTGGCATTTCAAAGCAATCATAAACGCGGTCGCCCATTTCGTGATGGGAAATTTCCGTCACCATCATCCCAGCGAACACAACCAGGTTGGACAATGCAATCTCCATCCACGCCGAGATCTTCAAAGCCATCGCTCACAGTTGGTGAAAAATCAAAGCACCCAGTTTCGGATATACGGTTTGATGAAGTCAACCATTTTCCTGTTTGGATGAGTCGAGACCATGGCAAAAGATGGTGCAAGCACTGCAAGAAATCCCAAACACAATGTATGTGCACAAAATGTAACCTGCACTTGTGCTGTACGGCAAATAAAAATTGTTTCTTTGAATATCATAATCAAAAATAATAAAAAACTCTTGTACAAAAAAATTGACTTAAAGCCCCAAGAGTGCCTTGAGGCACTTATTTACCTTTGTTTGATTTACAGGTAAACTACAATTAATACACACTTTTTGAGTTCATTTTTGAAATTATAAGCTACCATTTACCCCAAAAAAAATTATTTAACTTATAACGTTTTCGTGGAATAATTAAAAATTTATTATAGCGAAGCTCTTTTACGGACGGTCGACTGAGGGGCAAATCCAGAAAACGGTTGTCTTTGCGACAGATTTCTTTGGCTACGCTTTTGACTTTGCAAAGTCAGCAGCTTTGGACTTTGCAAGACAGGCATAGCAGCAGGTGCCCAGCAAGCAATATGTGTATAATCTGACACTTTTCTGAAGCTTTTTTATGAGCATTCACCGTCATAATGTGCTCAAAAAAGAGCCCGGAATAACAGATTTTTTTCTATGAAAAAGGGTCGCACTTTAACAACATTTCTGAGTCTAATCTGAATCTTGTCTGACACAGATATAAGTGCTTTCACCATCCCAGTGAAGCAGATAAAAACCTTACAAAAGACACATAAAAGCTACATTTCTAGGCACTTGAAGCCAAACATCCAAATAAAAAGGATTTTCGATTACCTGCCAACTTCGACTCCAAAATTGCTAAGAAATAAATGATTTTTATGAGTCCGTGCTTAGAGAGCACTGAATATGCTTCGAAAATCCTCAAATTTTTGTGTTTACTCCAAAAACGCTCTTAAGCTCAACTCTTTTTAGACACTTAATTTGTGGCCGGGTGGCTCAGCGGCTAGTGTGCGCGACCGCTGAGCATGAGGTCGTGGGTTCGATCCCGCCTCGGAACATCTAATGAAAAGTTTTTTTCTTTGAATAAACTTTACACCCGGCCACACCTCTTTGCTGTTGGCGCCAGCAAATTGCAGTAATTAGCCATGAAAAGCTTCCGAACTTTGCTGGCTGGGTGGGTTGTGAGTGGCTGGGTGGTGGTGGTAGATAAGCGATGACCGAGACTGTGGCCCAATAATTGTCTGAACAGTGATCAAAACAGTGACCAAAACAGTGATTAAAACAGTGACCAATCAGTGACCAAAACTGTAACCAAACAGTGATTAAAACAGTGACCAAAACAGTGGACAAGACAGTGACCAAAACTGTGACCGAAAAAGGGACCAATACAGCTACCGAAACAATGACCGAACAGTGTCCAAAACAGTGATCAAAGCAGTGACTAAAATAGTGACCAAAACTGTGACCGGAACAATGACCCACAAATTGACCGAAAGAGTTACCAAAACACTGACTAAAATAGTGACCAAAGCTGTGACCGACACAGTGATCAAAACATTGAGCGAATAGTGTCTAAAACAGTGACCGAAACTGTGACCAAAGCATTGAATAAACCCCTTCAAGAGTACTTGAATAGGTTTAGCAACTGGGCCGTTAGATGGAACATTGCCATAAAAACGGACAAGTGTGCTTCGGTGACTTATTCCACCCGTCGTGACACCTGCCCGGGAGTATTCTTGCACGGTCAGCTTATGGAGCATAAAGCAGCCCATAAATACCTTGGGGTGACACTGGACAGAAGACTGACCTTTGCACACCATGTCAAAACAACAGCTCAGGCAGTGGCTGCCAAAGCACGACGCATGGGTTGGCTCCTGAAATCCAACAACAAGCTGTCACTCAGGAACAAAGTCCCAATCTACAAAGCTATTCTGGCTCCGGTATGGAGATATGGCCTACAAATTTATGGAATCGCGGCGAAGTCTCACCTGAGAAAGATTAGAGTGGTCCAGGCTGAATGGTACCTGAGAACCAGGGATTTTGAAAAGGACCTTGGAGTTCCCATGGTTGGAGATGTTATCAACAAGCAGGCCGCCATTTTCCTTGACAAGCTATCTAACCACCCTAACAAACTGGCTATAAGCTTGTTAAGTAGACTGAGAATCCAAGGTGTACGTCAAAGAAGAAGTTTAAAGAGAGTCTTACCCAAGGACCTGAAGTCACGGCGACTCTAGCAGGTCACCATTTACACCAAAGTCTTACACTTTCTCACTAAATACCTACATCAAAACACTTATACATTATCGGTAAGCCCAAATGGACACTGCCAAGTACTGGTAAAACCCAATATCACACTAGCATAAGCGGGCAAAAAAGGGTAGCAGAAGGCTAGTTATTGAAGGACACTTTAACAATAAAAGTTCTTTGATCGAAAGTGAATAAACAGCGTCCAAGGTAGTAAACAGCGACTTTATTGTTCCCGAGTTTTTAAAGGGACGAATTTCGGTCAAATAGTATCGGTCAGAACACAGCAGGCGTCCCTTGATTTTGTAATTACAGTACTTAATTTTGTAATATCTGCGCTCAAAAATCGTAGAACTATTTGGCAACACTTATTTCATAGACAAGAAATATTTTGATCCAATGATTTCATAGTAGTTTAAAAATCAATGTTGAATTCCTAAAAAAGGTCATTAAATGGTCAAGTTGGGAAATTCTAGAATGAAGTGTTTCGCTGGCTCGAGGTCAAATAAAAACACAAGGTATGTGTTAAGTTATCCAATATATTTCGGTTGCAACATCGGCAACCATCATCAGGGACACTAAAAAACAATTTGCCAATTAACAATTTTTTCACATTTGAAAACAGATTTTAAAGGCAAAAACTGAACATATTTACGTACATTATTTTACACGTCTGTACCGTCTGGCGTGGAGTTTCATACTGATCTCTCATTTGGACAACAGGTGCCTGTAAATTTTTTCAGTCGACCTATTCATCACAGGCTTACAGCACTTCTACTCCATATCCGTACCCTATACCGCACGCGAACAATATTTTTCTTAACTTTTTTGAAGAAAGTGATGTTTGTCATAGTCTATCAACGACTGATTTATCTTTCTCGGCTGGCCCTGATAATGTCCCAAGCTGTATTATTAGGAACTGTGCTGAATTTTTATGCTCACCCATTACATATCTTTATAACCTGTCTTTAAAACAGTCTTGTCTTCCACTGATTTGGAACGAATCATATATTATCCCACTTCACAAAAAAGGGTCTAGATCGGATGTTGAGAATTATCGAGGCATTGCTAAGCTTTCTGCCATTCCAAAATTGTTCGAGGAGCTGGTGACCTTGCAGTTGCAGCATCTCTGTAGCAACCTCATATCTTCTTCGCAGCATGGCTTTGTTAAACGTCGATCGACATCGACGAATCTTCTCGAGTTTTCATCACTGATAAATTGTAGTTTTCAGTCCGGCTCTCAAACCGATGTTGTCTTTACTGATTTTAGTAAGGCCTTCGATTCTGTTAATCATGCTCTTCTTAT
The DNA here is from genome assembly GCA_018904265.1 of Lordiphosa collinella. NCBI lineage: Eukaryota > Metazoa > Arthropoda > Insecta > Diptera > Drosophilidae > Lordiphosa > Lordiphosa collinella. The sequence goes on along the minus strand of JAEIFV010000184.1, from coordinate 263,935 downwards.
CCACAAACTGTCGCTATACGGCTTCCCTCCTAACTTATTATATTGGATCTCGTCGTACTTATCTAATCGAACTCAACGAGTGCTGTTTAATAATGTTCTGTCAATAGTTGTGAACGTAACTTCAGGTGTCCCGCAGGGTAGTCATCTAGGCCCGTTGCTTTTTGTACTTTTTGTAAATGACCTCCCTCAAGTTATATTGCACTCAACAGTATTTATGTACGCAGATGACGTTAAAATCTGCCTTCCTTACTCGGAGTTGTTCTTGCATACTCACCTACAGTTAGACCTAAACGAGCTTCAGAATTGGTGTTTAAATAACCTTCTTTTCCTTAACCATTCTAAATGCCAAATGATGACTTTTTACCGTAGCTCTCCCCATATTGTCTCAAATTCAATAGGAAATCAAGTCTTAGACCGAATATCTCATGTAAAGGATCTTGGTGTACTGTTTGACCAGAAATTGTATTTTAACACTCACATCGCCACCACAGTAAATAAAGCCAAAGGAGTATTGGCATTTATTAAGCGCTGGTCTAAAGAGTTTGACGACCCCTACACAACGAAAACTTTGTACATATCCTTAGTACGACCTATTTTGGAATACTGCTCTAGTGTATGGGGCCCTCAGTACAAAGAACAGCAATCGCTTATCGAATCCGTTCAGAAACAATTTTTAATTTTCGCTCTTCGCAATCTGAATTGGGACTCTAGCTGGCTTTTACCTTCATATCGATCACGGTTAAAATTAATCGATCTTCAATCTTTGCATCACCGTAGAATATGCAATGGTGTCCTATTTGTGCACAAGCTTCTTCTCGGATTGGTTGATTCTCAAGCGCTTCTCTCTTCAATAAACTTAACAGTTCCCTCGAGGTTTACTCGCACATTTCGGCCACTACGCTTGTCAGTCTGCAGGTCCAACTACGCCCTACATGAACCTTTTCGTGTCTTATGCTCTAATTATAATTCCCTTCACTTAATTTTTGCATTTGAAAAGTCTCTTACGTTTATATTAAATGAAATTTACCATCACCTTGAATCATCCAATTTGTAATCCAATTACTTTTCGTATTATGTTTATATAAATTTAGCCTAAGTTAGCAGATCATTGTAAACCAAATAAATAAATAAAAAAAAGTAAATGTATGCACAGTTTTCTGTGTCTGTTTTGTAGTTCAGTCGCTTGTCCGTTGGTGTGTAAATAGTGTGAAGAATCTCGAGAGTGAACCGTTTACTGTAATTTGATTCTTGCTGTAGGACTGTTGTTGCCTCAAAATATGGCGAGTGTCCACTCTCCATACAGTGTTTCGCGAGCGCCGTTTTTTGTATCGTTGTTTGATGTCTGAGTTTATAGTCCGATTTATGTTGGGAAATTCTTGTTTTAAGTTTCGATTTAGTTGTTCCAATATATATAGCTTGTTACAACTGTTCTCTACATTTCCATTGCATGGTATCCTGTATATTACATTACTCCTATCCGATGTGGCTACCTTCGATTTTGTCCTATTGTAAAAGATTTTCATTGTGTTCAAGGGTTTGTGGGCTATCTGTATATTTTGCTTATCGAAGCAGTCGGAATGGGCGAATCTTTCTGAAAGTTGTGGAACATATGTAAGCGATCTGTATGATTTTGTTTGTTGTCCTGATTTTGAGCTTCGTTTTCCGTTCTTGTCAATAAGTGATTCTATAATTCCCATTGGAAAGTCATTATCCGTCAAAATATGTTTTATCTCGGTAACAATTTCCTTGTGATATATTTCGTCACTTATGTTGAGCATCCGTTGTATACAGCCACGTGCCGTATTAATAATTATGTTTTTTGGGTGTTTTCAATGGTAATTAATGATCCTTCCTGATGCTGTGGGCTTTTTGTACCACTTGATTTTCAGTTGGTTTCCATGTCTGTTAATTGTAGAGTCTAAATATGGCAGTTTACCGTCTATTTCTTGTTCCATTGTGAATTTCCGATTCCTGTGGAATGAGTTAAGTGCATCAAGAGTGTTTTGAACTTGGTCCTCCCTCGTAATGGCAAATAGGTCGTCTACATATTTTGTCAATAATCTTGGTGGCTGCTTCAGTTCCTTTATAGTGCTGTCCAGAAGTTCCTCCATCACTATGTCAGCTATAACCGGGGATGCTGGAGATCCCATTGGCATACCTTTTAATTGGGTATATAAATTGGGAAATTCAGCAACAACTTCTTTGGTTGAAATGGAAAATTTAAAAAAAAAAAATAGCTTTATATTCTTTTGCAAGTATTTAAATTTCAAGTTATCCCTTGTAAAGAGCTTCGCTCGTACCAGGTGTTTCAAGACGCCCACTCTTTTTATTATCATTTGATTTTTGTAATTTTAGGTCAATTTGTATAAAATAACATACTATTAAAAACTATCGATAGTGATCGATGGTTTGGAAAAACTATCGCTATCGATGGGGACGACTATCGATTGTTCTCCAACTCTATAGCAGATGTGCCCGCGCTCTATACGCATGAGGCGCATAAGTTTGTTGTATTTCGCGAATGCATAAGCATTGCGCATACGACACACGCAAAACTAAATTGCAACAACAAATTCTTCTCTTTCTCTCCTACGCCTTTTGCAGAAATACCCAGTCGGACTTTTCATGATGAAATATGCCCTTTTTCATGCTTACTTTTCTCGTGAGAAGGCCTGCAAACACCTGAGCCTTCGGCTTCCTTAGGCAATAGAAACGCCGAAAATCTCAGGGGTTTCAACCGTTTCCGTTTGGGGTGACGTCATCAGCAGGCTTAAGAAATTTCTTACTTTGTAAGTCGTAGGAGGAAAGACCTGAGACGTTCGCTGCCAAACCCCCGAGTGTTGCATTTCGAGAAATTTCATGCCACCAGATGTACTGATTTTTTTCATGTCATGCTTCATAGTCCGACTGGGTTGGATCAGAGAGGCACAAACACACATAGAGTGATTGGAAAGCTACTCATTTTTTTTAACCTAGGTAACATACAAGGTGGGCCAAAAGAAGTCATCCGATGTTGTTTAGCTTTAATTTTTTTTCTAAATAAAAAACGTATATTCTGTTTTATGATTATATTTATTTGAACCTTTAGAATTTTATTGGTCATTTCGAGAAGATGATATCGGCCAAATGGGCGCCGTTACAATTGATTGCCATACGGGCTCGTTTTATGGCATTTTTCATCACTTCGGCAAGAACTTCGGGCTGCAGATTCTCGCGGCTTGGTTACGTAAACACGGGATTTCAAAAAACCCCACAAAAAAAGTCTGGAACGGTTTAAATCGGGCGATCTTGCAGGCCAGTGCAATTCGCCAAAACGAGAGATGAGGCGACCCGGGAACGCCGCCTTCAGAATGTCGGTGTCCAGTCCTAATACGTCCAATTGTGGCAGAAAAAAAACTGGTTAACATGACGCTATAACGTGCACCGTCCACTGTTGTCGTTTGACCAGCGGCGCTCTCGAAAAAAATGGCCCGATGACTCCTCCAGCGTGAACAGCGCACCATGCAGTCACTTTGAGCGGGTGTAATGGCTCCTCGTGCATCACTCGTGGATTTTCGGTGCCCCAAAAGCGATAGTTTTGCTTGTTCACGTACCCGCTGAGGTGGAAATGAGCCTTATCGCTCATTATGATTTTGGTCGAAATATCGTCCATTTCGTCCTCGAGATTGAGGATGGCTTGGGCGTAGGTTACACGCGTTTGGCGGTCCACAGGCAGCAGCTGATGCACAGACTGGACTTTGTACGGGAACATGCGCAGGTCTTTGACCAAAATTCGCCTTTGGGACGACCGGCTGATGGCTAATTGCGAGGCACGGCGTCTAGTCGATGTTTCCGGCAACAGCTCGACATCCTCGGCAACAGCGGCGGTATTCTCGGCGCTCCGGGCCGGCCACTCTTGGCAACGTCTCGTGTGGTCCCATTCTCTTCAAGGTTGGTGGCCAAATGGCGCAGTGTTTGCGCAGTCGGTGTAGGGCGGCCGGGGAATCTGCGACGGAATTCGCGCTGCGCCAACACCACAGACGAATTGTTACGCAAAAAATAGACACGATTATTCCGCGTTCTTGGGGAGTATATCGATCCATGGCTTGTTCACTTGTATTCTACATCTGTCTAGTCCACAAATGTTAAAACAGATCTGACTTTGGCGGCTATTTGTAAAAATAAGAGCATCTTCCAATAGGGTGACTTCTTTTGGCCCACCTTGTAAGGTAAATGTTAAAAAATATACCTAGGTAAGGTAAAAGGTATACAGAAGTTTCAGTACCTAAGTAAAAGGTACTTTTAAATTTAAAAGCATGACTCATCCATTTTATTATTAAAATCCAAACAAAACAACCTTAGTTCACTACAAATATTGATAGATTCATACACTGATATAAGGCACTGTAAGAACTTAAATCCAAAAGGAATTGAAAATGAAACATTTTGATTGCATTTGACGTTATATTATTAAATTGTTTCTTATATACTTTCACGCTTTTTTAACATTACAAGAGTTTCGAAGATTACGTCACCTAGCCTGTTTCTTTTCGGAGTAAATATTTGGCCTCCACAGCTAAAAATTCCTTAAACTGAAGCAGAGCCAGGCAAAATGGTATTATTCTTATAAAAAACATTACAAATATTTTTATACCCTTGCAGAGGGTATTATAAAATTGTGCGGATGATTGTCACGCATTGAAGGAAGCATCTCCGACCTCATAAAGTATATATATTCTTGATCAGCATGACAAGCTGAGTTCATTTAGCCTTGTCCGTCTGTCCGTCTGTTTCTATGCTATCTCCTCCGTCAGTTTTAAAGCTATGCTCACCAAACTCCATGAAGTCTTCTGGTAAATATACGCTGCAGATTTGTCGGAACAAGCCGGATCGGATGACTATAGCATATAGCTGCCATAGGAACAATCAGTCGAAAAACTAGTCTTAGTGAGAAAAACTTTTTTGTTTTTAATGGAAACGCCTCCAAAGTGCGTATTTCTTAGTTTACTATCCTTTCCCATGATTTCACTAAGATTGGTCGAAATCGGAAAACTTTTTTGTTTTTAATGAAAACGTCCTTATCATAGGCATACACTTATTTTATATACTTTTACACAATTCCATAAAGTTTGGTCAAAATCGGATGACTATAGCATATAGCTGCCATAGGAACGATCGGTCGAAAAACTAGTCTTAAAGAGAACAACTTTTTTGTTTTTAATGGGAACGCCTCCAAAGTACGTATTTCTTAGTTTACTATCCCTTCCCATGATTTCACTAAGTTTGGTAGAAATCTGATGACTATAACATATAGCTCCCATAGGAACGATCGGTCGAAAAACCAGTTCTAGTGAGAAAAACTTTTTTGTTTGTAATGAAAACGTCCTTATCATTGGCATACACTTATTTTATATATTTTTACATAATTCTTCAAAGTTTGGTCAAAATCGGATAACTATAGCATATAGCTCCCATAGGAACGATCGGTCGAAAAACTAGTTCTAGTGAGAAAAACTTTTTTGTTTTTAATGAAAATGTCCTTTTTATTGGCAAATTCTTATTTTATATACTTTAACACATTTCTACAGTTTTATCAAAATCGAATGACTATAGCATATAGCTGCAGTATGAATGATCGGTAGCAAAAAAAAAATTCTAGTGAGAAAAACTTTTTTGTTTTAAATGGGATCGCCTCCAAATTTCGTAATTAACAGTGTATTATGCTTTTCCATAATTTCCAAGTTTGGTCGAAATCAGACATCTATATAGCATAGATCCCATAGAAAAGTAAGGTCCAAAAAGTAGTCTTCGTTAGAAAAACTTTTTAGTTTTCAATGGAAGCTGCAAGGGTATACAAATTATTTTTATAATTAAGTATAGACTCTAAAAACTTGCTATTAATGGCCAGATAAGTTAAGATTTCCAATTCAATATTAAAATTTGCAGAACAATTTTCAATTTCGTTCGTCGTTTCCAAATTTTCCGTTATTTCTTCTACAAGGTGGGCCAAAAGAAGTCACCCTATTGGAAGATGCTCTTATTTTTACAAATAGCCGCCAAAGTCAGATCTGTTTTGACATTTGTGGACTTGACAGATGTAGAATATATATAATAATTAACTCTTTATATTTTGGCGGCTATTTGTAAAAATAAGAGCATCTTCCAATAGAGTGACTTCTTTTGGCCCGGTGACTTCTTTTGGCCCACCTTGTACAAGCCAACTTTTTTAATTCTATAATTTTGCTGGTTTTATTTGGAATCCACTTCAATTTAACCTTTGGAAGTGTCATAGTACTTAATACCTTTACTATTGATAAAAGGTATAGGTAAAAGGTACCCAAAAAATAAAATGCCAAAGTAAGGTAAAAGATGCACAAAATTTGAATCTAGGTATGAACCTAGGTACTTCAAAACTAAAGAGTAAAAATAATTTGTGAATTCGGTTTTTGCAACGAATCGGAAATCGGGCAAGCTAAAATGTGGCAGACAGAGCTGGATATATATACTACATATATTGTATTATATAATATATATATTTACATATGTATATCGATTACATTTTCCCTTGTGCTATTGGATTTGAATACACCCACGCACGCATGCCTACTCCTACACACATGATAATTTTCATGGCGGATAATTTGACTGTAGGCAAAGTCAAGTCAGCTCTCCCCGTCCAAAAACTCTTTAACTAAAAAAAATTGATGAATTTAAAAAAAAAGAAATCTGCTTTAGTCCTTCTTTTCTAGTGAATTTCGCCGCACTGGGAGCAGGCCTTGCGCGGGACGACGCGCGCCTTGCACATTCGATTGCGGTCCTCATGCTGGCGGCGCTCCAGACGTGCCATCGCCATTTCGCAGCGTATTTCTTCGCGATTCTCTATCACTTGGCCCACCTGCTGCACGGACAGGTCCACATTTATATTGGGTGCCGCCTTGAATACCTGCAGCGGTATGCCCGCTTTGCGTACATCCTCCAAAGCCTCGCTCACATCAGCGTCATTGCCCTCCAATGCGAAGTAGCGCATGCGTGACTGTTGCTTCTCGAGGGCGCAGCTAATGGGTAGCTCCGGGGGATGCAAAATCCAGCGTCCCAGAAACAGAGGCGGCGTTATGGCTATATTATGCTGTGGCTGTGGAGTACCCAAGCCCAGGGCGCCATGGTACAGGAAGTCGGGCAGAGAGCCGGGTGCAAAAACACAGCCCGCATCGAAGCCCTTGGGCAGATAGCGAAGCGGCAGAAAAACCGGCTTCTTGATGTTGACATGCGGCGGGAAGAGCTCCTCGGGCAGCTCAAACTTGGGACACTCCTCGCTCATGGTGACAAAGGCCACGGCCGGCACATGCGAATGCACCACCGTCGACAGCACGGTCATGGACATCTTGCACAGGCGCGGCACCGACAAGAGCAACTCGCTCAGATCCGGCACATAGATGTTGTACTGCAAGGGCTTGGGATTGTTGAGGAAGTCGGTCATGGCGACCAAGGCCGACGGCTGGATGATTATATAGGCCAGCATGACATCGTTGCGTACCAGACGGCGCTCGTTCTCGTCCAGCTCGGCGGCACTGATGCTGACGGGCGGACTCCGGGGCACCTGGGTTATGCTCGGTATTGGCTCGAACTCAATGCGTCGACGGCCGACAAACAGCGGCGGAGTCTGACCCTTTTGCTGGGGGGACATTAGTCCCAGGGGATACGACTTGCGCGGCAGCACTCCGGCTCCAAATACGCCGCCCGCATCAAAGCCCACGGGCAACAGCTGCGGCGGCAAGAACGTGATCTTTTTGAGGGGCGCATGCAGGGGGAACAGAGCACGCGGTATCTCAAAGCAGGGGCATTTCTCCTCTTGCAGTGCCAGGGCAGCGGCCGCATCATGCACGTGCAACTGCGCCTTCAGTGGGATCAGCACAATGCGCTCCTGATAGTGATTGGGCATGGCCAACTGCCTGAGATTGGGCAAATACTTGGGCTTCATGTTGTTCACGAGATCGGGGAATTGATGCTTGTGCCTGTGCCGCCGGGAAGAGAGCGTCAAGCGTTCGTCAGCTTCTTCTAGGGAAGAAAGAAAAGTTCCGCCAGAATTAGTGGGATTTGCGTAGACCTACCGGCCAGCAATATGAGATTATGCTCGGTCGAGTCCACTGGCGAGCTTTGGGGGCCTGTGACCAGAGTGCAGTCACAGCTGCAGAAAACATTATGAGCCATTTCAAGAAACGACCAAATCGAAAAAGGGAGAGCAACTATTTGCTCGTAAATCTTGTTGTACAGTAATTTTGTGCACAGGCACGAACATGAAACTCAAACGAAATTCAAATTTCAGTGTTGCCAGACTGTCGTAGCATTTACACCCGATAAGCGAGAGAAATAAGTAATCTAAATTCAAAATTTGTAAATAATTTTTTATTTAAGATGGAAGACTTTGGTTCAAAGCAACGCCTGCAGCAGACCCATCAACGGAATCTGTTGGAGCGAGATCGGATTAGCAAGCGCCTGCAGAGACTCACGGGCAGGCGACCCCAGGAACTGCTGCTGAACGAGCCTGACGGGGTTCAGAAAAAGCTGCACACTCAGCCCGAGCCCAGGCCGCCCAAGAAACAAATATTGCCGCACCCACTTCAACATCAGCGGTTGTCCAAGCCCAAGAAATCTTTCCGAGAATTCTTGGTAGTGGGCCATCCACTGAGAATGCAGCCCTGGTTTCTCCGCTCCCAGCCGCATGGCTGGCCAGTCGCGGATTTTGGCAAGAGGGAAAAAGAATCGCCTCGCCGAAAGGGTATTTGTGGCTTTAATCCATATGAGAGGGAATGCATATATCCCGGTCAGAACTGGCTGTCCCCAGGTTATAGGGAATGGATGCCCCAAAAGTTGCATTTGGTGTGTGATAAACGTTTCATGGCGGAACTTTTAGATGAGCTTCTTTTTGACTTGCCTTTCTGGAGCGGAGACGACTGACTGAATAATTACTTGGCCAACTCGCCTCCATTTAAAGCCATTGGGGCCATGTAAGTGGAGCTACACTATGGTCTCCACTTTCATTCGTCAAAATTAGAAATTGTTTATATATTTATATGCAAATCAAATCACCTAAAGATTGTACTTTCAATTGTTTATTTTTACAAATGAAAAAAAAGGGAAGGAAAATTCCGACCATAAAACAAACAATTTGTATAATTAAAAACTAGAAAACATGTGCGACGCCCTGGGTTGACGAAGGGGGATTAGTAAAAATTTGTAAGAAAATGTAAGAAAGCATATGGGCATTTCCGAAAAAAAGGTCTACCCGGAGTCATTTTGTCAAGTATCGGCCACATACTTATGCAACATAAAAATTCAGACATACTCTCGAGTCCGCTACGTTTTGAAAAGTAAACCGAAAGCAATTCCGTTTCGGTTTGAATTTGCTGTTTTCAATTCCGAATGATTTTGCTTACGTTTTACTTGGCAAACCACGGAGGAGCTGGTTAGGTGCATGCACCAACTCCTATGCAGAGTATGGTCCGAAGAAAGCATGCCCGAAGATTGGAACCTAAGTGTTCTCTGTCCAATATTTAAAAAAGGAGACCCTGCGGTTTGCGCCAATTACCGCAGGTTCAGTCTCCTTCCCATTGCATATAAGGTTCTATCATGCATCCTATGTGAACGTCTAAAGCCGAGAATAAGTGAACTGATTGAACCTTATCAGTGTGACTTTAGACCTGGCAAATCCACCACGGACCAGATATTCACATTGCGACAAATCCTGGAGAAGACCCGAGAGAGAAATATCGACACCCACCACCTTTTTGTTGACTACAAAGCCGCCTTTGACACGCCGATATGGTCAAAGTTCTTTAAAGCCCTGTCTACCTTTGGTATTCCAGCAAAGTACGTTCGACTTTGCATAATGACGTTGAGAAGCACACAAAGCTCCGTCAAAATAGGTAAAGACCGCTCCGAGCCTTTCGATACCAAAAGAGGTTTTAGGCAGGGTGACACCTTATCGTGCGACTTCTTTGATCTGCTGATGGAGTACATACTGCGCCAGTGCCCAAATGCTAACAGAACGGGCACCATCTTTACCAGAGATAACGTGCTACTTGCATATGCCGATGATATTGATATTCTCAGAGATAGAGAAGCAGTCAAAACTTATGGGCTTAGCGGTAAATGAGGATAAGACGAAGTACCTACAATCAACGCGCAGTGAGTCTACGCTTGGACAATCTGTTGCAATGGGAGACTACAACTTCAAGGTTGTTAAGGAATTTGTCTACCTCGGAACGACGATAACCAGCGACAACCACACCAGTCTGGAAATCCGAAGAAGAATTACTCTTGCAAACCGATGTTACTACGGGCTCAGTAAGGAGTTCAAGAGCAGAGCCCTCTCTCGGAAAACGAGAATTGCGCCATACAAGTCGCTTATCATCCCAGAAGCATGGAAAATGTCATCAAAGGATGAGGCGGCAACTGGCGTGTTCGAGAGAAAAGTTCTTCGGAGGATTTATGGACCTTAGAGGTCCATAACGTTGGCGGCGAATTTCGCATCCGAATGAATCACGAACTGTACGAGCTCTATGGGGACACTAAGCTTGTCCAGCGCATAAAACAGCAGCGGCTGCGCTGGATAGGTCATGTTACCCGTATGGATGATAACGCTTCAGCAAAACGGGTGTACAGTCGGAATGCGAACGAGTTAGGAGGCAATCCCGGGCGGGGTCGACCGAAGCGGAGATGGCGCGACCAGGTGCAGGGAGATTTTGCGGAGCTGGGTGTGTCCTCCTGGTGGAATGTCGCTCGGGACAGAGGCGAGTGGCGGGCATTAGTGGCAGCGGCACAGACCGCAAAACGGTTGTGATGATTTTATTACCATCGATGCCAAAGAAGAAGAAGAAACGAGAGAGGCTCACCTTTACGTTTTACATTTTGAGTTGGCAGGCGCTGCCAATTTCTCGAGACATTAAACAAAAATTTTTTTTAGTTCAGTTAAAGATTTAAATGCAATTCAAAGAACATAAAGAAGTTCTACATTGATCACAGTATAAGGGAAAATTAACTTAATGTACATTTGGCAACTGTGCGAGTGCGTAATTTGCCAATTACTTTCCATTCCAGCAGCAAGCATTACTTTTTCAAACGTAAAACGCTTTCGTTTTTGTGTTGCGAGAAACTGAATCAATTCCGTATCCGAAAAGTTGCAGTGGAAGTGGAATTGAGAACAGGCCTGAATATGTTAAGAACATTCTCCTATGACAAATGTTCACCTACTCTAAACCAATATTTTGTTTCTCACAAAAAAAAGATTTTCAAATGGCCATAAAATAGCTTTACACTAAGAAAAGTGGCTCCCTACCTATACCAACTTTTTACTTGACCAATTTTGTATACTCTAATGTTAAAACACACTTAAACACCATTTGGCTTGGTAGTTTATTTGGATGTTTAAATTGTGTAATGGCGTATACTCAGATGAGATACAAATTTAGTTTTTCACAATACTTCATTTAGATAAGACTGCTGCTCCAAAGCAAATCAGATTTCCAAACTGTTCAAATTTGGTTCTATTTATGTGAAGTTCACAAAAAGCTCAACAATTTTACGGGCGACAGTGCTATAATGGCGCAACTCATCAACATATCAGTCTATTCTTTTTAAATAATAAAACAAATTTAAGGGGTTTCTAGCCAAATAGTTTTGAAAAACATCACCAAAGTCAAAAAACCCTGCAAATACTCCAAGATAAGAAAATAATCCTGTTAAATTATGTATGGCATGTTTGAAGACCTAAATTTCTTCTTTCCAAAACCGGTAAGAACATGAAAATCAGTGGATATGTGACGAAGTTGTGGGCGTAAAGTGCCCTGTCCTAAAATTTTCTCCCATACAAATTTATATGGCTACTTGATGTGTCAAAAAAGATTTGCCAAAATGTCGCATAATAGCCTATTTCCACTATAGCAAATATGTACACATATATAAAAAATTTTCTCACATATCAAAAAATATGTAACATTTTTTCCATAGGAAAAAAATGTACATATCTAATATATGTGTCCATTCGCCACGAGTGATACCAGTGTTGTAAAAGATAATTCTAGATTATTTTTTTTTTTTTTGGCTTGAAGTCCACCCTTAAGTCGGAAAAGAAAAACTGATACTCTTATCGGCTAAAATAGCTTAACGGACGGCGGCGTAGCGAAGCAAGCCGGGTTATTTGCTAGTTTAATATATGTGTACATTCGCCACGAATGATACCAGTGTTGTATAAGAAAATACTAGATTATTTCATGTTGATGTCAGAAAAAATCAACCCTGATGTAATCGATGTCACAAAAAGTCAACCCTGATTTAAAATTAATTTGATTTGATAATTGAATGTAAGCACGAGTTACATAATATTATATTTAATATTAATAAAATTGATTTCAGATAGCTCCAAAACGTAAGTCAGTGTCTTGGATGGACTACCATGAATTCATGCTCATGGATCTGTCGGAAGAGAATTTTGTCGCGGGACATACATTTATTTGCAAGGATGGTTGCCAATTTAATTAAATGGAAAGACGTTCGCCAAAAAATTTGACGTTTAACGCGCGAATACAAGTAAATACAAGATAAGTAAGGATTTGTTTATACACGTCTGAACTAAAAACGCAAGGTGTTTCAGACGGTGCGCTATTAAAATGTGATCCGTCAAGTCAGTGCTGCCATCATCCTCTTTCTCAAACAGTGTGTTGAGGTAAAGTTACTCGTGTGGCTTACTGGCCTCACATGGGAATTCAGTGTGCCTGAAGAATCGCAAGCTGGACCAGGCCGTGATGACACCATTTGTATAGGCTACAACAGAGCGTTTGGAGGTACTTGACCGACAAGCGACTGCTCGCTTGGAGATTACGGAGCGCATGGAGAATGTCAATGTAGAATTTTAGTATAATATGTTAAAACTACAAAGTAAAATGTTAAGTATCAACTGAGTAGTCGTTCCGTTTCATTTGAAAATTTCAAATTAAAATAATTTTTGTTTTCAATCGTTGAATGTTGTGTTGTGTTGTGTTAAAAAAATATACCAAATGCATTGAAATTAACTCGATTTTATTCACAATTGGGAGTAAGCTACTGGAGAGTAAAGAAGGCAGAACCACTAAGCTATTAGCCAATGAAAGTTTTACTGCTTGCTTATTCTTAGACCCACGCTTCAGCCACACCTTAACGCCAGAAAAAAAAATGGTAGCAGTTGGACTTAAAAAAAAATGTATAAAAGGATCAAAACCGCTGATGGTACTCTGTACAGTGTCAATTCAAGTGCCCCTAAAAAAAATCTAATGAATGTCTTGAGGATGATGATGTATTATTAAACCAATATCTATCAGATAACTTTCAAGAAATCAATGATAATAATGTAGATAAAGGGTGATTTTTTAGCTATTATCTTTTTGGAAACACTGGTTTAAACAGCTCACGCACGTTTCGTGTTTTGTTTCACTGTCAAACATCTTCAGTTTGATCTATAATTTAACCATGAATCGTCTTACAAACGAACAACGCTTGCAAATTGTTGAATTTTATTATCAAAATGGGTGCTCTGTTAAAAAAGTTTATCGCGCGCTTCTTCCATTTTATGGTTAGTTTAATCGACCCACTGAAGCGGCTATTCGGGTTATTGTGACTAAAGTTCGCACCAAATTTACATTGCTTGACATTAAACCACCAACACGCTTACGTAGAGTGCGAACTGAAGAAAATATCGCAGGTGTATCGGCCAGTGTTAATGATGACCATCAATTATCGATTCGTCGCCGTTCGCAGCAATTGGGCCTCTGTTACTCAACAACGTGGAAAATGTTGCGGAAGGATTTAGGTGTAAAGCCTTTCAAAATACAGCTGGTGCAAGAATTGAAGCCGAACGACCTACCGCAACGTAGAATTTTTGGTGAATGTACTCTTGGAAAGCCGAAGATCCACTTTTTTACCGAAAAATTGTATTCAGCAACGAAGCAGATTTTTGGCTCACGTAAATACGTAAATAAGCAGAATTGTCGATTTTGGAGTGAATATCAGCCAGAAGCATTGCAAGAGCTACCAATGCATCCAGAAAAAGTCACAGTTTGGTGCGGTTTATGGGCTGGTGGCATCATTGGACCGTACTTCTACAAAGATGATGCGAATCGTAACGTAACTGTGAATGGTGAGCGCTACCGTGAGATGATATCCAACTTTTTTTTGCCCAAAATGCAAGAGCTTGTCTTGCATGACATGTGGTTTCAACAATGGACTTATTGAGAGGCGAGTTCGGTGAACATTTTATTTCACGTTCGGGATTTTATTTCACGTTCATGAAACAATCTTCAAACATTAAATTATATGGACCGTACTATCAATTCAAATAAAGATTTCATGCATTTTTCTGATTTTTTTTTTTTGAAAAACTTTCCTATTGCTCTTAAAAAATCACCCTTTATAACTCTTTTATATCTGCAAAACTTTTAATACAGAATTTTTTCAATGATAGTAATCCCTCGCAAGCATTGCTTTATTAAGATTTTACAATCGAAGGAGAGTTCGCAACTTCTTACACAGAGTGCGAATCTGTGATGTATCTTTATAAAATCATTGGCAACTAAATTTTTTTTAACCGAACCCTTTTTAAATTTTTTTTTGCTCCGGTTCGGGGTCGGTTCCGACTTCCCAAAAATCCCAGAGTCTCCGGCTTCGGAACGGTTCGACTCCGAACCGGTTTGCAGCCCTGGTTAAAATAACGGTGTTTTTCAAATTTTCGATAAAAATGAAACGCAATGTTCGATAACTTTGTAAATGGCATCAACACTACAAGTTTGACAATAAAACAACAATAAAAATTATAAGCTTCCAATTGGTATATAGAGCTAATTCATAAGTTATTTTATAATTGAGATACTTGTAGTTTAGTGAGAAAATGGTTTTTAAAAATGCAAATTCGGATTCGGCGCGTGATTTTACACAAGGAATGACATCAAATTGCAGAGGATAAAAAATGCTGTAAACTAGTGTAATTAGACCTCGGATTTTGCACGAAAACAATGGAGACAATGACGCTAATTATTATAACAATGTTATAACAAAATGTCAAATACAATAGTCTTTCCAGACGGTATGTAATGGATTGGTTCAACAATCATCAGTTTCCGTTACTTTCTTTAGTGCTCTTTATAAAATTGAAGAATTTTTGGAATCAAATAAGTAAAGCATTTTGTTCTTTAATCCGATTACCCTTTTAATTCGATTAGTTTTTTAAGTCTCTTGAGAATTCGAATAAAAGGGTTTCGGACACGTATAAACAGGGGTAAATAATTTTACGCGTACTGTGCGTATAAACGGGGTAAAAGTTAACTTTCGTATATTCGCTATATTCACCTTATCTCAGTATGAGGGTTCCAAATTGCCACGCGCTCAGGCTTTTTGCTGATCTCGATTTTTCCTCACAGCTCTGAGCTGCGAGCTACAGATCGAGAACCGAAAGCCAGCAGGTCTGCTCTCACTCGAGGCTACTTATTGATCAAAGTATAAGTCGGATTCGGCTGGTTTCGACTAATGTGTGTCCATTTGGTGTGTGTGATAAACGTTACTTGGAGGAACTTTTAGATGAGCTACTGTTTGACTTGCCTTTCTGGAGCGGAGACGACTGACTGAATAATTACTTGGCCAACTCGCCTCCATTTAAAACCATTGGGGCCATGTAAGTGGAGCTAACCTCAGGTCTCCAGTTTCATTC
Organism: Lordiphosa collinella; assembly: GCA_018904265.1. Lineage (NCBI taxonomy): Eukaryota > Metazoa > Arthropoda > Insecta > Diptera > Drosophilidae > Lordiphosa > Lordiphosa collinella. The sequence goes on along the minus strand of JAEIFV010000184.1, from coordinate 248,226 downwards.
GTCAAAATCAGAAATTGTTTATATATTTATATGCAAATCAAATCACATGAAGATTGTACTTTCAATTGTTTATTTTTACAAAAGAAAAAAAGAAGAAGAAAATTCCGACCATAAAACAAACAATTTGTATAACTAAAACCTAGAAAATATGTGCGACGGCCTGGGCTGAGGATGAGGGATTAGTATAAATATAAATATATATGTGGGTATATATATAAATATATATATACGAAGTCTGGACTTGTGGTGGGTGCGTGTGTGTTAAGCTAAACCTAAATCATAGCTACAAGTAGAACCTAAATGTTAACAATTTCAATTTTGTCATAGCAAATTTTTTTTTTTTTTTTTTTGAAGAAAGAGAGACTTGTGGAGACGGGGACGGGCGGGCGGGCTGGCGTTTTTCTAGATGGTGGGGCTGTCTGGCCTGGCCTGGACTAAAGCTAGTATTTGGTATTGATATTCGTTTTGCTTTTGTTCTCCTTCTCCTCCTCTTCATCCCTCTTCAGCTTGTCCCCCATGGATGTCAGCGAGGTCTGCGTGTTGACTGAACTTTTGGAAGCCTGCTCAGTCTGTGGCTGCGGCTTCTGTTCAGCCGTTGGTTCCTCCTTCGGCTCCCTAGGGGAAACCCTCGGATGCCCTTCGCCGGTCACAGGCGGAGAGGACTGTGTGGATTTGTCCATTTTCAGTTCACTCTGAAAGTCAATTTCCAAATCGGAGTCCATTTCAGTCTCAGAGAAGGATAGCGAGTTGCCAGCACGTGGCACCTGTATGCGCCGGCGATCCTGTGGATAGAGAAGAACAAAAATTAAGAGCTGCCCAAAGTCCACTGACGCTCAACTCACCGTATTCAATGTGGTGGGCTCCGATATGTAGCCATCGCAGTCCTCGTCCTCACTGAATATATCCGCCGGATTCACCGCATACGTTTCGGGCAGCTTGCACACAATCTGAGCCAGATCAATGAAGGTGTACTCATTGAGGGACGCATGATTGCCGCGTTTCGGTGGCTCCTTGTTGAACCATTGGTTGAAGCGTCCCAGTCGACCCGCCTTGGCCATGCTCTCAAAGTAGTTCTTGCCAAAGACATAGCCCACATCGCGTATTTCATCGAAGCTGCTAAAGGCCAACGTCTTGTACTTATCGATGGGTGGGCGAATGTACTCGCAATAGTCAGAGTTTTTCACCTCCTGCAAAGAACGAATTGGATATTTCAAAATGAAGACAGTCACCAGTGCAGATCCCGCACTCACCTCTAGTTGCCGCACACACGACACATAGGCCAGACGTGATTGTATGTCCGGCAGATCAGGCACTTTGACGGGCGAGGTGAACGGATTCCACTTCTTGTAGAGCAGCCACCAGCCGCTTAGATCATCACCATAATTGGTCAAATCGGTGTCATCCTGTGATCCCACATCAATGGCAATAATGTGTGCAGCTCCCAAATTGTGCATCACATCGGCTACGTAATACGTACGACGGAGAAAGAGAGAGAAGAAAAGGGCGTGTATATGAATGTGCGTGCGTTCCATGCAAACGAAGGAAACCTCAATGTTAAGCCGAGAAATCCTATCTTAATTGCATTTTCGCAGCCTGAGTTAAAGACGAATTCAGTGAATCATCTGTGATGTTAAGTGGATTTTATAGATATAGAGAGGGGCTTAACAAAAAATCGGTTGAATTGAATTCTAAACTAACTTAAATTGATCAGAAGAAAGAAACTAACTAAAATTGATCAAAAGAAATCATTACACGGTCAAAAAAGTCAAAAAACTTCTGGGATGCGACATAGTGTAGGTTGTAGATATAGTTAAATGTAACATTGTTGCATACCACAAATTTTTCTTGCACGTCAAAATTTTGAATAACGGTTAAAAAATTGAATTTTCGAAGTAGATATAGTTAAAAAAAAAACATGTCTCAAACTATGCATCCTATGATACATAGTTTGTAATACGTCGTTGGAAAGAGTAAAACTTCGGACAAGCCCGACTATAAGATACTCTGTACCAACAAAAGTTTATGCTCAGTGTACATTTAGATGTTGCGCAGCACCAGAGACGTTTCCTTTGCTTATATCTTGACTATCGCTCATCCGATCTTTTCCAATCCGGGTTAGCGGGTCGATAAAGAATCGATATCGTTAAAGTTGTACTCTCCCATTGCAACAGATTGTCCAAGACGCGTAGGCTCACTGCGCGCTGAGACTAGGAACTTCGTCTTTTCCTCATTTACCGCTAAGTCCATGAGTTTTGACTGCTTCTCAATCTCTGAAAACGCCTTGCTTACCGCCCGTTGGGATTTGTCGATAATGTCAAATGTCATCGGCATATGCAAGTAGCATTACACCTTTATACAAGATGGTGCCCGATCTGTTAGCATTTGGGCACTGGCGCAGTATATAACTCCATCAGCAGATTAAAGAAATTAGACGATAAGGTGTCACCCTGCCTAAAACCTCTTCTGGTATCGAACGGCTCGGAGAGGTTCTTTCCTATTTTGACGGAGCTTTGTGTGCTTCTCAACACGTCATCATGCAAAGTCGAACGTACTTTGCTGGTATACCAAAAGTAGACAGGGCTTCAAAGAACTTTGACCTTATCGGTGTGTCAAAAGCGGCTTTATAATTAACAAAAAGATGGTAAGTGTTGATTTTCGTCGCATGGGTTTTCTCCATTATTTGTCTCAATGTGAATATTTGGCCTATGGTGGATTTACCAGGTCTAAAGCCACACTGATAAGGTTCGATCAGTTCGCTCATTCTCGGCTTTAGACGTTCACATAAGATACATGACAGAACCTTATATGCAATGGGTAGGAGACTGATCCCGCGGTATTGCAGGCGCATATTGCAGGCTCTCCTTTTTTAAGTATTGGGCAGAGAACACTTAGACTTCAATCTTCGGGCATACTAATTCTGCATAGGAGTTGGTACATGCACCTTACCAGCTCCTCGCCGCCACCCTTGAACAATTCAGCGAGCAGCTGATCGGCTCCAGCTGATTTGTTAATTTTTAGTCTTTTCATGGCTAACCAAACTTCGTTATGGTCCGTTGGGTCTATTTCTATATCATCGATTGGTGGTTTCACTACTTCTCCAGAGGCGTCATTGTGTTTGTCGTCGCCTCCCAGCAGGTTACAGAAGTAGTTTCTCCATTTGTCTAGTACCACTTTTGAATCTGTGACAAGATTTCCCGCTTTGTTCTTACATAGTGAGGCTCCGGGCTTAAAACCTTCGGCTAGTCGCCGAACTTTTTGGTAGAATTTTCGAGTCTCACTCATGCCGAACAGGCTTTCGACTTCCTCACGCATACGCCTTTCCTGCTCATTATCCTTTTCTTCCGATATCGCTCCTTAATAGCTCGCGTTGCTCCCGACTGCAGAGTTCTCCTGTAGGCAGCGTCTTTTTCTGTAGTAGCGTGGCGGCACTAATCATCGTACCATGACTGTTTTCGAGAGTGGTGAGTTTTGCTGTGTAGGCTTCGGAGTTACGTTGTGATTGCAGCTTCTCGACGTTTACTAGAGCGTGCGGCATGTGCCACACTGATCCGCGTGCGTACTTTGGCTGCAACAAGGTAGTGATCCGAATCTATATTGGCTTCTCGGAAAGAACGTACGTCTAGCACACTCGATGAATGCCTTCCTTTTATCACAATGTGATCAATCTGGTTTTACGTTTTATTATCAGGGGACCTCCAGGTCGCCATGTGGTTGTCGAGGTGTTTAAATCTTGTGCAACTAACGAACATATTCCTGCCCGCAGCAAAATCTCTTAGCCTCTCTCCATTACTGGAGGTTTTATCGTGCAGGCTAAATCGGCCGATTGTTGGACTAAAAACGACTTCTCTCCCGATTTTTGCGTTAGTAAGCTTGCTTACTAGGGGAAAATGGAATTTGTAACAATGTTTGGAAAATAAAGTCTTGAGAAACTTTCGCTGCCGAATCTTCATACATGCCGAAAGATCCATACTTGTCTTTACTACAGATTAATTCAAAAAGGTTTCTTATCAACAGCATCCGCAATGTATCTGAAAATGTACGCACCTTGTGGCCTTTTTATAGGCTATTTTATAGGATAAACTATCGAGCTAAAATTTTGCACAGAGTCTTCTTCTGCCTGCACACTGCTAATATGTACACTGCCCGACAACCGATTAGCACACTCCCTAACCTATCTGTTTAAAGGCAAATAACTGTAATCTCTGAATATGTTTCATGCTCATTTTTTTTCTCTTTTATTCTTCATCATTTTTACTCATTCTAAGAGTAACTTTGAGTTCTGGAAGTGCACCGTTATTTTGTTTTGCTATTTTCTTGGAAGTGCGACAAAAATGAATGAATTTTTTTTGCGACAGCCGATTAGCACATTTTTGCTTTAGTGTCAATTTTTGCGTGTAAGCTCTAATTCCCACGACTCAGCTGCCAAAATAAAAGGAAAAACTGGTGTTAAAGCATGCGTTCGAATTTCGAAAGCTAAACATATAAAGCGTCTAAAATTAAAAAAAAAAACCTCCTCTAAACCAACTTCGGAAGATGCGACGGCTCGATTTCTGTCGATCAAATATGACCTGGACCAAGGAGTGGAAGCGTGTAGTCTTTTCGGATGAGAAAAAGTTCAATTTGGAGGGTCCTGATGGCTATGCCTACTACTTTCATGATCTCAGAAAAGAAGAGCATACCCTAGATCGATTGCACAGCCGAGCCGGCGGTGTCATGGTGTGGGAAGCTATTTCTTATTTTGGCACCATAGAACTGAAATTTTTAACCAGCCGTATGAATGCCATTGCGTACAAAGGTGTACTGAAAACGGCTTTCCCTGCAATCAAGGATATATTTGAATCCTTGGAATGGAAGTTCCAGCAGGATAACGTACCAATTCACACAGCCAGGATCGTAAAGTCCTGGATTAAGGGTCAAAACGTTCAATTGCTAAATTGGCCGCCTTACTCGCCCGACCTGAACATTATAGAAAATGTTTGGGGATGGTTAGCCCGCAAAGTGTACGAGTCCGGCAGGCAATATTCAACCGAATCTCAACTCATTGAAGAAATAAAGAGGTCCTGGGAGGCTATTTCACTCAATTACATTAAAAAATTATATGACTCCTTACCCAAGCGGATGTACGAAGTCATACTTAACCGTGGAGGCTCAACACATTATTAAATTTTGTTTAAAAAAGATCGACAATATTGAAATTAATGTTAAAAAATAATTTTCATGAAATTTGAATCCATTTTCTTTTGTTTTTTAAAGTTTTCAAGTGCCTGTGCTAATCAAATGTTAATTTTTTATGTTAATTTCGTTTAACTTCATTTAAAATGTTATCAATAAAGTTAATATCTTATCTATTATTAAATCTCGTGTAGAATTTAATATTCTTTTAATGACAAAAAAATTCATCTCAAAAGCTTCATTCGTTTTCCCGATATTAAGCTCCTAAGACGCGGAGCATAGGGTGTGCTAATCGGTTGTCGGGCAGTGTATATATGTGGAAACCCCCCCGGATCGGATACCTCTATCGTGTAGCATAGGAACGATCAGTTTTAAGTGTATTAAAACTTTGACACAGACAAACTGTGCTTTCCTTTTCCTTTTTTTTTATTTTTTATATACGTATATAAAGTAATTGTAGTTTCTTTAAGCCTCAGTTCTTCAGAGTGGGATTGCGACTATACGGTTCGAGGTTCGAAGGCTTCTTTCAAAGAACAGAAGTTTTGGGCAGTAAAAGAAAATCTGCTTAGGTTCAGGTTTGGTTAGGCTCTCTAATGCTTAATTCCCTTCAACTTGACTTAATTCACGATTTCAGTTTTAGTTAGTACAGATCTGCATTTCAATACTGTGTCGGGTTTGACTCAAGCTGCGAAAATCCATTTGGAGTATATAATTTGATCGATGAGTGATGACACAGGTTGAGCGCAGAGCGTTGGTATATTTCGAGTCGCGGATTTGGTTTTACCTGGCACATTGTTTATGTAGCAGCCATCGAGCAGTAGATGACCGTCCCGGTAATCACAGAAGGGCGGAAAGACACCGGCAATGGACATGCTGGCGCGACAGTAGCGCCACAGGTGACCTGACAATTATACACACGAAAACAACACAGGGATTGTGGATGGTGGTTTTGAGCACGGACACAAAGGTGAGTAGTGGGTGGTGGGGTTTGATGTGTGTGTGCATGTGTGCGTGGTTTGAATGAGTGCGGGTTGTACCAGAAGGAGGGAGACCGAAATAGAGAGAGAGAGAGAAAGAGAAAAAGAGACACAGATTTATTGCCGCTGTGTGGTGGAAAATAACGGTATACTTAGTTCGTTTCGCTAGCTACAAATGAAATCATGTTTTGTTATTTACAGACCAATACAAATATACATAGAGCAAAACATAGGCAGACATGAATACATACATAGTATGTATGTATGCAACTAAAGAGGCAACTAAACTCTCGACTACTTATACCAAAAATCAAAGGATAACCAAACTAAATCAGAACTTAAGGAAAACTTAAGCTTTGTGCACTCTGTGTATGTGTGTCTGTATGGGTAGGTGTGTGTGTGTGTGTGTGGGGTGTATTGTATGCTTGAAGGAGAAGGTGTGGAAGAGTGGGAACGGAGATACGGGGGAACCATTAGAATGCAACCCACGCAGACAACTGGACAGCGATGCCAACGCAAGGCAAAAGACAATCGACATCGGATCTGGGCGGAAACAGAAAAATTTGGATGGGCAAGCAGGAGATCATACATATGTACATATATCCAACACTCTGCGCTCTGTACCAAACAGCTCTAGATCGAAATTTGAAAGAAAAGATTAACGATTAGGGAATTATTGGGGATACGGGGGTACGGATGGGACGTTGGTTAATCGTATCTCTAGTTTAATTTGCTAATTGCTATTTACCTGGCAAATTATTTACATAGCCGCCATCCAGCAGAAGATGTCCATCTTTTGGATCACATAGTGGTGGCATATAGCCGCTTAGCGACATGGAGGAGCGTACATAACGCCACAGAGATCCTGCATAGTGGGTGGGAAGGATTTGGCAACGACATTGGTTTTTGTATTAACGACATGCCAGTGACAATTGTGTGAGTGTGTTTGTTTGTGTGTGTGTTTTGTGGGAAGAGAAAAGAGAAAGATAGAAAGAAACAGCTTTGAGCGATCAGAGACATTATGTGACATTTGGGATTAGGGGGATGGGAAAACGAGGTGGAGATGTGGGTTAGCAACAGTTAGTTTCTAGCAACGACATCTTTTCCGGAGATGCAAAGTTTAGCAACAAAATGAAAAATTTCCCCAATGGCTTGTCCCGCACTTTCGGCACATTATCAGACTGCAGAGACAGGAGTTGAGTGTTATAAAGCAATATGTGCGTGTGTGTTAGTGAGTGTCTGTGTGGGTGTGTGTGTGCGTCTTTGAGGTCACACTCAGTTCTAGAAACTACAAAGAAGGCCAAGAAACTCAAAAGGAATCCATACCAACAAAAGCAAAGAAAGCAGAAAGCACGAAACAACAAAATGCAAAACCAATTCAGATGAAAGTTAGGGGAACCCCCTTCCAAATGAAGCACACGCAGAAAAAAAAACAAGCAGCAGTAGCAACACGAACAGAAAAATCCTTCCACTCACTCACCGTTTGTATGGATGCGATGTGTACTGGCGGTTATATCCGTGGTCAGTGTAAAATAGGGTATCCACAGATCCTCAATGCTCACATCACCAAATGTGTCATGTATGGTCTTGTTGAACTCACGTCCCGAGAACATCGATGTAATGGGATAGGTCAGATCCAGTAATTGTAGGAACCATTTTGTCATTTTCTGTAAAAGTACAGGAGAAATGTTTTGAAGAGGTCAAAGTTGAAGCCATGCCGCTTATTTACTTTGGACCATTCGCGTGCCTTCTGCGTGACCGTGGTTATGTTACGCTCCGAACACCATAAGGCACCCATTAGAGCGCCTATACTGACGCCGCCAACCATATCAATGGGTATCCCAGCCTCTTGAATCGCCTTCAGCATGCCTATGTGGGCAGCTCCGCGTGCTCCACCACCGCCCAGAACCAGACCAATGGAGTTACCAGTCAGCCAGCGAGCCAAGCGAGAGAAATCCGAATGCATGTTTGGCTCAGATAGCAGCACACGGCTGTAGAGATCATTCTGCGTGAAAGATTTAATAAAAATGGATTAGTGGTTTAAATGGATCAGCAAAACATTTCCTAATTAATGATTTATCTTTTTTCCCCCTCTGGAATGATGTTAATTGTTCAAAAATCAAACGCCCAATAAACGCTTACACCCGAAATTGTCTAAAGAGCGAAGTTGTTTATCGGATGGGAGACTAAAACTAGAATTTGCAAAGAAAGTTTGTATGGCTTGGGCTGACTGTGAACGCATGACACATAGGACTCTCTGACATGCTACCTCTTCTATAATAATATTGGATTGTTTGACTAAATACTCAACAATTTAAAAATAATTGTAATATATTCGAGCGATTTAGTGAAAAAGCATATCAAAAGCAAGTAAGAAAGTCAGTCAAGCCCGACATTCATATATTCTGTACCTCTCTAAGTTTGTGTTAATGTGTGGGAAGTGCTGCCCATCGCCGTTGTGGCCGGTGCTGCCCATCACAATTGTTTTTCACTTAAAACTCGACTATCGTCCATACGATCTTTCCATTAAATAATCCTGATTACTAAATATGTCCAGAAGGTAGATGGTTCTATCTATAAAACTTTCGGAGATTTAACGTTTTTTTTTCCAATTTGCGGGGGCGTGGCCAAAATTGAAAATTAATTTGATCTACCTGCAAATATAAGAAGCTTTTGTTCCATCAAACTTCTATCTCTTACCATCTCTGAGATCTGTTTGTTCAGTGGATGAGTTTCTTCGACACTCGACAGTCAGTGCGTTAACAATTTTTCATTTGATTCGATTGCGACTTGAAAGGGCCAAATTTCATATCTTCTCTTATGTGACAACATGGTCTTATCTATGGAAAATCTGCATTAAATCCAACCAAAAAGAGACTGTTTATTAGAACCTTTTGAACTTGATTTTCCTGACAAATGTTTACTCAGAAACTGTCTTCGCCTACTTTCACGATATTTAGATAGGTCGCAGTCGACTGTTTGCTTGGACTTGAAATAATTCGGAAAGTCGCAGTCAATTAAATGAAAAACTTGCAAAGCATTGACAGCTGATCTGCTTTCCTGTTTTACAACTGTAGTTTTTACGATTTTGCTTTGACACTAACTTGTGAGATTTACAAAGCAGCAGTTTAAGTAGCAGTCAATCAAATGAAAACTTGACTAAGTTTTTAAACACTGACAACAACAACAAAAATTTCTAAAATTTTTGGGTTTTAGCCGGGTCCAGGACCTGGAGCCGGTTAAAACTCAAAACTTATTTAAAAATTAATAAGGTTATCAAGCCCAACAACAAAAATTTCTAAGTTTAATTTATCAGATTACCTATCAAATAAAGAAAACCCGCCTGGTAATGGCACTTTTAGTTTTTGTAGACCGGGGTGTTTCCCCCCGAGCCCGGACTTCTGAGAGGGGCCCAGAGCCCGGATTTTTGGCGAAAACTTTAATAAACTATGTATAACATGAGAAAAACCCCCCGGGCCCGGAATCCGCTTTCGACAGGTCTGCCTGAAGGTATACACTAAAACAATAGTAGAAAGCTTGCATATGTTAATAAAAAGGCTCAGCTGGAAGATGTGGGTGTGGAGGTGGTGAAATCAGGAAAATAATTGGGTGTCTGCAATGATTTATTTTAAAAAATGGTCTTAGGAAAAAAATCCTAATTAGCAAAAAGTTCAAATACGACCATACGAGGAGGAGTATAAAGTCTTTAAAAATACTTTCTTAAAAAAATTTTCCGCCTACTACAATACAAGCCGAATAGAGGCTATATCTGGAGACTACACTTGGATTATATGCAAACAGCAATAATCATAAAAGAACGAAGGGTTCATAGGACCGGCTGCCACAGCGCCTCGTCTCTGCATCGAGCCCAAGAACCGATGACTCAGTTCATAAGTCTGCAATTCATTTTAGGGCGTGACAGTTTAGGATTTTTTTTACAAATTTGATTTGTTCATGGTTTAGTACTTACTTTTATCTAAATGTAATTTAAACCTTAATCATTTCATAAGACATAAGTTCTTGATCGATATGTAAAGTATGGCAGATTTGTAATAATTTAAAGATTTTTTTTTATTTTAAATGAGCGCCAGTCATATTTTGCAGATCGATCAAGTACTCATATTGTATGAAATGATTAAGGTTTAAATCACATTTAACAGATAAAAATATGTGCTAAGCCATGAACAAATGAAATTTTTAAAAATATAATTTTTCCTTGCATTTGTTGACCACAGTAATATGGCCAAATTAGCCAAATTTTCTGCATTTATATGTCTCATTTACAGTTAATCCATTAGAGATATTGAGCTTCTATAGCCAAATTCTGTACAGCGAACTACTTATGTTTCGGTACAGCGTGAAAAAATGATCTGGAATCAATCATTATTTTAGCATCCGAAGTCCTGTGCTGAGAATAAATAAATTTTGAAATCTTTGTCAAAATACTTATGCCACCGTCCATTTTGAAAATTCGATTGATATTTTCTAACCCAAGAAGCTGATTGTGAGCTGTGAACTACTTATGTTTTATTAAAAGCTTAATATTCACCAGATTAAAATTTAAAAGTTTTAGGATGTTTTGTTGAAAAGATATAATGGTTTATTTACTTAATTTTTTTTTGTCAAAATATTTATGCCGACTTGTGTAAATACGTGTTTTTTAAGTTATAAAAAGACTATGATTTTCCAATTTAAAAGAAAACAACGAAGAAAGTCGGTCAAGCAGACTGTTATTATTTTGTACTGGCAAAAGTGTATGCTCAGTATGTATTGGGCTGCAGCAGTAACAGCAGAAAGCAGTGTTGCCGCTGACAAACTTTCTTTTGTACATAACTTGACTATCGCTCAACCGATCTTTACCATTCCCTGGCCGATTCATAATTAATGTTGATTACTAAATATGACATTACCATTGAAAACAAAAAAGTTTTTCTAACTAAGACTAGTTATACTCTGTACCAGAGGTACAAAGAGTATATTAAGTTTGTGCAAAAGTGTCCGTCTGTCTGTCCGTCTGCCCGTATGAACAAACAGATCTCAGAGATGGTAAGAGATAGAGGTTTCACATGTATGGAACATATGTTTCTTATACTTGTAGGCAGATAAAGTTTATTTTCAACTTTTGCCACGCCCCCTCCCGCCCCGGCAATATCGAAAAAATGTCATATCTCCCACAGTCTTATAGATAGAAGGTTCGAACCTTCTAGACATATTTAGTATTCGGGATTCTTTATCGATCCGCGAAAGGAATTTTAAAGATCGGATGAACGATTGTCGAGTTATAAGGAAATCAAACAATTATGGTCGCAACGGTAATGGGCAGCACTTCACAGGTACAGAGTATGTTATAGTCGGACAGAGTATGTTATAGTCGGGCTTGACCGACTATCTTTCTTGTTTTCAGACTATACTTTTCTATGACAGATGTCCGATCTCGACCAAAATTGGTGGAATCATGTAAAAAACATAGCAAACTAAGAAATTCGAAATTTGGAGGCGTTTCTATAGAAAACAAAAAAGTTTTTCTCACTAAAACTAGTTTTTCGACCGATCGTTCCTATGACAGCTATATGCTATAGTCATCTGATCCGGCCGGTTCCGACAAATGCGGAACGTATTTGTACCAACAGACTTCGTGCAAAGTTTGGTGAGGATAGCTTTAAAACTGACGGAGGAGATAGCATAGAAACAGACAGACGGACGGATGGACAGACGGACAGCGCTAAATCAACTCAGCTCGTCTTGCTAATCAAGAATATATATACTTTATGTGGTCAGAGATGCTTCCTTCAATGCGTTATAATACCCTCTGCAAGGGTATAAAAACTGACCGACGCACAGTGGGAAAAACGGCCAGATTAGCTCCGATTAATTGAATTTTCAAAATAAATATTTGCGCCAATTTCGTTTTGTAATCGATTACTAATATATCTGATAGGCCAAAAACACTTTTGTTTTTCTTTTGTTCTCAATATTGGCACAGCTGGGAGTCAACAAACTAACATTTGATTGCACCAGCTGCATACATAAGCTTTCCCGCTTTTTTTGTGTGACTGCTGCTTATTTACGCGAAATTGGTAAAATTGAGAGAAAAATTAAATTAAGTGTTTATAGCTCATTTCAAAGGTATGTATTAAGTAAAATATATGTGTTGGTGACTTGTCATTGTGTTTCGTGTCGTATACTTGTGGTTGTTTAAGGTGATATTTTCACTTATAATTTTTACTAGGACATTCAACTTTCGTAGAGCTAAACTTGCTTCGTTCGACAGCGTTCGCTCTAATTGTTGTTTCTAAAAATTGTATAATGTGTTGTGATGTGAAATTTCCAAATTGTGGAACCACCTTCGTCCACTTACTGGAGAAATTTTTTTTTTTAGCGAAAATGTCAGTGTCCAGGCGTGTGTTTTATTTTTGGTATGGCGAATGGAAGTTGACGCTTTTAAAAGAAATATTGCTGTGGATACATATGTATTTACCAATATTTTTGCTATGTCCAATTATAGCAATAGTCAATGCGTTGAAATTTCTAAGCGAATCCAAAGTTTCATTTCAAAATTAGCAATGAAATGGAGAGAAAACCATTATGACATAAATAAAATTGAGAAAAACAACAAAGACTGGTTTGATAGTGAAATGATTTTGATAAACTCAAGTTCAAGGACTGGGAGACCACCAATGAGTTTTAGTGACTGTCAAGAAACCACAAAGAAAAAGAAAATATCTGACATCGCCACAGAAATTCCGTGCGAAGAGCACTAGCTTATACAAGGATGGCAAAAGAAATGCGTCAATGGTGGTATCTTCCCTGTATACGGCAGAGGAAGCTTTAGCTTTATATATTGATGGTGGTTACACAAAACGGGTTTATATGGACTTGGTGAGTGGTACCAAACAGAAGAATGCAAACATATTTCCCACATATAATGTTCTACGGTCTGCAAAGAATCTGTGCTACCCCAATGGGCTACAACTTATCGACCATTCTTTCGAGGTACCTTTGCAATGCCTGGTTGATCACACAGTTTCCAGAATTTTTAGTGCACATAGCCAAGAACTTAAAATTTCGGCAAATAATAATATTGAAGATATAACGGCCATATACAAATGGGGTTGTGATGGAAGTAGTGGCCACGGAACTTATCGGCAAAATTTTGATGATATTGACGCTTGCATGCTCGACCAACATATGTTTGCGGTTTGCTTGGTACCAGTACAAATAGTTTCTGGATCTAATATACTCTGGAATATGAACCTTCAACTACTCGTTATTGCAGGCCAATAAAACTACTTTGTCAAAAGGAAACAGCAGACTTGGTACGTGATGAAGTAAATAACGTCAAAAACCAAATTGCCCAAATACAGCCAACCGGATTAGAAAACTTCACAGTTCATCATCAATTTCATATGACTATGATCGATGGAAAGGTATTTAGTGTTGTCGCGGAATCATCATCCCAAAAACGTGGAATTTGCGATATATCACCCAAAAATATGAACGACTTAAAAATGATAAAAAATTTACCTTGCAAAGAGAATTTACATGAATGTGGATTATCAACAGTACACGCGTGGATTTGCTACTATGAATGTATTCTGCATATCGCCTACAGAATTCCAATTCAAAAATGGCAAGTCCGCAGTTCGGATAAAGCGATTTTTAAAGAAAAAAAAAAAAATACACAACAAACTGAGACAGAAAATGTCTATATTGGTTAATATCCCTATGCCTGGATCACGACCTGACGCATTCCCTTTTTATTTCTTCTGATCCTTTCATTACAATGCTATCAAAAGGTTCAGCGAATTCTACAAGAAACTACGAACTTTTAAACAATGATGTAATAAGTCTTCTTTTGATAAGCAATGAGCATTATATGTCAGATGAAAGTTGTTCAGATACTGAATAAGTTCAATAAATTACAAATAAAAAAATTTAAATTTTTTCGCTTATAAAAAAAATTTTTTTTAGTGTGTGTACTAATTGTGTTTTTATCTGTAAAAAAATTAATCCGATAAAAATCGGATCATTTTTCAAGGAGTTATTAATAAATCGGAGCTAATTTGGCCGTTTTTCCCACTGTGCGACGTACTACTTCTTATAAAGAACAAACAAATAAGATTATTGTTTACTTACAATGCGATATTGACTTTTGCGTGTAAATATACGCTTCACGCACAGCACATGATGATGCTTGGTCACCCAGGGACGAGCATTTAGCCAGCTAAGTGTATTTGCAGGCTTGGCGTTCGTTGTCTCTGGGTATAGCAGCACCAGCTCCTTTTGTGTGCGCATGGCCAGACGATCGATCTCCCGCTCAAATTTTCCCACCAAATGCGAACGATCGCCCAGACCGACAATTAGAATGACATCCGCCTGACGCATACAACGCTGGGTCCAGGGGCTCAGCGAACTGTCACACTGATATAGCGTGATAATGTTGCGATCCTCCTGCTGCGCCAGCCATGATGTCAACCGATACTCATTGGCTGCCTCAAATATGTTTAAGCCCAGCTGTTTGCGGACCACCTCCGAGGTGAGACGCAGTACGGGTCCTGACAAAGAGAGAGAAAGATCAGTTGCAGTCTTAAATTAGCTTTCGGAGAAAGCTCACTGACTCGTTTTAAAAAACTCATTGCAAAAATCATTCTTTTTTCGATTTAAAGATTCTCTGAATAATTTAATTTAGAAACTTATAAAGTTGGGAAGGTCAGCTAATATTACTCAAGTGATTACTATGAGGTACTCCAGAGGTAACCTAGATGCACCTACAATAAAACATGAACTTCGAAATATCACTTTTTGGGTTCTAGGACTTTGATAATCAGAAAGTTGGAAAATCTATTGAGCTCAGTTATCAATGAACAAAAAATGATTGTAGATTTTTAAAACTTTAAACTTTTTAAAACGATTTTTCGTAAAACGAACCACTGTGCATTGATTTACCCACCTATGGCACAAAGCGAGTGATACAGTTCGTAGGTAAACGGCGTTAATGGCACTTCATCGGTAATGGGTACCAGTGCCACTGTGGAATACTTGTGCGTCACCGGATTGGCCTCCACAGGCGCACCGGGTGCCACAGCGCCTCGTGTCTGCATCGAGCCCAAAAACCGATGACTCAGAAAGCTAATCAATTTGGTCACCACGATCGGGTAGCGCAACTTGATGGCATTAAACAGACCCTCCGGCAGTTTGGCCAGCTCTGAGTCACGCACCGCCATCACGGTGGTGGTGCGTGACGTTTCTGTGATCATTTCCACAATGCCCACAAGATCTCCTTTGCCATACTCGCCGATTATTTCCTTCTTGCCGCCAGGATGCGTTATCACTGAACGCATACGTCCGCTGAGAACAATGTATGTGCTATCGCTGCTCTCGTCCTGGCGGTATACAGCACGACCCGACTCCAAAAAGATCCAGTCCAAAGCGTAGTCACATTGACGCACCAAGGGCGACAGTCGCCGCACCACACCGTTTCCCAAATCTAAGACAATTCGAGGACGTTGTCGCATAATTCTGTACGGAATTCGAGAGAGATGGATTAGCAGGGTTTTTAAGGGGCTTTTTTGGATTACACCTACTGGTAAATGGCAGCACGTCGTATGTAGGCTACGCGGCTATTGTTGCGCGATCGGATCGTGTAGGCACTGGCCTCGCCCGTCAGCATGGCCAGTCCCCCCACTATCTCACCGGGATGGACAAAGTGTATGAGCATGTCGGTCTTGTCCTGCTTGGCGGTACGTGTGGCATCTGCATTGCCCTGGTATACAGCTAGCGTGCCGGTCATCACAAACCACACGCAAACATCATCCGAATTGCCCTCGGTAATGAGGGTCACATTGGGCTCCATCTCCCTCACCTCTACGAACGGCTCAATGATGTGGGCATCCTCTTCGGGTAGACCCAGCTCTTTGCGAAAACTCTCTACCGCTGATGACTGCACCAAGCGCAAATCTATGGACGAGGTGGCACCGACCTCAGTTCCCAACGATCCACGACGTGTGGACAAATTGCCAGCCGATACACTGCCATGCTGATGCTGGTGAAACAGATCAATGTTGGGCGCATCGCCGTGTACTTCGTGTACGCCACTGCCATCCGGATTGGGGTTAGGATTAGATAGGGTGTGCTCCTCGCGTGAAGGACGCGAGGGTGAAAGCAATTGTCTAGTACTGGCTCCGGCTGAGGCCAGTGGAAGTGCCATTTGCGTTATGGCGGTGGTGGCCGCCATCTGGCGTGAGGACTGCGAGTTAAGGGGTCCAGGCAGCGGAACACCCTTGTTGCGCATATGATTCTGGACGAGCTCCGCATTGAGGCCGAGGTAATTGCGCAATGCGGTGAATAGTACACGCTGCAGTCGTACCATAATCACCTGGATGACGCGTATCATCACGTCCGGGTTCTCTAGGAAGACCTCCTCGAAAGCCTGTCGGGAAAGGAGGGTAAATCGTTTAGGGTTAGGATTAGAGTTGTTCAAAATGAATTGTTCTTGTTATTTTTTGATCAGTTGCTCACAAACTTGTGCTTCTTTGTTCAGTTGTGAGTGCGTGAGCAATTAAGCAACTACAGAAAACCTCTCACCTGCATGGGCAACCGGATGACCACCGATTTCTCCATGGCCTTGGCCGTTACCGTTTTGTAGTAACTGGGATTACCAGATAACACATCAATAAAGCTGAGCAACGACGTCACCGACTCTCCCTTGCGCACTGTTTTGAGCGAGAGCGTGCTGCCATCAGCATTCGAGATGTACACATTTATCATGCCCGACTGCACAATGTACACACTGTCATCGGGATCTGTGATCTTGAACAGATAGTCGCCGGCCATCAGCTCCAGCAGCTGGGTGTGCTTGCACAGCTTGAGAAACACCGGCTTCTCAAAGTGCCCAAATATCCGTATGCTCTGTAGCATATAGAGGGCGTCCGGCGGTACACGATCACTGCCCTCGATAGTCTCCTCGAGATACTCAGCTGGCGGTTCCACTGTTCGCATCTCCAGCGGCATATTCTCGCGTCTCAGCTGGAGGATGCGACGAGCGAACCGCATTACCGCCCGCCTCTTGTAGCCCTTGCCACTGCTGTACATCTGCCCGCTGACGTTCTTCATCTTGCGCAGCATACGCCGGCCATAGAAGAGCATCTTGTCGCGCTTGCGAAACCGCAGGCCACGCAGATCGCCGCCAGACGAGGTGACGGCGCTCAGCGAGCGTGCAATCTCATCGCGCAGGCGCAGCCGTGCCAGACGCTTGAAGTACATGAACCAGGCAATGAACAGCACGGATAGCATGCCCAAGGCAAAATACAGGTACATCTGCAAGAGCGAGCGGATAAGCACGAAAAAGAGAGAGAGAGAGATAAAATTATAAAATTGAAATAAGAACTTAACAAGCTAAAAAGTTGGATAAACGGTTTAACGAAGGAGGAGGAGGAGCACACCCTATAATCAGTACTCGATACTCAGCACTCGATAATCAGTTTTCATTACTAAGAACTTGATTCTCAGTACTCGCTACATGATACTCAGTAGTCGATACTAAGTACACGCTCCTCAGTACTCGATACTCAATGCTCGATAATCATTACTCGATTATCAGTACTCGATTCTCACTACTCGATACTTGAAACTCAATACTAAGTACTCGATTCTTAGTACTCGCTACTGGATAAGTACTCCACAGTTCACGACCACCGTAAAACGCTTTTTAACAACACCAAAAAGGAGAAAGCAAAGCTAACTTCGTCTGTGCCGAAGTTTTAAACCACCTGAAACAAAAAATTCCTATGGCAGCTACAAGAAGTTACCATCCGATCCGCGCGGTTCCGACATATGTGCAGCAGTGTGCAACTAGAAGATGACTGTGCAAAATTTCATCTCGATAGCTTCAAAACTGAGGGGACTAGTTTGCTTAGAAACGGACAGACGGTTGGACAGACGAACGGACAAAGATCAATCGATCAAGAACATATGTATATACTTTATGTGGTCGAAGATGATTCCTTCTATGCGTTCCAAACTTCTGAGCAAAATTATAATACACTTTTCAAGTGTATAAAAATAGGGGAAAGTATACCCTTGCAGCTTCCATTGAAAACAAAACAGTTTTTCTAAGACTACTTTTTGGACATTACTTTTCTATGGGATCTATACTATAAAGATGTCTGATTTCGTTTTAACTTGGTGAAATCATAGAAAAGCATAATACACTGTTAATTACGAAATTTGGAGACGATCCCATTTAACACAAAAAGTTTTTCTCACTAGAACTTCTTTTTCGCCCAATCATTCATACTGCAGCTATATGCTATAGTCATCCGATTTTGATAAAACTTTGTCGAAATGTGTCCAAAGTATATAAAATAAGTGTATGCCAATGATAAGGACGTTTTCATTAAAAACAAAAAAGTTTTTCTAACTAGAACTAGTTTTTCGACCGATCGTTCCTATGGGAGCTATATGCTATAGTTATCCGATTTTGACCAAACTTTGAAGTATTGTGTAAAAATATATAAAATAAGTGTATGCCAATGAAAAGGACGTTTTCATTACAAACAAAAAAGTTTTTCTCACTAGAACTAGTTTTTCGACCGATCGTTCCTATGGCAGCTATATGTTATAGTCATCAGATTTCTACCAAACTTAGTGAAATCATGGGAAGGGATAGTAAACTAAGAAATACGTACTTTGGAGGCGTTCCCATTAAAAACAAAAAAGTTGTTCTCTTTAAGACTAGTTTTTCGACCGATCGTTCCTATGGCAGCTATATGCTAGTCATCCGATCCGGCCGGTTCCGACAAATGTGCAGCGTATTTGTACCAACAGACTTCGTGCAAAGTTTGGTGAGGATAGCTTTAAAACTGACGGAGGAGATAGCATAGAAACAGACGGACAGGGCTAAATCAAGTCAGCTCGTCGTGCTGATCAAGAATATATATACTTTATGTGGTCGGAGATGCTTCCTTCTATGCGTTACAAACATCCGGACAATTTTATAATACCCTCTGCAAGGGTATAAAAATAGATTGAAGCTAACTTCGGCTCGATCAAAGTTATTAAATTATATAGTTTGAATATATGCTATAGTCATCCGATTTTGACAAAACTTTGTAGACTTGTGTGAAAGCATACAAAATAAAAACATACCAATTTTGAGGACAATTACATTGAAAACAAAAAAGTTTTTCTCTCTAAGACTACTTTTCACAACTTACTTTTCTATGGGAGCTATACTATATAGATGACCGATTTCGACCAAGCTTAGTGGAATCATGGAAAAGCATATCAAACTAATAAATACGAAATTTGGAGGTAGTTCCAGGAAGAACAAAAAAATATTTTCTCACTGGAACAAGTTTTTCGACTGATCGTTTCTATGACAGCAATATGCTATAGTCATTTGATTTTGACCGAACTTTGTAGAATTGTGTAAAAGTATATGATTAAGTGTATGCCAATGATAAGGACGTTTCCACTAAAAACAAAAAGTTTTTACTAGAACTAGTTTTTCGCCGATCGTTCATGGCTATGCAAGTCCGTTTCGACCAACGTGAATTGGTAAAAGTATAAAAAAAGTGTATGCCAAAGATAAGGACGTTTTCATTAAAAACAAAAAAGTTTTTCTCACTAGAACTAGTTTTTCGTCCGATCGTTCCTATGGGAGCTATATGCTATACTCATCTGATTTCGACCAAACTTAGTGAAATCATGGGAAGGGATGGTAAACTAAGAAATACGTACTTTGGAGGCGTTTCCGTTAAAAACAAAAAAGTTTTTCTCTTTAAGACTTGTTTTTCAACTGATCGTTCCTATGGCAGCTATATGCTATAGTCATCCGATCCGGCCGGTTCCGACAAATGTGCAGCGTATTTGTACCAAAAGACTTCTTGCAAAGTTTGGTGAGGATGGCTTTAAAACTGACGGAGAAGATAGCATAGAAACAGACGGACAGACGGACAAGGCTAAATCAACTCAGCTCGTCATGCTGATCAAGAATATATATACTTTATGTGGTCGGAAATGCTTCCTTCTATGCGTTACAAACATTCGGACAATTTTATAATACCCTCTGCAAGGGTATAAAAATATAAAAATATTTTCGCGCCAATCATAAAGCAACACTTTCCAACCCTGGCTCGTTTGTTGTTGACAAATTTCCCATGCGGCGCTACTGAGGAGGCAGATGGCGCTACTGAGGAGGCAGATGGCGCCACTGGTACGACGGTTTTGGCCGATATGGCAGCCTTCGGTTGGTTTTGCAAAAAAATTATTAAAAAAGCAAATTTCAATATTAAATCAAATAAATTATGTTATTTATTTGATGCAGCCTATCCAGTAAAATAATGTAGTTTAAATTTCCAAATCTAGTTTTGCTTATCAAAATAGTTTTAGCGGTGAATTTAGCAAAATCTCTAACCAAATCACTAGAGATTTGAAACCAACCGAAAAGAGATTTCTAGGACACCGAGAATTGGTTTTGGGTTGGAATTTGGTTGGAAGAGATTTCTGGGACACCGCCGTATAAAACGAATTTCTGTGCAATCAGATTTAATTTTGGTAAAATCCGGGGTCTACTCATCACTGTAAAACCACCACCAACATAGCATTCTCAGCTCGAGCGTTTGTAGTTTTGTATTTAGAATTGGATCAAATAGATTTTAGTCGATCTCTTGTTGTCTTGTCGTAACTAAGTATATAAAGCCGTAGATAGGTACATAGCTTATACCCACATATAGTACTACTAACTATTATGAACAATGTATACATGTTTTTAAAATAAATATATTCCCAATTTTAAGAATATTTTCATTGAAATCAAAATAGTTTTTCTTGCTAAGACTACTTTTCAGACCTTACTTTTCTATGGGAGCCATGCTATACAGAAGTCAGATTTCGACCAAACTTAGTAGAATCATGGAAAAAGATAGCAAACTTATAAGTACGAATAAAACTTATAAGTACGTAGTTTGTTTTATTCTTATGTCCTTCCAAACCTTTTACAAAAAAATTTGTTATTCATCTCCCTAATACATTGGAAAATCTCATAGTTTCAATTACAGATGCATTGCTAAGCTACGCGCTATTTTTAAGTTATTTAAAGACATGATAACCTCCATTTAGGAGCATTATTGCAAGTCAATTTGATCACCTTTTCGTCGTGCATCAGCTACGAAATATTTGATGTTGGTAAATTATGCATTTCTGATAAAAAAAAAAAAACAATTTATATCATCTACACCGACTTCAGTACAGCATTTGTTTTTTCCCCATTAATGCATTTTCGTTTGATCTTTTCTGTTTTGGGTCTCGTTCTATATTAAAGATAGAACTCAAAAAGTTCTGTTTAGGTATAATATGTTATGAATTCCGGTGTTCCTTAAGGTAGCCACCTCGGTCCTTTGATTATTTACTCTTTTCATTAACGATCTCCCTCAATACTATCTCATTTTTGGAAATGCTACGCAATGAATCTTTTATCCTAAATTGATAATAGGATTCAATAAACGTTGGTCGAAGGTATACAATGACCCCTACACCAAAAAACTTCTGTTCAATTCTTTAGTTCGTCCGGTGCTTGGATACTGCTCGTCCGTGGGGTGGACGCAGTACAAAACGCATATCGATCTTACTGAATCAATTCGTCATCATAACGTCGGACTCTTGCTTATCGAGGTATTTCTATTCTTCATAAAATCCACGTAATTATCGGTGATGTAGACTCCTCTAAAAATTTAGGTCGCATAGTTTACAGGACCTGCATAAAGCGACTGACTGTAGAGCCCTATTAATGTACAATAGTGTCCCAGTTGGCATGCGGTTTGACTTTAGCATCAACAATATTATTGTTAAGCGACTTCTTAGGGACTTCTTCTTGTAGTTAAATTGTTACTGTTAGTTTTAAGTTTTATTGTAGCCAGTTAAGGTTATCCGTTGGCGAAATACTAAATAAATAAATAAATAAATTTTTTCTGTCCATTCGAGATAGATGGTATAAATGAGCGATCTCCACAGATGGGGAAAACACGTTAAAGAAAAACTGGTCATTTACCTTTAAAAAGTGACGTGCAAACAACTTCATGGCTGAATTTATTTTTTTTTTCGCTTTTTGAATTAAGGATATTTATTCACTAGACATTTGTTTCCAATAACAAACAGAATTCGAAAAGCATATTCTGCTAAGGTTGCTAGTTTTCTCTTTTTAAAATGGTTTGGATAAAATGTTCCACATTTTCCGTCTTTCTTACTCAGGCTACAGATTTCATCCATTTAGTGTGGCCCAAAGTTTAATGCAATCATTTAACACCATATTTTGAAAATATGCAGTTTGTTCCTATCTTGGGAAAAGTTTGATTGACCCAGGTTGTGAGCCAGCTTTTTAGACGCTGTACCACAGGTATACAGAGCATATTAAGTTTGTGCAAAAGTATGTAACAGGCAGAAGGAAGCATCTCCGACCCCATAAACTATAAATATTCTTGATTAGCAATCAACAGCCGAGTCGATATAGCCATGCCCGTCTGTCTGTCGCAATGAACAAACAGATCTCAGAGACATGGCTAAACCGACTCGGCTGATCAAGAATTCATATATTAGGGTGGCCCTCTTTTGGGAAAGTGATTTTTTTTAGCTCCCATAGCCCAAAATCATTTGATTTGATGTAAGACTAAAAAAATATAAAGTTTCTTGCAGATTGATGAATGTTTAGAGGTCGCTTACGAGCTCTAAAGTTGGAAAAAAAGCATTTTTCTAATTACTAACCCACAAAACTAGTTGAAATAATTTTAAAAATTTTAAAATATGTAAATTTTTTAGATTATCATATTCTATGCAATCTTACCTTTCTAAAATGGTTTTATAGCTAATTAAAGTCATTAACCTCTTTATTAATCTCTATACCAAAGGTTCGCGGTTACTGATTGACAATATGGAAGTCGAGTTGCCCCCAACTGAGCACAAAAATCGACATGAAAAAAAATCTGTCGAATAGTTATCGAGATATTATCGATAAACCGCTTTTCGATTTTTTTTTCAAAAGGTGTTTCCACTTAAACTCACATAGCTTCTTTGTTTTGGCACCGATTCAAAAATGCTCAAAAAATGTTAAAAGAAAAAATAGGGGAAAGTTAACTTCGGCTCGGCCGAAGTTTTGCATACCCTTGCAGCTTCCATTGAAAACAAAAAAGTTTTTCTAACGAAGACTACTTTTTGGACCTTAATTTTCTATGGGATCTATACTATATAGATGTCTGATTTCGACCAAACTTGGCGAAATTATGGAAAAGCATAATACACTGTTTATTACGAGATTTGGAGGCTATCCCATTTAACACAAAAAAGTTTTTCTCACTAGAACTACTTTTTCGACCGATCATTCATACTGCAGCTATATGCTATAGTCATCCGATTTTGATAAAACTTTGTAAAAATGTGGTTAAGTATTTGAGATAAGAATATGCCAATAAAAACGAAATTTTCATTTAAAGCAAAAAAGTTTTCCTCACTCGAACTTGATTTTCGACCGATTGTTCCCATGGAAGCTATATGGAATAGTCATCCGATTTCGACCAAACTTTGTAGAATTGTGTAAAAATATATAAAGTAAGCTATGCCATAATAAGGACGTTTTCATTAAAAACAAAAAAGTTTTTCTAACTAGAACTAGTTTTTCGACCGATCGTTCCTATAGGAGCTATATGCTATAGTCATCCGATTTCGACCAAACTTTAAAGAATTGGGTAAAAGTATATAAAATAAGTGTATGCCAATGATAAGGACGTTTTCATTATAAACAAAAAAGTTTTTCTCACAATAACTAGTTTTTTGACCGATCGTTCCTATGGCAGCTATATGCTATAGTCATCCGATTTCGACCGAACTTAGTGAAATCGTGGGAAAGGATAGTAAACTAAGAAATACGTACTTTGAAGGCGTTTCCAGTAAAAACAAAAAAGTTTTTCTCACTAAGACTAGTTTTTCGACCGATAGTTCCTATGAAAGTTATATGCTATAGTCATCTGATCCGGCCGGTTCCGATAAATGTGCAGCGTATTTGTACCTAGAGACTTCGTGCAAAGTTTGGTGAGGATAGCTTTCAAACTGACGGAGGAGATAGCATAGCAACAGACGGACAGACGGACGGACAGGGCTAAATCAACTCAGCTCGTCATGCTGATCAAGAACATATATACCTTATGTGGTCGGAGATGCTTCCTTCTATGCGTTACAAACATCCGGACAATTTTATAATAGCCTCTGCAAGGGTATAAAACTTGGGCAAAAGTTTGATTCTTAGACAAAAATGTGATATGGTGTGTTTTTGGTGTGTATGGTCAATTTTCGTTAAATTTTTAAATCTTGCAAAAAAGGAGTGTTTTTTTTTCCCTCACCCTATCATATTTTTGTCAGACAACGAATCTTTTGACTCGGCCTCTTCTTTTTAAGTTGCCCCAAAACTTTTCAATAGGTGTAGAGACAAAAAAGTTATGAGAGTTTAAGTGAAGGCAACTTTTGAAAAAATCGAAAAAACGGTTTATTGGTAATATCTCGATAAATATTAGACAAATTTTTATACCCTTGCAAAGGGTATTATAAAATTGTGCGGATGTTTGTAACGCATTGAAGGAAGCATCTCCGACCACATAAACTATATATATTCTTGATCGGCATGACGAGCTGAGTTGATTTAGCCCTGTCCGTCTGTCTGTTTCTATGCTATCTCCTCCGTCAGTTTTAAAGCTATCCTCAACAAACTTTGCACGAAGTCTTCTGGTACATATACGCTGCACATTTGTCGGAACGGGCCGGATCGGATAACTATAGCATATAGCTGCCATAGGAACGATCGGTCGAAAAACTAGTCTTAGTGAGAAAAACTTTTTTGTTTTTAATGGAAACGCTTTCAAAGTGCGTATTTCTTAGTTTACTATCCTTTCCCATGATTTCACTAAGTTTGGTTAAAATCGGATGACTATAGCATATAGCTGCCATAGGAACGATCGGTCGAAAAACGAGTTCTAGTGAGGAAAACTTTTTTGTTTTTAATGAAAACGGCCTTATCATTGGCATACACTTAATTTGATATACTTTTACACAATTCCACAAAGCTTGGTCGAAATCGGATAACTATAGCATATAGCTCCCATAGGAACGATCGGTCGAAAAACTGGTTCGAGTGAGGAAAACTTTTTTGATTTTTTATGAAAACGTCCCTTTTATTGGCATATTCTTAATTTATATACTTAAACACATTTCTACAAAGTTTAATCAAAATCGGATGACTATAGCATATAGCTGCAGTATGAATGATCGGTCGAAAAAGAAGTTCTAGTGAGAAAAACTTTTTTGCTTTAAATGGGATCGCCTCTAAATTTCGCAATTAACAGTGTATTATGCTTATCCATAATTTCCAAGTTTGGTCGAAATCAGACATCTATATAGTATAGATCCCATAGAAAAGTAAGGTCAAAAAAGTAGTCTTAGTTAGAAAAACTTTTTAGTTTTCAATGGAAGCTGCAAGGGTATACAAAACTTCGGCCGAGCCGAAGTTAACTTTCCCCTATTTTTTCATTTCGATTTGTGTGCTCAGCGGGCTAAAATAATTAAGAAAACAACCTGGTGAAATTGGGGAAGATTGACATCCATTTTGCCTAGCAGTGTCTGTGTTCCTTTGGTACAAAGTATAAAAATCGTAAAACAGATTAATTCCTTTTATTTGCAATAAAACCTTTAATATTTGTCGTACAAACTCCATTTTGGAAAGGTAAGATTGCATAGAATATGATAGTTTATAAAAAGTTTAGATATTTTAGATTTTTAACTAGTTTTATGGCTGAGCAATAAGAAAAAAGCTTTTTTCCAACTTTAGGTCACTTAATATACTCTGTGTATCTTTGGTACAGAGTATAATAATGTTCTTAAGTTGGAAGAGAAAATAAAAGTTATTTTAAAGCCTTTTCTTACTATTACTTCACATGAGGAGAAACACTATCGATCACCATTGTTATTTATTTCGAGTATTGTGCCGAATGGACCTTTTGTTACAAAATAATATTCAAAAATTAATTGGTGAGTTCAGTTGTTTTAGTTATTTTTCCATAACTATGACCAACACAATGAGCAATAACAAGTCTACAAAATAAAATGTAAACAAAGTTTTACTAGCTGTGTAAAATTTTAATAATTTTATAACCGTAATTTTCTAACAAAAATTCTTGGTAAGTCGTATTGAATATGCGGTAGCTGGTGATTATAATCTACAACTATAATAATAACTATTATATGACCATACGGACGCAATATCGTTTCCGTTCTTTGTACACGTTCGTATGTATGTCAATGCGGTTGCGTTAAATTTGATATAAATGAATCGGAGTCACATAATAAGTAAATGGGTACACTGATTGGTGGCTGCAATAGCAAATGCAGCTCTCTAATATATGTATATACTTTAAATAGATAAGAAATCGTTTGGTTTTGTTGTTCCTACTTACACGTACTTTACTTATATTTGAAGCAATTCTAAGAAACGATAAGCTTTTCTTTTAAAGGACTGAGGATAAACACAACAAACTACTGCAGTGTAGATCATTAAGATCATTCCAGAAGGAAGTATACTTGACCTAAAAAAGTATATTTATTCCTGACAAGCGAGTCGATAGAGCCATGTCTGTCAGTCAGTCCGTATGAATGCATAGATTTCAGGGATGGTAAGAGCAAAGAAGCTAGAACTCACAGAGATGATTAACGGCCAAGTGAATGTCGGGGAAAATTGCGATGTGGACCTACAATCTTACATATGTGTACTGTGTGTGTACCAAGTGGTTAGGCAGACTTTGCACACGCACAGCAAACACATGTAAAATCAAAGATCACATTGAAAATTGCTCTAGCTATTAACTTGTATTTCCGTTACTTATCTTTGCAAGTTCTTCGAGTCTTTGGTAGGAGCTAGAGGTTCGAAGGTTTAAGGTTAAAGCCTTACCATGCACTGGCCGACCATTGGAGACTGAGGAAAATCAAAGTAAGTTAATGATTATTAAAAACCGTCTTTATATAGATTGTCAAGAAGCGTAATGGAACACATACAACAGCAAAAACCACCAATTAAATGTGGAATACCTCAACAAACTTGATATTTAAATAACACATGAGTTAAAGATAATTTAGGTAACCAAGCGTATCAATATCTGCGATTCAATGCTTAAACGTAACAAACCGAACCGTTATTGAAACAAATCATAGCGGGGGATTAAAAAATGGTTGTTCATTATAATGTCAAACAAAAGCATTCATGGAGAAAGATAGATAAGCTAGCTTAGACCAGATAAAATGCGAATATTCACCATAGAAACGAAATGCTGTTGTTTGGTGGAATTGAATGATATTTTTTGGTTTTTTTATCCTTCGTGGTCGCGCTGTAATACCCGCACGCGTCTACCTCCCTATAAACAGGATCTACCTCCTCCCACTTGAGTAAGTAAAATTTTCAAGCTGTAATTTTTATTAACTAGCTTCAGGCTGATCAGATTGTCTCTAATTTACATAATATGTAGTAAAGATGAATTGATCAAATAAAAGTAAACAATTATGTATAAGATTTCGCAACAACTTTTCTTTTTTTTTTTTTGGTTGATTATCGAAGACATAAGAAGCATTTATTTGTTCTCTTGTGTGAAGATTTCACAGGGCATATCATTGCATATATCATATCAAATCTGTAAATTGCTCTAGCTTAGATGTGCAAATTATTTCGCTAAGTTCTACCATATATATACACGCTCTCTGACCACTCCTGCTGGTGGTCGGTTAATGGCTGATAACGACCACTAGGTTAGTCCCACCTGGTCAGAGTTTGCTATCGGTAGTTTCTAATGTAGCTTGTTATCATGTTTACAAGTTTTATGTTTGGTTGAATATTGTTAAGCACATAAACAAATAATAATCTGTGCAGAAAAACTATAAAATTTGATTCTCAGTAAAAAAATAAAGATAGTTCAGTGTTTTCCAATTTCGTTATCAAATCAATGTCGAATCTGTCCTTTGAATTTCGATTGAACATCGTCAAACGCTCTATTAAAGTGGACGCTCGGATAGCTTTCGTAAGTTCATGGGAAATGGGAGCTGGTACTCAGTGGAGGTGACGACAGCCTTTCCTCTCTCATGTTCTTTCAATCTCAGGATTTTCCGTATTATATGTAATAAAATTTTAATCAAACGAAAAATTCCAGTTTTAAGGCCTGTATCCAGATGTGAATTAATTCGATGTAAAGTAAAATTTTCATACAAAAATGACAAAGGAAAAGTAGAAATCAAATTTTGCTTCAAAATTTGTTGGGAAATTTCACTTTACATCGAATTAATTCACATCTGGATACAGGCCTTTAATGGGAGCGACAAGGCCACAAAGTTTGAACTAAAAATTAGTCAAACGACTCGTAAGCTTTATCAAAATTTCAACAATGAAATCTGTACGACATGTGTCGGGTTGTCAATTTTTGAAATCTGGCAAATTATTTGATATTGTTAAAAATATTTACCAAATTTTAACAAACATGTAAAGCCGTATTATGTGTAATCTTAATTATCTTGAGGATACGAAGGTTATCAATAAAAGTAAGTGTAAATGCAGTTGTCCATCAACTGCACAATCTATGAGGGGATGCTCAGGCCCCAGAGAAAAGTATTCAGACTGGTTCTACCGGCCGTTTGTGCAGGGAAGTCGCTCTCTGCTTGTTCCAATCTTCGAATTGACTCGACGCCAGGTTTTCTCGAACGGATAACAAACTGAACCGATTTTGCCTCATGTCAC
This sequence comes from Lordiphosa collinella, assembly GCA_018904265.1. Taxonomy (NCBI): domain Eukaryota; kingdom Metazoa; phylum Arthropoda; class Insecta; order Diptera; family Drosophilidae; genus Lordiphosa; species Lordiphosa collinella. The sequence goes on along the minus strand of JAEIFV010000184.1, from coordinate 219,270 downwards.
ATAGTCTCGGCTGAAGCCTCGACCATATTTAAAAAATTTATTTTACACTAACTAAAAAAAAAAGTGTAAGTTCACGTCATATCCAAGCCTGTGCTCTTTTTTGGAATTAGCAGCGGGTTTGCTCTTTGCTAATGACCAGTAACAAAATTCAAAACAGTCTTTACGGATATTCAAGATTACTATTTACAATTTAAGCGCTATTCCTACTCTAAGGCATTGAACGTTTTAAAAACCCTTTTAGAACCATAAATATGAAGATCTTCTTTTTGAACTACAGTCGAACTTCTATATAGCTAATCTCAAGGGGACAAAAATAAACTTCGTTATATAAAAAATTCGTAATATAGAATTCTAGAAATCGTATTAGAGAAGTTCGACAGTACCTAAAAAAGTTGTGCCACATGAACACTTTGGATTTATTCAAGGTTTAATTTAGACCTAATTGGAGACTTCTAGCTAGAGCTGGAGAAACATGTTTTCGATGCTTTGGAAGTAAAACATCGATGAAACATCGATGTTTTTACAAATTTTAAGAACCTGCCAATGTACCTTCCCAAAGCACTATCTTGCCTAAGATTAAATAGAAATAAATAATGATTGTACAATGTCTCTTCTAGGGCTCTAGATCAATTATTATTATTGTATTTTAAAAAATTGTTCAAATTTTATTCTGGAACATTAAACGCTCCAAAATCTTTGGCTTTAAGGCGCAGCGTCTATCTGGTAGGGTCTGTCCAGCTTTACTGAATGTCCTTTCAGACGCGGTGGATATAGCCGGAATACATTAATATTATAGTTTCTATCGAATTCTTTTAGTGGGCTCTTCTCTTCATCAGTGTTCGTCTAAAAAAAAATTATACCTAATATATATCCCAATTAGTATATTTATTAGATCACAAACAATACCTTCGAGCAGATTAGTGGATCATCGTCCTCTGACAGATGACATTGTTCCAAGTATTCCCTTAAAACGATAATTGCATCTTGTCTGAAATCTTTAGGTTTAATTGATATTTTTGAACTCAGGAAGGAAAACTTTGGTTTCTTTGAATCGTCTGTTGAAGTATGCGGTGGTTTTGGATATTTATTGATATTGGATTCTATTACTATTATTAGATGCTATTACGTTTATTTCCTGCTCAAGCGCTTTGGTCAGCATTGATCGGAACATTAAAGGCATCTACTTTTAATCGCAGATTTACGATATTTGCTATCATTGACACTGTCCTGTCCTCGTATGCGGAAAGCCATTATGCCAGTCTTTTTTTTTTTAGCAAGTTCAGTGTATCAATTGCTTGAAAAGAGTTAAGTTCACTTCTCGCATATTAGGGGGATAACAAATGAAATGGTGGCCTCGTTAAAAGCGTTAGGATTTTTGACGTTTCTTGTATAGTTTCAATTTCTTCGGCGTTCAACGGTTGGGGGGCTTTTAAAGTTCAGAGTAAAACAGCGGATAAATTGTCGGCCCCATCGGGTGGGGACTTATTGAATAAGTCCATAAACATTATGCGTTCTTTGGGACTGTTTAAGTTTTTCATTGGCAACAGAACTTGATTTAAAATAAGAATCAATTCGCTTTCATTTTGAAATCACATCGTTAAGTCTGGGAAGTCAAAGGATTTCTTCGGTGCATCGATAGTGGGAAAAACCATCGATGTTTCTCCAGCTCTACTTTTAGCACCTCGGCATTATTCGCTACACGTGATCGGAAAAAGGGCAAAAACAGAAACAGACTATTAGCCAAGCTCCTGTTTTTACGTAATTTTGCGAGTTGCGATTTAAGCAAATTCAAACGATTTCAATTCAGAACGCTCCGAAATTCGCCAGTTTTTGTTATCGATAATGTTTCATTCCCAACTTGTTCTGCGTCACTTCACATAACAAAAACAGCTGATGAGTGCCTATCGATAGTCATATATCGATATATACCTTGGCCATACCTCGCAAATTGTTATTGTGAGCAGTTTTCCCCCTTTTTCAATTTCGTGTGTTCCTATTAAAAAAATTGTTTAAAAGTGCAAAAAGAGTAGGAGACTCCGTAAGAATAATCTTAAAATGTTAAAGAACTAAATAAAAATAGTTCCGTGGGGTGTCAGTTTGTGCATCAACCTATAATTTTCATTTACTTTTTATTTCACAGACTCGGATTTCGCCGGTTTAAAAACGTCAAAACTTTGCGATTTCCGAATGTCGGAGCACCAACTTTTACGATTTGGCGATCAAAGCGAAAATGGAAGCATGGCTGTATACGTCCATTTTTTTTTCAAAATCTCGACGTGATGGGCACTTTTGGTGGTCAGATTCGTGTTATCCAATCTTTGAACAAGAAAAATTGGGGAAAGTTAACTTCGGCTCGTTTTGTATACCCTTGCAGCTTCCATTGAAAACAAAAAAGTTTTTCTAACTAAGACTACTTTTTAGACCATACTTTTCTTTGGGATCTATACTAAATAGATGTCTGATTTCGACCAAACTTGGTGAAATCATGGAAAAGCATAATACACTGTTAATTACGAAATTTGGAGGCTATCCCATTTAACACAAAAAATTTTTTCTCACTAGAACTTCTTTTTCGAACGATCATTTATACTGCAGCTATATGCTATAGTCATCCGATTTTGATAAAACTTTGTAGAAATGTGTTAAAGTTTATAAAATAAGAATATGCCAATAAAAAGGACTTTTTCATTAAAAACAAAAAAGTTTTCCTCAGTCGAACTAGTTTTTCGACCGATCGTTCCTATGTCAGCTATATGCTATAGTCATCCGATATCGAACAAACTTTGTAGAATTAGGTACAAGTATATAAAATAGGTGTATGCCAATGATAATGACGTTTGCATAAAAAACAAAAAAGTTTTTCTCACTAGAACTAGTTTTTCGACCGATCGTTTCTATGGCAGCTATATGCTATAGTCATCCGATGTTGACCAAACTTAGTGAAATCATGGGAAAGGATAGTAAACTAAGAAATACGTACTTTGGAGGCGTTTCCATTAAAAACAAAATAGTTTTTCTCACTAAGACTAGTTTTTCGACCGATCGTTCCTATGACAGCTATATGCTATAGTCATCCGATCCGGCCGGTTCCGACAAAAGTGCAGCGTATTTGTACCAACAGACTTCGTGCAAAGTTTGGTGAGGATAGCTTTAAAGATGACGGAGGAGATAGCATAGAAACAGACAGACGGACAAGGCTAAATGAACTCAGCTCGTCATGCTGATCAAGAATATATTTACTTTATGTGGTCGGAGATGCTCCCTTCGATGCGTTACAAACACAATTTTACAATACCTTCTGCAAGGGTATAAAAATAGGTAATTCTAGTCGAACTGTGTTATTAAAGCTGTATTTTCACTTTTCTGATATCTCATAAAAGTTTCGCAAAAGAGATATCAGAAAAGTGTAATAGTCAATCTGAGAAAAACAAAATTTTTTCAAAAGCATGGAACAACTGAATGAGAAGTTGGCTATTCTCTAATTTCGATTTTTCAAATGAGTTTTTTGACAGCCAACTAATAGTAAACCGAGATGTTTTTACCCATCTCGTAAGAGATATTGACAAGTGAAAATACAGCATAAGCAACGGGTTTGTGTCTATAAATAATTTTACTTGTATACAATGAACACATTTTTTGTGAAATTAAAGCTGCTCATCGCCGTTGCGGCCGGTGCTGCCCGTCATAATTGTTTGTTTTCCTTTTAACTTGACTACCGTTCATCCGATCGCTACCATTCTTTTGGCGGATCGATAATTAATCCTGTTTAATAGGCATGTCTAGAGGGTGCGAACCTTCTATCTATAAAACTGTGGGAGATATGACTTTTTTTCAATTTGCAGGGCGGGAGGAGCGTGGCAAAAATTGAAAATAAATTTTATCTGCCTGAAAGTATCTTATACTTTCTTCCACACATGTCGAACCTTTATCTCTTACAAATGGACATTGTTTAATCGACTCGGCTGTTGATGCTGATCAAGAATTTATATACTTTAAGGGGTCGGAGGTGCTTCCTTCTGGCTGTTACATACCATACTTTTGCACAAACTTAATATACTCTGTGTACCTTTGGTACAAAGTATAAAAAGTGCAAATTAACGTCCCATATATAAAAAGTACACATTCTAATAATGTGTAACATTTTTTTTAAACAGTTTGAGATTACTTAATCAATTTAACATTGATAAACATTTTAACGAAGTTTTTTCTAATCAAATTTAAAATCTTACAAATATAAATGTGAAAGTTTTTATTGCTCAGATAGTTGATAGTTGAAAAACCGCAAAATTTGCCAAATTTTAGATATATCATATAGGAGGCATATGAGGCGTAGATCAAACGGAACCACTTTCTTCGGAAGACGTCTAGCGAATCGAAAAGCTGCCGCAACGTCAGAACAGGAAAACAATAGACGGCAGGAATGTACTGAACATATGGCTATCCCAGCGTGCTTTTGAGACTCCGGAACAATCGCAAGCGCGATAATCAAGTGGAGCGGCGGGCAAGGTTAAGATCTGATGCCAGTATTTTCCTACACATATTGCATCTCAGAGAGTTGCTGAGTCAGCAGTGAAAGCAGAAGCTCGGATACAGGCTGCTACTGAAAGGGCGGCCTAGCGGCGACAAATAGGAGGACCGAACTGTCCAAAAAAATCGCGAAATGTGCAAAAAATTATATTTGAGTTTTGATTATCATGAGGACGGGTATGTAGACGGATGGTGTTAATCAAACGGTCCGGAAAATCGCGAAATTTTCAAAATTCTTATATTAGTTTTGATTATGAAGAAGACTTAATAGATAGCAAAATAGGAGGTGTAGATTAAATGTTTCAAAAAATCGCAAAATTTCTTAAATTCTCCTGTGAGTTCAGATTACTATGTAGACACCCGGGTGGTAAAGATCGAATTTTATAATAAGTTTAGATTACTATGAAGATTTGAAAGATGAAAATTGTAAAATAGTATTCCAATTATGTGTAACTTTTTTTAAACAGTCTTATAAGCTAATCACACTGACAACATCTAACATTCCACATCTTGAGTTAAACTATTTGCTATGCCAACATTTTTTAACTTTTGTTTTGTCAAATTATTAAGTGTGGCAGTGTCTACTAGAAACATGCTGCAAACATGTTTAGTGTGAATAGCCTATTACATTACTAAATCTATTTAACATTGAAAAATATTGTAAACCAGGTCTCTAAAGCCCATATAACTACGCATACAATAACGAAAAAAAATGGGAGCATTTCCTTTATATAAATGCATATAAGATTATCAGGCCTGTTCCGAATTCCGAACATTTTCAAAAAGTAAAAACGAAACGAAAACGAGCGTTTTACTATTTGCTGTTCCCAATTCCGAACGATTTGGTTACGTTTCGACTTTTCGAACTCGGTTTCGAAAACAGCTGGCTGGCTGGCCTGCGCACGTGTTAGTGTATATCGTCAGCAGACAGAGTTGTCATCATCTCCCTAATTTAAATTTATAAAGCTCTTATTTACTCTTTAAATCCATTTATTTCTTCTTGAATATTTCATTTGAATATGTCATACTATATGGTTAAACATAGCTAAGTGAAATAGAAAAAGTGCTGTCCGATTTAATAAATTCATATGCAGCAACCCTAGCAGCCGCCGATTGAAGGTCGAAATCGACTAAAAAGTAAAGTGGAATTCAGAACAGCTCGGTTTGGTCACGGCCGCTCGGCTTTTGTTTTTCATGCAATATTCTATAGAAGTTTATAAAAAAATTCTATAAAATTATACTTCAACTTAAAACAGTTTAAGTAATGATGTTAAGCGATCTTAAAAATGTTCAACTAATTTCGAATTTTTAGTACATCTTATTGGGGAAGTATTTTAATGCTTTAATTAGCAATTACTTTTAATTCCGCTGACTCTGCAGCGCACGTTTTGAAAACGACAATTCTTGTCGATTTTCGGAATTCGGAACAGCAATCAACTCGATTTGCGGCAATTCCACTCGTTTTCGGAATTCGGAACAGGCCCGATTATGGCACTTTTAAACATACTCTGTGACAAAGATCCCAGTAATTAAATAGCTACCACTAACAATTTTTAGGAATTGCTCATCTATATTTGCTCTTTAATCAGAAAGAACAATCTTAAGTAAACTGATACCTGAGTAGCTGGAACAGCTAGTATAGTTAAGGCAATCTGTTTGAAGTCTCCGTTTTTATGACCTTTCCAAATTTTTAAGGCATGTGTCGATGGACAATTTTTAAAAGAAATCTATAACATCATTAAGGGTCGTTTTCTCATGTTTCTGTTTTTGCAAATCCAGGTGGATTTGGTGAATTGGCAATGCTCATTTTGAGCAAACAGGAACTTGAGAATATTACCCTTTAGGGTCATGCGAAGCTCATGCTCAAAATGAATCTACCTAACTAGATATGAAAAAACAGGAAAATGAGATAACGGCCCTTAAAATTTTATATTTGATATTTGTGTATTACTTTCTTCTTTTTCTGTTCTTCGCAATCTTACCTTGAGTCATTATTAGTTCTAATTTTAAGAACTCTCATTTAGCTTTGGCATGTCTGCAATGTGCTGCTTTACCACTTGTTTTTGGTCAGAAGTAAGCAAAGTTCGAAATCTCGGTACTGAACTCATAATAGAAGATGATGGTCGAGGCACTAAGATAGTAATAAACAATGTTTTTCTGAACATCTTAGAACAGTTGCTCGCAATGAGAACCAAGCATAATATAAATAACTTAGTAATAAGGAACTGTGAGTCCTGAATAAATAAGTTTTATAAATTGACAGCAGCAAGATGAATATATATTTAACTACGTTCCATTCTCTTTCAAAGAACTTTGAATGAAAAAGTCTTCCCGACCCTTAATTTTAGTAAAAGTAAGTTGAATACTGTTTTATCATAAGTTTTACACTTAGTGTTATCATAATTTTTCAGGGAAACAATTAACTTAAACTAAAGTCAAACTTACATTTATTCATAACCAGGGATGCAAACCGGTTCTGAACCGAACCGGTTTTGAACCGAACCGCAAACCGAACCGGCTTCCTTTCAGAAATGCTGAACCGAACCAAAAACCACAAAGAAAAACGGTTCGGTTCAGTTCTCTGACGAGTTTTAAGACGTGAATCGCTTTGCTTTAGCCAATGATACTCATTAATTTGAGAGTTTGAATCGTTTCCCTAAGACAATTTTATACGACATTTCGGTTGACCCTCTAAGCGTATTTCAGTGTAAGTTTGGCATTTCAACGTTATAAGCGCGCAGCATTTCTGCGTAAGTTTTCATTTTTTAATGAATTTAAGGATTAAATCCTATCCTATAAATCTTATCAGTTCTAATTTAGCTTTCGCATTGTTTTGTTTGGAGATTACTGAAAGATATAACCTTTATGGATGACTTCACACAAATTTTAGAGCATGTCTCTGCAATTGCCCGCCGATCTGTTAATATATCTGTCATTAATCTGCATTCTTTTCTTGAAAGTTGATAATTGATTTTTCGTCCTCCACTGGACAATATTCTCAATTTTTTATATTACTTCTACATCTTAAATTAATCTAAGTGAGGAGAGTATTTTCTCATACGATTAAAAGGGTGTGTAAGATGTACGGTACGTGTTCTTTTCTAGCCGACATTCTCTGTTTTCGAAAGAAATTCCTCTAGGAATTAATAGACATTTTTCTAAGGATTTTAAAGATATTCAAATAGTCAAAGTAATTGTTCAATAATCAATCAGAAATCGACAACAATGTTATTGAACATAAGGAAACAAAGCAGATTAAGTATCCTTACAGGCCGGTTTCTTCTGGAATCATCCCGATCTCGTCAGTGAGATTTTAATCGCTTTCCACACCAACAGCCATTAGCAATTACCCATTTAAAGCAGAGGGAGGCAAAAAATACATTTACATTTTTGCATTGCAATGGATTGGTGTGTGTGAGAGCAGCTCAAAAATTGCTCTCAATTTCAGTAGCAACGACTGCGTCGCGGCGTAGGAAAGCAAGCAACGCAGCGGCGCTTGTACAGCTTATACTGTTTGAGCAGCGCTGCTTTGAGACTTTTCCTATACACGCCAGATAGGAAGCTGCCGGCCCCTGATTTAAAGCCACTCTGAGCCGAATGAAGACTTGCGAATCATAAGTATTTTTCTTGTTTACGTTCACATGCGTCTATTAATAGCTACAGCTTCAGTTGATGTTATTGCAATGCTGTTGTGTCCAAATGTCATATGTGTATTTGTTGTTTTTAATGGCAATTTTTTAAATTCTGGGGACAACGGAACAGACAAAGATAACTGGCCAAGCATGTCTCTTGAAAACATTTTAAAGGGGTTTTCTTTGCCCTTTATAAATACCAAGGTATTTTTTTGTTTTTGTTTGTTTTAATAGAGAAACCGTTCAGGTTTTTAGAACAATCATTTCACCGTGACTGGTGCTTTTGCATGTATATAGGGTTATCGATCTGGTTTTGATTTTAGTCAAAGTGATTGTTAGCCATCTCAAGGTCGAGGATTAATTATAATTCAATAATCAATCAGAATTCAAATGGCTTATAAGAATTCAAAGTCACATTACGACAGAAATCCTAATATTTCATAATGTGCCTCTATGAACCACTGAACCGAACCGAAACCGCAATTCATTTAGCTCCAAAATCCATGTAATGAACCGAACCAGCGGTTCAGAAACTGTGTGAACCACTGAACCGAACCAGTACTTTTTTTCGAGTGGTTTGCATCCCTGTTCGTAACCCATTTCGAGATCTTTGATAGTTTTTTTGCACGTTTTTATACCCGTTACTCGAAGAGTATCAAAAGGGTATACTAAACTCGTGCAAATGTATGTAACAGGTAAAAGGAAGCATGTCCGATATAATAAGGTATATATATTCTTGATCAGGCTCAACAGCCGAGTCGACCACATTTGAAATGTAGTCTAGAATTGTTTGCACGTAGATCAATGTGGTTTTAAATTTTGGCCACGCCTGATTGGCCAAGTTTTTTTTTGTAATAGAATCCTGAAGTTTTCATATGAAAAAGAATTTTTTTTTTTTAAATCTTTTTTTCAGGCCTATATCTAATAAACTATTTGGAATTTTACTTTACTGTCTTTAGCTGTTTTGTAGCGCTTACCAAGGCCTAAAAAACAAATTTTTCCACCAGCTCAAAAATAAAACGTCTCCATGCTCAAAATCACAAATATTTAAAAAAAAATTGGGAACGTTAATTTCGGCTCAGCCGAAGTTTTGTATACCCTTGCAGTTTGTTTTTCTAAATAAGACTACTTTTCGAACCTTATTTTAGATGTTCTATTTCCATCAAACTTAGTGCAATGATGTAAAAGCATGACTAACTGTTAATGGAGGCGATCCCATTAAAAACAAAAAAGTTTTTCTCACTAAAATTTCTTTTTCGACCGATCATTCATACTGCAGCTATATGCTATAGTCATCCGATTTTGACAAAACTTTGTAGAATGTCCTGAAAATTGGCATGTATTTGTTTTATATGCTTCCACACGATTCTACAAAGTTTGGTCAAAATCGGATGACTATAGCATATAGCCGCCTTAGGAACGATCGGTTGAAAAACTAGTTGTAGTCTAGAAAACTTGTTTGGTTTTAATGAAAACGTCGAGCTGAACCCATCGAGCTGAGCCCAACCATAAACAGCGAAGAAGACATTGACAATTCAGTTCAAGCCCTCACCTCTATCATTACTGCCGCTGCTCATCACTCAATCCCCCAAACGACAACAACAGCACCTCAGCAAGATCGTAGATTGACAAACAGTTACATTGACCGGCTGGTCTCAGAAAAGCGGCGTGCAAGAAGAGAATGGCAAAGCTTTAGATCGCCTGCCGCAAAAAATCGTCTGAGACTTGCAGAACGCGTACTTCGCAAAGCACTCCAAGCCGAAGAACAGCTAGCACATAGCCGTTATATCGAAAAATTATCGCCTACAAGCACCAAATTTCCCCTATGGAGAGCACGCGCCAGCATAAAGCCACCTGCATAGGTAGACACGCCTCTAAGAGATCAGACAGGAAGATGGGCCCGCAGCGACGAAGAAAAGGCAACTGTCTTTGCACTTCACCTTAGAAATGTTTTCCAGCCAAATCCTTCAACCAATGGCTATGAACTTCCATTGGTTACGACCGCCGCACAAACTGGCCCAATCAAAGTTCATTCGCTAGAAATAAAAAATGCCATCGGAGAGCTAAATCCCAGAAAAGCTCCTGGACATGACCTTATTACACCTAAAATGATTATGGAACTTCCAAGTCCCGCCATTACATATGTCTCAAGACTTTTCAATGCTGTTCTGCGATGTGGATACTTTCCAACTCAATGGAGGAAGTCCACAATCATAATGATTCAGAAACCAGGAAAAGATAAAACACAAGCGTCATCATACAGACCCATTAGTCTGCTACCTTGCCTGTCAAAACTATTTGAGAAGATCTTACTCTGTAAAATTGATGCCCATGCACAAAATATTATTCCCTCACATCAATTTGGGTTTAGAGCAGTGGTGTCCAAACTCACTCAATGAAAGCGTTTGCTTGTGTGCGAAGCAGCGAAAGACAAATGCAAGGTGACGTTTTACTGCTTTACTCTGAAAAAAAATGCGTGCGATTCAAACAAACTAAAAATTAGTTTGTGTTATGTTTAAATCGCACGCATTTTATTTTTTCAGTGTAAAGCAGTAAAACGTCACCTTGCCTTTGCTTCGCACACAAGCAAACGCTTTCATTGTGTGAGTTTGGACACAACTGATTTATACACATATTCTCTCTCTCTATACATGTCTCCGCTGCGACGCCGGCAGAATTTGGCTTGCCAACCACGCGTGGCTGCCTTTTCAAATTTTGGACATCGCTGGTTTAGAGCAAAGCATGGGACTATTGAGCAAGTCAACCGTTTAATACTGCTCTGCAATTTTCTTACATGTTGCCCAAGCATTTGACCGCGTTTGGTTGGATGGTCTTATATTCAAGATAAGGACAATGCTTCCCCCAAATACTCACAAAGTATTAGAAAGTTACGTCAGTAACAGAGTATTTACAGTTCGTCAAAATGAGTACACAACGGAAGAGTTCACTATAGGAGCCGGAGTGCCGCAGGGTAGCGTAATCGGTCCTCTCCTATATGTAATGTACACTGCCGACATACCAACAGACCCTCGACTTACAATAAGTACTTTTGCGGATGATACGGCAATATTAAGCAGATCACGATGTCCAGTTCACGCAACAAGTCTGCTGGCAAGCCACCTAGCTAAAGTGGAAGAGTGGCTGGCCAACTGGCGCATAAAAATCAACGAGCAAAAGTGTAAGCATGTGACGTTCACACTCAACAGAAGCACCTGTCCCCAGCTATCCTTAAATGCAACCCAGATCCCGCAATCAAAGGATGTTGTATACCTAGGTGTGCACCTCGATAGATGGCTCACATGGCGCAAACACATAGAGTCGAAAAAGCTTCAAATCAAGCTAAAGGCCAACAGCCTTCACTGGCTAATCAACTCCCGTTCCCCTCTTAAACTGGAATATAAAGTCCTACTGTACAAAAGCATCATAAAGCCTTTCTGGACGTATGGCTCGCAGTTATGGGGAAATGCCAGTGCGAGCAGTGTGGACATCCTCCAAAGATCACAATCAAGAATTCTCAGAACCATCACTGGAGCGCCATGGTACATTCGCAATGAGTGTATCCACAACGACTTCAGCATCCCATTAGTCGAAACTGAAATAGAGCAACTTAAACAAAAATATTCTGAGAAGCTTCTTACCCACCCAACCATCAAGCAACGCATTCTCGTCTCAGGAGAAATGACCTACCAACCCAGCGACTGAGTTGAAGGGCCGCAGAACACAAACTATCTCCAACAGGGGATGGTTAAAAAAATAGTTTAAGAGAAGATTCAATAAATACAAAATAAGCTAAATAAAAAAAATGAAAACGTCCTTTTTATTGGCATATTCTTATTTTATATACTTTTTACACATTTCTACAAAGTTTTATCAAAATCGGATGACAAGCAAATAGCTGCAGTAAGAATGATCGGTCAAAAACAAATTTCTAGTGAGAAAAACTGATTTGTTTTAAATAGGATCGCCTCCAAATTTCGAAATTGTTAGTTTGCTATGCTTTGCCATAATTCCACTAAGTTTGGTTGAAATCGGAAATCTATATAGCATAGCTCCCATAGAAAAGTAAGGTCCTTAAAGTAGTCTCAGTTCGAAAAACTCTTTTGTTTTCAATGGAGGCTGCAAGGGTATTCAAAACTTCGGCCGAGCCGAAGTTAACTTTCCCCTATTTTTTTTTGTTTTGAAAAACACTATCACAGTGTTATTTACGATTTAGTATTTCTGCAGATTACTCGTCAACCAATATACCTATTGACTTGAAATTTGGTGTACATACCCTCCTAGATAAAAATTTTAAAAATCTCATGGGGCACTTTTCCCAGGCTTACTCGTCTTTGCCCTTTGATGTATCGATATTAAACGTTTATCCTTAGCTGCTAGGGTTATTTAAATATAAAATTTGGACATTTATTCAACAACATGTGTTGACATAGGTGTGAGACAGAGCGAAGTTTAAAAACTTATCAAGTGCCAGGTCATTGTAAATGCAAAATCCAATTATAATTCGGTTTAGAGAGGCAGATCTGCCTATTTGTGAGTGCATTTTGACATTGAACGTTAACGTCGCTGCCCACGCTTGTTTGTTGTTGTTGTTTCTGTTCACATTGCCTGCAGTTTCCGTATTTTGCATTTGACATTTGCTACTGCACATTTTGTTGTTGTCGCTGCCGCTGCTGCTTTATGGTTTATATTTAAAACAGGTTTCGGGAAAATGCAAATCTTTATCTGCGCCGCAGACAAAAAAATCCAATTGGCATCGAAGGCAATTCCAGCTAATTGGAAACTCAAAACCGTTTGCAATTAAACGCAATTTCCGTCGAAAAGAGACAAGCAACACGCACCTGCCTGATCGGATCGGCTGGTTGGTTGCCGATCGGCAGCCACAAGACACGTTGCGCGCAAACCACGAGTCGCAGGGGGGGAGCGGGGGCTAAGTAAATTGGTTTGGCCCCAAGGGGTTAATTGAATTATGGCCAACTGATTTAGCCGCCCGCACACGCCCCCCCGCGTTCTGCACGTGCTTGTGATTAGCTAAATGACATGGAGGAGGCATGAGCGTTATCATATTTCGCTATGTGCCTTGGAAGCAGTTTTCGGGGTTAGAGCGATGCGTTATCATTCACCTTGTGATAAGGCTCTACGAATGACAGCGAAATGATTTTATGTAAGTTGGGGCGAGCAGCGGGCACCAGAAGAATTGTCGAGACGCAACCACTTTGTTGACGGAAGTGTAAGTGCAAGGCAACGGAGCATGATAAAACAAGAGAGAGGGAGAGAGATAATAAGAGCACGATCGCGAGAGTTAATCAAAAGGCAGCTGTTTTTAATTCATTGTCAGAGAGGAACGCTCTCTCAGTCTCTCTCTCTTTGGTTATCATTAGCCTGGACGCAAACCAGCTGCAGCTGCTAAGGCGCGAACGATCCTTCACCCCCGCCCACCTACCCCTCTTCATTATTCTAATTTCTGACTCACTTTGGTTGACAAGACAACAAAGAGAATTGCACTCACCGTCGTTGTGATTTCTTTGGAGACATATTGACACCAGGCATCTGAGAATATTGTGTTGTAACAGCCATTGGCGCTCGCACGCAACAGCTCCAGGACATCCATTTGTGCGTCCTTGCTTGGGGGCCTCGCGCCTCCTACTCACGGGCGCGACAGAGAGCGAGAGCCTCTATTTTGTAAATACGGAAATGTGCGCTGTGTGGCCAACCCCCCCGCACATCAACCAAATAAACAAGCTGAGACTTTAGTGGTTGAGGGGGTTGTGGGGGATTTTACACTGCGACAACGCTGACGGCCGCCCCCTCCTTTCTTCGACACTTGATTTCGATCTGTGCAGTTATTATTCTAATGTACACGCCGCCAGCTCTCTCACGCACCGCCCACACAAACACACGCACGCACGCCGACTTGAGTTTGTACCGTATCCTTTTTGGGGGCTGTTTTTGCTGCTGCTGTTGTTGTTGTGGAATTTGTTCTTGCTAGCCGTCTTTTGGTTCGCCTCTTGAGCTCGCTTTTCTCCACCGCCCACAGACTCAGACTTTTGTCCCAGTCGCAGTCTCTCTTTCTTAGTCTTAAGTGAGTTAAACTAGACGAGAATTTTGCTAATAATGTACTACAACTAATAAAGTCAAATTTTGTTGTTATTGTTGGTGCTCAGTGTGACCAGCAAGCGCCATTTAGACAAATCCGAACTCTGCGTCATTTTTCCAATGCTGTTAGTGATGGCTGAAGATATTTGATAAATATTTATCGATACATGTTGGGCGATAGCACACAAAAAAGCGGAAAAAATTAGATTTTTGAACTGTTGATCAATGGTTGAAATCAGGGACCGTAACCATTTATCGCTATTCCGAAGTTGTACTTATAGCGATTAAAATTTATTGTTTCACTTAACTAGTTAAATACAAATTGTATGTTGGTTGTGGCCAGCTCAGAGAGCTGGCCGCTGCCGCAAGTCTCACACACCGACTACCACTGGAGATGAGTGATGATGTGCTTCGTGATAGTGACTATTAATCGATAGTAGCTGGTGACTAGTGTGGGCAGAGTCGCCACACATTAAACCTGCTCCTTAATGATTATTATTTTTATGTTTCATTTGCTCACACAATGTTGATTATATTTAAGTAATAAAATTAAACTTAAGCACTAATAATTATTTTTTAGCAAAAAAAAAACTAAACTCTAAAGTAATGATATTTATTTTTTTCGCTTAAAAATAAAACTTAACAATCAACTAAAATTTTATTATTAGACCTCAGATTTGGCATATTCCATATTTTTCATCAGATTGATACCAAACTTGGTTCTTAGACGTTTTATCGTTCAAATATAAAAAATTTTAATGTACAAAATAAAACTTAACAATCAACTAAAATTTTATTATTAGACCTCAGATTTGGCATATTTCCATATTTTTCATCAGATTGATACCAAACTTGGTTCTTAGACGTTTTATCGTTCAAATATAACAAATTTTAATGTACAAGGTGGGCCAAAAGAAGTCACCGGGCCAAAAGAAGTCACCCTATTGGAAGACGCTCTTATTTTTACAAATAGCCGCCAAAATATAAAAAGGTAAATATTATATATATTCTACATCTGTCTAGTCCACAAATGTCAAAACAGATCTGACTTTGGCGGCTATTTGTAAAAATAAGAGCATCTTTCAATAGGGTGACTTCTTTTGGCCCCGGTGACTTCTTTTGGCCCACCTTGTATAAGAACTGCATAATCTGTGTAAGGAATTCAAAGTCGAGGAAGTCAGGAATGAAATTTTGACGAATGTTCTTTAATTTTGATTTAAATTTAACATATAATTTTCAGTATTCAATTTCAATAGTTTACATATTTAATTCATTTCGTTACATTTTTGTGGGTTTGTTTTAGCTTTAGCATTGTTATAGTTCAAAAGCATTCAGATCAACCCCAAGTAGTAGCCGCTCAGGCAAAATGCTTCACTGGGGATGCGACGGCGTCACCTAGTTCTGTGGTAAGAAGTCAATGGTTGTGGCTTCGCTGATCTTGCCAGGGGCACTCCGGTGGAAGTGCACATTCTGCCATTTGTTGTCGCGCTTGCGCCATACGCGCGTCTCCTCCGATTGATGAGCGTGTGCATGCCCGTGTCTGGAATGGAGTGGAGAGTAGAGTAAGTCGTAATAATGGTACGAAAAGGAGCTCACTTGTCAATATACTGCGTGAGTCGCACATACGCAATGCAGGCGGCCTCTTCACCCATTAAATGCACATGGGGATTTAATATGGTGGAATTTATTGCCCTGAAATTTTTACCCAGAACTGGTACAGAAAGAGTTAGGTGGAGACTCAGGATTGGGATCGCTGGCTTACCATTCTCAAAGTAGAACTTGTGAAAATCAGTTCCTTTCACTAGGTTTCCCAGTGATTCCGGCTCAAAGACAGTCAGATTTGCATCGCATATCTTACTGCAATAGGGAACATAACAATGACCAACGACAAGCGACCAAATCAAGGCACTCTCCCACTTACGCGTATCCATCAAAGTCGCCGCTGTTGATCGCCTCGATCAACGTTTCCGTAATCTTGATGATTTCCTGGCGTCTGGCTGCTTTGAACAATTCGTAATTAGCTAATGCAATAGTAATATGACATCCACAGAGTGGGCAGCCGCACAATCCAAACATGTATACATTGTTCATAATAGTTAGTAGTACTATATGTGGGTATAAGCTATGTACCTATCTACGGCTTTATATACTTAGTTACGACTAGACAACAAGAGATCGACTAAAATCTATTTGATCCAATTCTAAATACAAAACTACAAACGCTCGAGCTGAGAATGCTATGTTGGTGGTGGTTTTACAGCAGAGCGGCAGAATCATTCATTTTTGCATGGTGTGTGGAAGCGCGCAAATTTCTCTCCAGTGCCGCCGCGGCTACGCGGCTTTCGTCGGGAGCGCTGCGTGAGATTTTTCGTATGCCGCCAGTGCGCCCCTTTTACAGTGATGAGTAGACCCCGGATTTTAAGCAAAAACATATTTTGAACCGGTTGACCAAAATTAAATCTGATTGCACAGAAATTCGTTTTATAAAAAAATATTTAAAAGGAATCCAAGTTATTTTTGCATATTCAGAATTTTACCGACATATTTTCCGACATATTATATTTAATTTTGACTTATTCGGCGGTGTCCCAGAAATCTCTTCCAGCCAAATTCCAACCCAAAACCAATTCTCGGTGTCCTAGAAATCTCTTTCGGTTGGTTTCAAATCTCTAGTGATTTGGTTAGAGATTTTGCTAAATTCACCGCTAAAACTATTTTGATAAGCAAAACTAGATTTGGAAATTTAAACTACATTATTTTACTGGATAGGCTGCATCAAATAAATAACATAATTTATTTGATTTAATATTGAAATTTGCTTTTTAATAATTTTTTGCAAAACCAACCGAAGGCTGCCATATCGGCCAAAACCGTCGTACCAGTGGCGCCATCTGCCTCCTCAGTAGCGCCGCATGGGAAATTTGTCAACAACAAACGAGCCAGGGTTGGAAAGTGTTGCTTTATGATTGGCGCGAAAATATTTTTATATTTTTCATTTTAATTTTGGGTA
This sequence comes from Lordiphosa collinella, assembly GCA_018904265.1. Taxonomy (NCBI): domain Eukaryota; kingdom Metazoa; phylum Arthropoda; class Insecta; order Diptera; family Drosophilidae; genus Lordiphosa; species Lordiphosa collinella. Next base: position 202,008 of record JAEIFV010000184.1, on the reverse strand, counting down.
ACGCGGCTTTAATTTAAGTAATAATTAGACTGCGGATTTTGCATATTTTTAAACCGATTTTTTTCCTAGTAGAGTCTACTAAGTAGACTATGGCAAATATGTTTTTAACAAATTTTTGTCAGTTTGTTTATTGCATTTTGTGTATTGCTGACGGTTCAACTAATGATATAACAATTTAAATCATTTAGAAATTTATGGCGATTTTTTTGCCATTATATAAACGTAGATTCAGCTCAACATATAATGTTGTGCACTTTGACCTTGGCCTACTAGGATTAAAATCTGTTTAAAAATATGCAAAATCCGCTGTCTAGTTATAATATTAGCATGAATCATAATACGTATGCCACAGCTAACAGATTTCCGTTTAACATCATTAAACCCTTGCAGAGGGTATTATAAAATTGTGCGGATGTTTGTAACGCATTGAAGGAAGCATCTCTGACCACATAAAGTATATATATTCTTGGTCAGCATGACGAGCTGAGTTGATTTAGCCCTGTCCGTCTGTCCGTCCGTCCATCTGTCTGTTTCTATGCTATCTCCTCCGTCAGTTTTAAAGCTATCCTCACCATACTTTGCACAAAGTCTTCTGGTACATATACGCTGCACATTTGTCGGAACCGGCCGGATCGGAGAACTATAGCATATAGCTGCCATAGGAACGATCGGTCGAAAAACTAGTTCTTGTGAGGAAAACTTTTTTGTTTATAATGAAAACGTCCTTATCATTGGCATACACTTATTTTATATAATTTTACACAATTCTACAAAGCTTGGTCGAAATCGGATGACTATAGCATATGCCCATAGGAACGATCGGTCGAAAAACTAGTTCGAGTGAGGAAAACTTTTTTGTTTTTAATGAAAACGTCCTTTTTATTGGCATATTCTTAATTTATATACTTTAACACATTTCTACAAAGTTTAATCAAAATCGGATGACTATAGCATATAGCTGCAGTATGAATGATCGGTCGAAAAAGAAGTTCTAGTGAGAAAAACTTTTTTGTTTTAAATGGGATCGCCTCCAAATTTCGTAATTAACAGTGAATTATGCTTTTCCATAATTTCACAAGTTTGGTCGAAATCAGACATCTATATAGTATAGATCCCATAGAAAAATAAGGTCCAAAAAGTAGTCTTAGAAAAACTTTTTTATCTTCAATGGAAGCTGCAAGGGTATACAAAACTTCGGCCGAGCCGAAGTTAACTTTCCCCTATTTTTTTAATTTAAAAACAAACATAAGGGAAATTTTTTTGCGCGTCATGCAGCCCTGTTTTGTGAGATGGACAATTATTTTGAACCCAATTGGACCAATTCTCTTTCCCACTAAGAAAATGAAATCTCTTGAAGTTCTGGGACACCGACGGATTTTTCAAACGATTTGCAAACCAACCGAAGACAAAATCTCTTAGAGATTTTCAGGACACCCCCGATGATGATTTTGCAAATTCGCGGTTTTTGGACCATGTTCCGCCCATTTGTTCAAGTGAGAAATCTTCGCAGCAAGCGTCCAAACATTTCACAATGTTTCATGGCAATTTGATGGACGGTATAAATTGGCTAATTTCGCGGTTTTGGGACCATTTCATACCTTTGGTACAGCGTATAAAAATAGACACTAAAGCTTAATGCTCTAGGGTGGCTGATGAAAGCCGCTACCAAAGAAACATTGAATTACTTTTTTTCCTATTTGATGAATCTGCTTCAATTTTTTTTTTTTTTGTAGATTGATTTTTAAATTTGTGGAAAATGGATAACTGGGGCACTGAAATAAGAATTTGGATTGTCCGCCAATATCACGCTCTGGATGCTATCACGCTTTGTGCAGATGGACCATAACGAGACAACAATTTTTCCGACCGTGGGACCGTCGAAAGAAGACCTTACGATCGAAACCCAACAGTTAGGACGGAGGACACAATCGCAGAAATAGTCACACATATACGTAAATATAAATTAACTTTTTATGTGTTTGATAAGAATTATTTAAAGGGCATAGCCGGGTTTGAAGGCTAATCGGCCCGCTCGTATTAATATTTCAAGTATGCAGTTTTGAAGATCATCAACCGACAGTAATTTAGCGATTTTTATTAAACTTTTCGTACCAATCCTGGATTTTTAACAACGGCTTTTATCATTTCCATCACAAGCCTTTTTTGGGCCAACTAGCCATTTAAAAAAATTCCAAAATTTGTATGGGCTAAGCTGGCATGGCGACACATCTCCAGAACAATTTTTTTGGTTTTTAAAGTGCAAGCCTTTGTCTACAAAATTTCGCGAAATTTTTAACTCCATTTATTTTAGACTTTTAGTCAAGGTTCCACTTTCGTTTTTTACATGTCCAACTATCCTTGCTAGAATTTTTTCAGAATTTTAAAAATTGTGGAACGTGGTTCAAATTAATAAAAACAATTACGTATGTATATTTATAGGTATTTTAATTTGTTTTTTTTTTTATCATGGTCGCTGTCTTCGTTAATTACTGGATTAGCATCCACGTTCTTTTATAGCTTGCTTAAAATATCATCTGGTCTGAGAATTTTGGATAGGTACCGACCGTGGGATATGTAATATAATATGTTAATGCAGCTAAGTGTGAGTAGCATCTCACAGTCCTGTTGCCATTCGCACATTCACAGCAATAGAGCAGTATGCCCAAGTGTCCAATGAACTGCGGAACCTACTCAATATAGCATTTGCAATCCTGCAGATGGACTTTAATTTGGGCATCATTTCGTTGCCCATCTGTTGATGTAAAATACGATACTCCTCCCCCGAATTCCATGCTTTAACAACCCATCTGACCTTGGTGACATACCGGTATTCTTGTGTTGTCAGGCATATGTAACGAATAAGGTCCCAACGTGCTAAGAATATATCCTATTGCAGTTACAATTGTAAATGGCTTACAGATTGGCTTTTTTTTGGAATGAATATGATCTTCGCTGGTACTCATTGTTTGAACTTTTTACATGATACGAGGGCGGTCCCAGAAATGGCCGACCTGGCACAGTAGTGTTGGAAAATGTTCACAAAAAATATTAAAAAGGGGAAGTACCGACTATTAAAAGCTTAAGTTTGAAGTTTGGTGCCTTTACCTTGCACAGTTTTTTTTTTTGGTCGATTTTAATAGAGAACGCTTGTTATTGATTTGCAAACATGGACAAAATTGGTCATCGTTATGTGATACAATAATTTCATATAAAAGGTCTTAGTCCAGCCAATAATAAAAAAGAAGCTGAACTCTACCTTACGTTATTCTGCTCCCTCGTTTACAACAAAAAAATATTGGGTGGCTGAGTTTAAGCGAGGTCGTTTGAGCTGCGAAGATGAACATCGTAATGGGCGTCCAAATGAGGTGACCATTTCAGAAATGGTGGCCAAAATTAAAAAATGTGTATTGAATGACCGGCGATTGAAAGTTCGTGAGTTAGCTGAATGTGTAGGCATTTCAAAAAGTGCTGTACGAGGTGTGTTCAAAAAGTATCGCGAATTTTGTGTTTTTTCAAAAATTATTTATTTATTCATGAATATCTTTTTTGTCCCCTTCAAAGTAATCCCCATGAGATATTATACACTTGTGCCAACGGTTTTTCCAATCTTCGAAGCACTTCAAAAAATCATTTTTTTTTATCTTGTTCAGCTCCTCCTTCGATGCCGTCTTTATCTCGTCAAGCGTAGCGTAACGGCCTCTTCAGTTTAGGGAACAAGAAAAAGTCACAGGGGGCCAGATGTGGGGAATACGCTGGCTGCGGCATCATTAGTGTGCTGTTTTTGGCCAAAAAGTCGCGCACAAGCAACGATGTGTGAGCAGGGGCGTTATCGTGGTGCAAAAGCCAATTTTTGTTCTTCCACAAATCCGGGCGTTTCTGGCGGATTGCTTCGCGCAAATTGCGCATAACTTGCAGGTAATATTCCTTATTGACCGTTCTTCCCTGTGGCAAGAACTCATGATGCACCACGCCCCTGCAATCGAAGAAAACTGTCAGCAAAACTTTCGCATTCGACCGAACTTGGCGCGCTTTTTTCGGTCTTGGTTCGTGCGGCAGCTTCCATTGAGATGATTGAGCTTTGGTTTCCACGTCATAACCATAAACCCACGATTCGTCACCAGTTATGACCCTCTGGAGCAAATTTGGGTCGTCGCGGACAGAGTTTAACATCTCATTAGCAATGTTCATGCGATGCTGATTTTGGTCGCAATTGAGCAATTTTGGTACGAATTTCGCGGCGACCCTTCTCATGCCCAAATCATTGATAAAAATCGAATGGCACGAGCCAATCGATATGTTTAGGTCCTCAGCAACTTCTCTAACGGTGATTCGACGATTGGCCAATACCATTTTCTCCACTTCATTAATTTTTTCGTCTGTTGTTGAAGTGCTCGGGCGTCCGGCACGCTCTTCGTCGTTCACATCTTCTCGGCCTTCTGAGAACATTTTGTACCACCGATAAACGTTGCTTCGGTCCAAGGTAGCTTCTCCGTATGCCACAGTCAACATTCGGAATGCATCCGCGCACTTAATTTCGTTTTTCACACAAAATTTGATACAGGTTCTTTGATCCATTTTTTGAATAGGTAAAAATCGAAGACGAACCAAAACACGTGGAAGCAAAGCAGCTGTCAACAATTAAGTGAACATTCAAAATGGCCGAGCTTGTCGGCATAAGTGAGAGACATGAGTACCAACATAACGCCACAAAAAAATCGAAATTCGAATATACGTAACCCGCGAAAATTCAAAATTCGCGATACTTTTTGAACACACCTCGTACATCGCATATTGACCGAAAAATTGGACATGAAAAAGTTATGCGCAAGATGGGTGCCGCGTTTGCTGTTCCATCATGACAATGCGCCGGTTCACACCTTTGCTCGGAGGAAAAAGATTTGGCAACAATGAAGAGGTGGAGTCCGAGGTTAATGCCTATTTTGAAGAGCTTCACAGTTCTTATTATAAAAAAGGTATCGAAGCTATTGAACATCGCTGGGAAAAGTGTAACGACCTAAAAGGATCCTATGTTGAAAAATAAAAAAAAAAATGATACATTTTTTTTGTTTTAGTAGTTTGGTCGGCTATTTCTGGGACATAAGTTTCATCATATGTCATATGAAACTTCATATATCATATGTCATATGTTTAATCAATTTTTTCTTAGTTATTGCATTAACCCAAAATATTATGGGAAAAACTTCCTTTTAAACGAATTAATTACAGACTCGACTAATTCTGATATTTTCTGCTCTCTGTCTAAGCCAAGTATGGATACAAAAACTCTGTTTGAGTTTCCTGTTCGTATCTTAAATTAATATGAAACAATCGCAATTGAACTTTTAGATTATTTTCCCAACTCAATCTAGTAAATACTCGAATCTGCTTTTCCGACAGACCGCGCTCTCCAATTTTATGAAAGGTCACCATCTCGTTCTGTATTAACATACCGTTCCTAAATTGGCACAAGACTTCCGAAATTCTTAGACCAGATTTTAAAATTTTAAAGTACTCAAAAATATATATATATATTATTGAATTTATTATATTTAATTTAAAAATTACACAAACTGTATCTAGCAATGATAGTTGGACATGTAAAAAACGAAAGTGGAACCTCGACTAAAATTCTGAAATAATATATGTTAAAAATTTCGCGGAATTTTGTAAGCAAAGGCTTGCACCATAAAAACACGAAAAATTGTTGTGGAGGAGTGTCGCCATGGCAGCTTAGCCCATAAAAATTTTGGAATTTTTTGTATGGCTAGTTGTCTCTTGTGATGGAAATGATAAAAGCCGTTGTTAAAAAACCAGTGTTGGTACTAGAAGCTTAATAAAAATCGCTAAATTACTGTCGGTTGATGGTCTTCAAAACTGCATACTTGAAATATTAATACGAGCGGGCCGATTAGCCTTCAAACCCGGCTATGCCCTTTGCCGCCAAACAAATCATATTTTACTTTTAGTTTTACATGTTAAAACTCACACTAATATGTAAACACACTAAAAAATAGTAAGTGAAGCACTAGATGGAATAATAACAGCACAAGAAATTTCTGGTATTGTCGCTAATTTAAAAGATAATAAAGCACCTGGACCTGATCGCATACCGGCTGAATTTATAAAATTTTCGTCACCTTCATTCCTACAAAGACTAGCAGAAGCTTACAACAATATACTGCAAACCGGGAAAGCCCCAAATAGTTTCTAGAAAGCCATAATTTTCCCAATTTTCAAGAAAGGCGATCCAGAAGTAACCAGTAACTACAGGGGAATTACCTTCCAGAACGCAATAGCCAAAGTATTCTCTGCAGTTCTTCTCGAACGTCTAGGTAGATGGCTTAATACAGTCGATATTTTAACAGAGTTTCAGTCTGGATTTCGAAAAGGTTATTCCACTGTAGATAATGTTTTCTGTCTGAATACCATTGCGCGAACCTACCTGGACAACAACAAAAAACTGTATGCCTTCTTCGTGGATTTTAAGGCTGCCTTTGACTCACTTGATAGAAGGACTCTAATGTATAAGCTGAGCAATATCGGAATTTCCACAAAATTTATAAAAACCTTGCAAAGTATGTATGAAAGCAATGAAGCAGCAGTGTGGGACGGTGCAAGGCTTTCTGAGTGGTTTCCTACTGAGTCTGGAGTTAAGCAAGGATGCCTACTGAGCCCTATCCTCTTTTCAATATTTTTAAATGATTTAGTGGAATTTCTTCCAAAAGGAATCACGATAAGCGGTCTGGAGATTAAAACATTGTTATACGCAGACGATATAGTGGTTTTTGCCGAATCACCAAAAGCTATGCAAGACACTATCAACGTTCTACAAGAGTACTGCAATGTTTGGGGTCTAACGATTAATTGCGAAAAGTCAAAGGTGCTAATTTTTAAAAAATATTGGAGAAGGCTCGCATCTGCTGAAAAATGGAAACTGGGTGAGACTGACTTGGAGGTTGTGAAGTCGTACAAATATTTAGGAGTCTGGATTCATCACAATGCTCAATTTAACTTCCACCTGGGAGAAAAGCTAAAAGACTCCAAAGTAGCTATTAATAGTACATGGAAATCGATACTAGGCAAAAAGGACGTTCCAACTAGCACAAAATACAAATTGTTTAATGCCGCAGTGAGAGCAATAATGTGTTATGGTGCACAAGTATGGGGGATACGGCGATACGATGAGGTAGAGAGTCTTCAAAGGTACTTTCTTAAGAAAATTTTTCGTCTGCCACAGTACACGCCGAACAGAATGTTATATCTGGAGACGGGACTATCGCCTCTGCATCTCTATACAGTTAATCTGCATTTCGACTACTTGCAAAAAGTCATAAATATGAAGGAAAGAAGGGTACCTAGGATCTTAGCAGAATATTTGTTAAAAGATCGTCTGCAATGCTTCAGAGAGTGGGACAATTTAGCCGCGGAGTACGGAGTGCGACTGAATTTGGAAGATACCGCGTCTTGGAAAACTTGGGCTAGAAACATCACCATTAAAATGCAGGCAGCATATAGGATCCAATTTGTTGAAGAATCCCAGAGAAGCTCAGAGCGACTGATCTATAGGCAGCTCCATTACGATCTGGGTGAGAATAACTATTTCTCTGATGAGGTTTCCATTGAAGGAATACGAAACATTTTTATGGCCAGAGGTGAAATATTGAAATTGAATTTCATACCAAATGTAACAAGGAGTGAAACAAACTGCCCTCTGTGCAACTTGAGTGAGCTTGAAAATATCATTCATTTCATGGGAACTTGCCCCATTCTACGAGAACTCCGGCTTTCAATTTTTGGAAAATGTACACTACGACCTCACGAAATAGTTGACATCCTCAACGGCGCGGACTGGAATAAGCTACAGAGCTATGTAATTAGAGCCTTAGCTTATAGGAATAGAATCTTAAATGGATTATTTTAAAAAATTAAATTATTTTTATACTCTATTGTGCTAGTTGAAATTCATGTTAGCACTCAACTCAAACCCAAAACGCATGGCTGAACGATCTGGTATCTGGGGACGACCCGGGCAGCCAGGTGTATTAGGCTTCGTGTGGAGGGTGCGAGGAGGTGCGCGACAGACGGTTTTTTTGAACCAAGTCGCCATAACTTAATGCATTTAGTTCTTTTTTTTTATTTTGTACATCCTACCATTGTTCATATAATTTTAATTTATTTTCGTTACAAAAATAAAAACTACTACTACTACTACTACACTAAAAAAAAATACTGGATTGTCGATGTGTACTCAGAAAAACGGGAGTAACTTGGTCCAACGGTAACCAAATTCATTGGGCCAACATTTGTTCAACGGAGAATTAAATGGGCTTATATAATAAAACTTAAAAAAAAATCGCATAGAATAAATTAGTGAAACCAGTGGGGGTCAAAGTAGACACTTCGAAAAAAAAGGAGAAAATGCCAGATCTGTAACCCGCATTTCTTAGCCATCAAGCTAAACCTGTCAAACCATTGATTATCATACTTTAGATTCCTCTCGTCGCTATCGGAATTTCAAAGGTTATTAAAAATCAGACAGTCCATGCTCAAGTGATTTTAATTTAAATGAGTAAAAAATGCAAAAAGTGGTTTTTGGGCAATAACTTCAGATTTTCGGGGTGTTAGGAAGAAACCAAGTATGAGGCAATGCTACACTCGACCTGCTCAACAGCGTACGGTGGGTCATTTCAAAAGTATATTTTCGCTGTAACACTAGTCGTAATCGGGGTTTGAGTAATATATTTGAGCAAAAAAAGAAAAAAAAAGATCAAATGATAATCAATTTTTTGAGTTTTATTTATTTTACCTAGGTCATAATGATTATCTGCTGAGTTTTATTATAAAAATCAAGCTTAATCATTATTTTTTAAGTAATAAAATAAAAAATCCAAAATAATAGTTAAAGTTTGATTTTTATAATAGAACTAATAATCATTACGGTCCCTGAATTAAAGCAATCAACAGATTAATAGATAACCAAGTTGACGTGAAAAAGCTAAAAAATTTGTCGTAACAAATATGGTTAACAGTATCCAGTGGGATCAATGATGATGGTCAGTCTACATTTATACTTTCGTTTAATGTGGCACAGATCCTGCACACATTACCCCTACTATGAATCTTGCTTGAAATATTTACCCTTGACGTCATCGTCCTCTAGAATGGTGCTGGACGAGTTGATCGATTCCTTTCCCTGAGATCCATCGCCTTTTTTGGAAATCATGCTTATGCCTGTGGATTAAACGCATTGAAGTCATTTGCTAGTTTTAGCACTGTGCCTTCGGCCACTTACTGGAAAAATTCCGGGTAGCCAGCATGGTGGTGAGTATGGCACCCTTGAGCTTGCGACGTGCATTGAACTTCTTGAGACAGTCCACGGTTCCTTGGCGATGAACGACAGATGCCACACGCTCCCTTTGCTGCCAATGGAAGCCAGACAGTTAGCAGGGCCAAACAGCTGATGGTGAGCTAAGCGAGTTACTTACACAGATCCAGGGATGCTTGAGTGCCTCGGCTGCGGTTATACGTTTGTTTGTGTTCACCGTGAGCATTTGATCGATGAGGTTTTTCGCCTCTGACGATACGGTGTCCCATTCTGGCGAGGAATACTTAAAAGAAAAGGAAGCCTAGATAAGCTGACTCTGTTTATGCAGGTACAGTGCTTACATCGTAGGCTCCGGCCTTGATCTGTGCATACAAGCGGTGCTGGTCCTCATCCCAGAAGGGCGGAAAGCCAACCAACAGTATGTAGAGGATAACGCCTGCATGGAGACAAGACGTTAGTTAGCTTTGGGTACTCGCCCGTGAGAAATTAGTTTTGCTTACCACAGGCCCAAATATCTACCGACTTGCCGTAGGGCTCCTTTTTTAGCACCTCCGGCGACAGATAGCCAGGAGTGCCGGCAAATCCAAACAAGGCCTGATGGTCGCCTTCCACCTCAATGGCAAGACCAAAGTCAGCGAGTTTCACATCTGCACCCTTTGCCCTACTAGCTAACAGTAAATTCTCAGGCTTCACATCACGATGCACCACACCATTTTGGTGGCAGTGATTGACCGACTCCAATATTTGTTGAATACAATGTGATGCATCGGCCTCAGAATAAAATTCGCGTGCAACAATATCTTCGAAAAGTTCACCACCAGTTACGCTGCAAATGGATGTTGAGGTCAGTTTTTGGATTTGTGAGTGTGGTCTAATTGCCAATTTGGAATTCAGCGCATAGAAGGACTAGTGGCCGGGTGGCTCAGCGGCTTGTGTGCGCGATCGCTGTGCAAGAGGTCGTGGGTTCGATCCCGCCTCGGAACATCCAATGAAAAAGTTTTTTCTTTGAATAAACTTTACACCCGGTCACCCCTCTCTGCTGTTGGCGCCAGCTTTGTAGTAATTAGCCATGGAAAGCTTCCCAAACTGCCGTTCGGATTCGGCGTTAAGCTGTAGATCCCTTCCTCTTGTGCGAAAATTAGAAGCGCACAAGCCAAGAGATTGAGAGAGGCTCGTCTTTGGCCCTTTGGGGCTGTGTCAAGACATTTTACATTACAGAGAAGGACTGCTGTTTAGGGGGAGATAACAGAGCAACATTAAGAACAACTACAAACGGTACAGGGGAATACAAAATACATGTTATTATCTGAAGTGCATATTTTTATGGATTAGTAAACACAACAGTCCATCGGGGACTCGGAGGGGAATAAATTAGGTACAACAGTCAAGTCACAGCCACATACAAACATGGCAGCTTATATGCCTAAGCGGTAGCCAAAGCAGACATATCTGTACTCTTCCGGAGCATGCGGGTGTACTTGGTTACTTACAGATCAAACACAAGGTAGTGGTAGTTCTCCTCCTGAATGCTGTCATACAATCGCACTGAAAGAGTTCAAAAGCGGCGGGGGCACAGTTTTTTTTTTAACAAAAATATGCAACAGATACAGCGCATTCTCAAATAACTTACCAATGTTAGGATGGTGAAGTTTCCTGCAGATGCGGGCCTCCCGCTCCAGCTTTTGAAAGTCTTTGGGCGAAAAAGAATGTTGACAATTTTAGTACTGTAGCAAATTGTGTCAACACATCCTAACGCTTCCCATCCTTTGTGATTTCATTGATACCAAAAAATTCCTTCTTGATTGATCGCAAATAACAAAGGTTTAAAAATTTAAGCCAATTTTCGCACCAGAGAAGACGGGCGCTGAATTCAAATTAATTGTCCGTTTTCCCCCAGCACGTCAGATTCAATAGGCCGGGTACTATTCAAATGTCAATGGTTAAAGTCTGGAAATACCAAACTTGCGCAATTTGTGTTGTTTCCAGTGAGGTTAATAAATTTGGCTTTAAAATGGAAATTTCAAGTGAAGGTTTTCGTTGGAATATTTTCACAGCTTTCGATGTGGATTATCTTAACAAGAGTGTGTCGCTGAACTCAGTTCTTTGTATGACGATAAAGCACCATCGAAAACCATTGCAAATCGGTGGTATAATGAATTCAGTTGTGGTCGTAGTTCGCTCAGCGACGAATTCCGTGAATATCGTCCAAAATTGGTTGTTGTGCCAGAAAACATTGATTCTGTGCTTGAACTGATAAAGCAATATCGTCATGTGACATACCGTTACTCGTCAAGATTGAGGCATACACTCCTTAAACAAGGTTTGTTCCACCAACTGACAAACGTTCAAAAAATGGCGAATGGATTAGATTCATGCGTATGAGCCGAAACAAAAACTTTGCCTTAAAAAAGGTCGGCTGTTTCTTCGGCCGAATGGGTCATATGGCCACTGCACTATGGGCGATTAACCCAAAATTGTGGCACAAACTCTAAAAATAAAGCTAGACTCTTGAAATTTTGTGTGAATGTTACTTATATTAAACTAGAATTTCGGAAAAAAATGTTCGTTACTTGGGCCACGCCCTAACTTTCCGCCCTTACCGTTATCTGAAACGCTACAGACAAAACGTAAATTAATTATAAAAATCGAACTTAGAGATGTGCAATACGCCACATTTGACAAATCGAATCGTATGTTAATATGCGAATTAACCACGCCTCCTGTCATTTACCCCTTCCCAACCGCATGCCCACTTCCCATCTACAATAGATGGAAAATTAATTAAGTTTTTTCAATTTATTTTAACAATATAATTCGAACATTTTTAGGGCAAGAACATCATATTTCCTCATCATCTAAAACAATGCAGTAATCTTCATCGAATTTGTTTTCGTCATCAGAATTAGCTGCCGTGTCCGAATCGATATTACAAAGATTTGATCCAAATGACGAAGAACTCATTTGTTGGGTCGGCAACTCCAAAATATTCCTTATCTGCTTTTGTCCCTCACTTAAGCGCAAACCTGATAGCAAATTATCGGAGTAGTCCATAGCTCTATGGAACACGTCAGAAAGATTATTTAGTCTGGATTTTTTCCTGGCGTGAGAACTGTCATGTTTGTTGCAGGCTTTTGAGGCATTTTCGCCTAGACATCCAACAGGTACCAACCACAATCTGATTATCTCAGAACCGTGAACCAAAATCTTGTGGACAGAACGAAAACGTTTGATTGCAAAGACTTCGAAATTTTTCAGTGTTGATGGAGTTTTCGCACGATATTGCTAATAATATAAAGTGAAATTTATCCAAAACTAAATTGTCAAATGAGGTTATTGATGCAAAACGATTAGTTTTTCCAAAGAATCTTCTAGTGGTGCTTCCGTCATTACTATTGCCGCTACCATTCAGTTTCGGCACGCTAATGTGTAAGCCCATTTCTTTCCATATCTTTTGCTGAATTTGAGAGACAAATCCTTTTACTTTTGCATTAATTTGATCTATATTTTTTATGCTTAAATCGTTTTTGTTGATCTCTGCTTTAATGTACTCTGCTACGGCATCTGTATTTTGATTGTTGCTCTCCCAAATATCGATTAAAGTTTTGTGCAAAAACTCATGTCACTGAAAATGCAATTTATTCGAATAGGCGCAAAAAAGCGCAAGAAAGATTTATAACACATTATACTAGGGACTTTAACAAATAACTTGTCATTTTTAGTTGCATGCGCCGACACGCGCCACAAAAGTATTGCTCCACGAAACATAATTACATCTGCTATTTTTCTGCTAAAAACACAATAAACAAATCAGTAGACAATAACAGCACAACACAAATTTCGTTTCTTTTCACAGCAAAAATTAATTTCACACTTGAGAAAGCTGCCACATGAAAAGAGTTGACACCCAACAGAAAAAAAAATTATTTTTAAACTAACTGAAGTATTTACTTTAAATAAATCGACATTTCGCCCAAAGTGCACTGTTCCGCTTGAGCAACGTAGGACGATCAATTCTGAGTGGAACACGGCTGCCGAAGACAAATCATTTTCCATCATGACAATGCGAGCTCTCACACATCACGTCACACAAGCGACTTTTTGATCGGCCAAAACGTTGAATTGATGGGTGATTCGCCGTTCAACCCTGATTTAGCACCCAATGATTTCTTTTTATTCACAAACATCAAAATAAAACTGCATAGTGAACATTTTTCTACGCCGTAAGAAGCTTTGTTTGCGTTTATAACCTATGTTTTGAAGTTGACTCAATCGGAATGGAAAAAGTGCTTCGAAAATTAGGGCATACATTTTATTTACAATGTTTTTAAAAACAATAAAGCCATTTTCATTTAAAAATGTTTGTTATTATATGCTATTCCCGAAATATAAATACTCTACAGCTCGTCAGAAATTTTTTAGAAATCTTTGCGTCTGGGATACCAATATTTCTCATACACTATGGAGAGAAATGGCAAGATAGAAATTGGCCTGAACTCGTTTTAAAGGTTCAATTTCGGTTTTCAATTTACTTCGGTTTCGATATGGTACCCGGTTTTTTAATTTAATAAAGTCGACAACTTTCTGAATTTGATAACAACAATCAGAATAACATGTGGAAAAAGTTTTTAACCGATCCGAACACGCCAACCTCACCGCCCATATGGTCCCACGAGGCGGATGCGTAGTTTAATGTAACTTATTTTATTTTTAATTGGTTATTTTTTGTTTTAGATTATCTCGGATTTAACGTATTGCATATTAATTTGTTCAAAAATCCTTTAATAAGTCTCGTTTTATTACGATTATTGACCAAACATACGGCGGACATACGTCATAAGCTGAGCCTAATCTTTCCTAAAAGACGGAGAACGGACAAAATGGGTCAAAAAGTGTTAGTAACAAGTTGAAAAGCACACATCCAAGAACACTTTTATATAAATGGTGATTTTTTAGCTATTATCTTTTTGGCAACACTGGTTTAAACAGCTCACGCACGTTTCGTGTTTTGTTTCACTGTCAAACATCTTCAGTTTGGTCTATAATTTAACCATGAATCGAACAACGCTTGCAAATTATTGAATTTTATTATCAAAATGCGTGCTCTGTTAGGAAAGTTCATCGAGCGCTTCTTCCATTTTATGGTCAGTTTAATCGACCCACTGAAGCGGCTATTCGTTCTATTGTGACTAAATTTCGCACCAAATTTACATTGTTGGACATTAAACCACCAACACGCTTACGTAGAGTGCGAACTGAAGAAAATATCGCAGCTGTATCGGCCAGTGTTAATGATGACCATCAATTATCGATTCGTCGCCGTTCGCAGCAATTGGGCCTCTGTTACTCAACAACGTGGAAAATTTAACGGAAGGATTTAGGTGTGAAGCCTTTCAAAATACAGCTGGTGCAAGAATTGAAGCCGAACGACCTACCGCAACGTAGAATTTTTGGTGAATGGGCTCTTGGAAAGTTGGCCGAAGATCCACATTTTTACCGAAAAATTGTGTTCAGCGGCGAAGCTAATTTTTAGCTCAATGGGTACGTAAATAAGCAGAATTGTCGATTTTGGAGTGAATATCAGCCAGAAGCATTGCAAGAGCTACCAATGCATCCAGAGCACAGTTTTCGGTTTCTTCTAATTGGACCGTACTTCTTCAAAGATGATGCGAATCGTAACGTAACTGTGAATGGTGAGCGCTACCGTGAGATGATATCCACCTTTTTTTGCCCAAAATGCAAGAGCTTGACTTGCATGACATGTGGGTTCAACAAGACGGTGCCGATATGCCACACAGCACGCGAGAGACGAGTTCGGTGAACATTTTATTTCACATTCGGGACCGGTCAATTGGCCGCCTAGATCGTGCGATTTAACGCCTTTAGACTATTTTTTGTGGGGCTATGTTAAAGCGCATGTCTATACAGACAAGCCCGCTTCAATTGACGCATTGGAAGACAACATTGAAGCATTTATTCGTGAGATACCGACCGAAATGTTGGAAAGAGTATGCCAAAATTGAACTAAGCGGATGGACCATTTAAGGCGCAGTCAAGGTCAACATTTGCATGAAATAATCTTCAAACATTAAATTATATGGACCGTACTATCGATTCAAATAAAGATTTCATGCATTTTTCTGAATTTTGTGTTTTTTTTTTGAAAAACTTTCCTATAGCTCTTAAAAAATCACCCTTTAGTTACATTTTGGACGAAAGTGGGCGAAAGTTGTTTTTAAGTCCACAGGACAAAGGTGTTTTTCGACAGTTTTCTCAGACTAAGTACGTATCCAAACCGAAGTAATGTTAAGTATTTAAAAAGTATAATACAATTGCTTAATATTATTTACATAGTACCTACATTTTACTAAATTTTGCATATTTTACACAAATTATTTGTTCACCAGCAGCCATTGTCTCTTATAGGAGAGATGAGATAATTTTTCGCGCTTTTTTATCTCATCAAACAGCCAAGCAAAGATCGGACTTTGGAGGCCTGTTAAATGTTCATGATAGCACTCCGGCCCAGTGTGAACCGGCACGTACCGGTACAAGTATTGGAAAAATTAAATTCTAAGAACTTCAAATCATTTTATTGCTTTATACGAGGGCCGTCCCAGAAATGGCCGACCTAGCACAGTAGTGTTGGAAAATGTTCACAAAAAATTTTAAAAAGGGGAAGTACCGACTATTAAAAGCTTAAGTTTGAAGTTTGGTGACTTTACCTTGCACAGTTTTTTTTTGGTCGATTTTAATAGAGAACGCTTGTTATTGATTTGCAAACATGGACAAAATTGGTCATCGTTATGTGATACAATACTTTCATATAAAAGGTCTTAGTCCAACCAATATTAAAAAGGAGCTGGATTCTACCTTACGTAATTCTGCTCCCTCGTTTACAACAATGAAATATTGGGTGGCTGAGTTTAAGCGAGGTCGTTTGAGCTGCGAAGATGAACATCGTAATGGGCGTCCAAATGAGGTGACCACTTCAGAAATGGTGGCCAAAATTAAAAAATGTGTATTGAGTGACCGGCGATTGAAAGTTCGTGAGTTAGCTGAATGTGTAGGCATTTCAAAAAGTGCTGTACATCGCATATTGACCGAAAAATTGGACATGAAAAAGTTATGCGCAAGATGGGTGCCGCGTTTGCTGTTCCATCATGACAATGCGCCGGTTCACACCTCTGCCGTTGCAATGGCTAAAATTAATTAATTATAATTTGAATTGCTACCTCACGCCCCTTATTCGCCAGACTTAGCTCCCTCAGATTATTTCTTATTTCCTAACATGACAAAAAGGCTCGGAGGAAAAAGATTTGGCAACAATGAAGAGGTGGAGTCCGAGGTTAATGCCTATTTTGAAGAGCTTCACAGTTCTTATTATAAAAAAGGTATCGAAGCTTTTGAACATCGCTGGGAAAAGTGTAACGACCTAAAAGGATCCTATGTTGATAAATAAAAAAAAAAAAACACAGCCACAGCTACTGTTTATGTTGAAATGTATTCTCTGTTGAATTTTTTGGTTGATTATTGAACTATAATCAAACCTCGACTTTGTATACCCTTGCAGCTTCCATTGAAAACAAAAAAGTTTTTCTAAGACTATAGAGATGTCTGATTTCGATTAAACTTGGTGAAATCATGGAAAAGCATAATACACTGTTAATTACGAAATTTGGAGGCGATCCCATTTAAAACAAAAAGTTTTTCTCACTAGAGCTTCTTTTTCGACCGATCATTCATACTGCAGCTATATGCTATAGTTATCCGATTTTGATAAAACTTTGTAGAAAAGTGTCCAAAGTATATACAATAAGTGTACGCCAATAAAAAGGAGGTTTTCATTAAAAACAAAAAAAGTTTTCCTCACTCGAACAAGTTTTCGACCGATCATTCCTATGGGAGCTATATGCTATAGTCATCCGATTTCGACCAAACTTTGTAGAAATGTGTAAAAGTATATAAATTAAGTGTATGCCAATGATAAGGACGTTTTCATTAAAAACAAAAAAGTTTTCTCACTAGAACTAGTTCGACCGATCGTCCTAAAACCGATTAAAACTTGTAAAGAATATAATACCAGAAAGGACGTTTTCATTAAAAACAAAAAGTTTTCTACTAGAACTAGTTTTTCGACCGATCGTTTCTATTGCAGCTATATGCTATAGTCATCCGATTTCGACCAAACTTAGTGAAATCATGGGAAGGGATAGTAAACTTAGAAATACGTAATTTGGAGGCGTTTCCATTAAAAACAAAAAAGTTTTTCTCTTTAAGACTAGTTTTTCAATCCATCGTTCCTATGGCAGCTATATGCTATAGTCATCCGATCCGGCCGGTTCCGACAAATGTGCAGCGTATTTGTACCAAAAGACTTCGTGCAAAGTTTGGTGAGGATAGCTTTAAAACTGACGGAGGAGATAGCATAGAAACAGACGGACAGACGGACAAAGCTAAATCAACTCAGCTCGTCATGCTGATCAAGAATATATATACTTTATGTGTTCGGAGATGCTTCCTTTTATGCGTTACAAACATCCGGACAATTTTATAATACCCTTTGCAAGGGTATAAAAAGGGAAGCATACCCCTTTAAATAAATGCACACAAGGAAATCGTGGCACACTTTAATCACACTCTGAGACGAATTTATCAGTAATTAAAATAGTGGCCATAAACAACAGAGATACATTGAACAACCTTTAACGCCAATGCATATACCTTCATATACCCTAAAAGAGCGGAGCTTAAAGCTAGTTGAAAGTTCGTGCAAGTTTGTGCACTTGGAATTCTAGCTTAAAAGCTAGTTGAAAGTTCGTGCAAATTTGTGCACTTGGAATTCTCAACAATTTATTCGCCAAGTGGGTAGTATAAATAGGATTTGCAAATGGCTTGTCTGTGTGACAGCAACTGAAAGTGTACTGACGAAGGCTTTGCAATGGCGGCAGCCGAAACGGCCGTCTACACAGCCACAGCTACTGTTCATGTTCATTTGTATTCTCTGTTGAATTTTCTGGTTGATTATTGAACTATAATCATACCTCGACCTTTTGAGCCTGCTAAAATTCACTTTGACTAAAAAAAAATGATAAATTTTTTTGCTTTAGTAGTTAGGTCGGCTATTTCTGGGACCGCCCTCGTAGCACAGTGCAACTCATAAATTGGTTACGCCTTCGCACCTCGCTACTTTTGGAGAACATACCGAAACTAAAAAAACCTCCTCAAAGGACTTGGGCCCCATCACATCGTAAAGTCACTTTTTTGATACCCAAAAGAATTATTTAAATGAAGTCCATATATATTCGGAATTTTTTTTATGTCTTTGTGGCAAAGCTATAAATGTAAACAAGAGGAAAAAAAGTCCTGAACCGACTGACCCAAAAAAATGGCATCTAGTGCTTCAAAACTGCAAAAATATCAAACAAATGGCAGTTATTTAACGTTAATTTGCCAGAAACGGCCTAACTACTGGGTATCCAGCAAACCTGTCTTCAGCAAAGTTATCCCAAACATAAATATAAACAGCTCTCTAGTACATTCAGACGAACACTCCTTTATACCGTTTATTGGGTTTCGGTTTCGGTTCTTCAAAATAGCGGGGTGCGAAGGCAGCATAACCAGACAAATGACCTTAGAAAAGTGACACTGTGTAATACAACTTGACATTTCAAATAAAATTATAGTTTTCGAGCTTAACTGTGAATTTCAAATTTCCATGTCTTATTAATGGTAATATAATTAAATTATTAATGGTACTATAAAGACTTCTAAGCGGATTCATTATAAATTTCATGCCAGAGTATGGGCGTTACACGTTATCCTGCGTAGCAAGAACAGACTTTTGTAATCTCAAACAATTCTAGGAACTTTGGTTAAAAATCTGTGTATTCAAAAAACCTGAAACTCATATAAGACAGCTCCGTTGGCTTATTTTCTTCGTAACTCATTAATTTCACTGTTAATAACTTCTAACATACCTATCATGCATTTGATTTGTCCCATAACAGCTGAATCAAACATTTGATTTCATTGATGTGCTTAATCTTGCGGCCAATAAAATAAATCGGGACCCGAAAAATTTCGAAACTCCGCACTAATCCCGTCCCGATCCCGACCTAAAATTTTAAATTCAATCCCGTCCCGCCCGATTCCCGCGGGACCCGAAAATCCCGCGCCCATCTCTACCCCAAGCCGAGCCTGTTTTACATCGAATGATCTATGGTCGCCTCTGACCGTACTCACCTCTGGCTGATAATTTCTTAGTATTTATAATCTTGGCCGCAAACTCGAATTCCGTTGATTTCTGGACGCATCTTTTGACAATCGAAAAAGCCCCTCTGCAAACAGAGTTAATTTAGTTACAGTAATTTTGTACAGTTGGTGGGTGCGCTATATGCACAGTAGCGGATCTAGCAGGGAGAGGCGGCTATAGAGGCTGAAGGCCCCCGGAATATACTATATATGCAAAGCGCAGTAATCAAGAATTACAGAAAATACTGGAAAATATTTCGACTAAAAGTTTTAAATATGATTTAAATTCTCCGTTGGTTAGCGACCTTTCTAATTAATAGAACGTTGATGTTTTGCCGGCTCGAAAATGAAAGAATGAAAACACAAAATTAAATTTCGGATTTTTTTCCAACATATTTCGGATGCGCATCGGCCTCCGTCTTCAGGGACAAATTTATAACACGTCTGTACCGCTTGACGAATACTAAGTTTAGTGCTCGTCAAGCGGTACAGACGTTTTATAAATTTGTCTTTGAAGAAGGAGGACGATGGTGAGTTCAGCTTAAGCTTAGCCTTCTCGTTTATAAGGCTTAACCAAATATAATCCGATTTTCATAAACTAAATGGAGACGCAAAATTAAATGTTTTTTGAAACTGCATACCAAAATTAATAGTTTTAAACTAATTTTACCTTTTAATTTTCATTTAAAGTACGGTGAAGTCGCTAAAAACAAAATAATCGATTTGTTTTTCAAGTAGCTTCCTCAATTTATATCTTTCCAAAGACGTATTACAAACTATTATAGGGCGCATAGTTTAAGACATATGATTTTAACTACAGGGTGGGTCAAAAGAAGTTACCCTATTGGAAGATGCTCTTAGTTTTACAAATAGCCGCCAAAGTCAGATCTGCTTTGACATTTGTGGACTAGACAGATGTAGAATACAAGTGAACAAGCCATGGATCGATATACTCCCCAAGAACGTAGAATAATCGTGAATAATCGATTTTTCGACCAAAATCATAATGAGCGATGAGGCTCATTTCCACCTCATTTCCGCCCGATTTCACCGTTCCAGACTTTTTTTGTGGGGTTTTTTAAAATCCCGTGTTTACGTAACCAATCCCGAGACCTTGGAAGCCCTCAAGGAAAACATTCGACACGAGTGCGAGAATCTGCAGCCCGAAGTTCTTGCCGAAGTGATGAAAATGCCATAAAGCGTATGGCAATCAATTGTAACGGCGCCCATTTGGCCCATATCATCTTCTCGAAATGACCAAGTTCAAATAAATATAATCAAAAAACAGAATATACGTTTTTTATTTAGAAAAAAAATTAGAGCCAAACAACATCGGATGACTTCTTTTGACCCACGCTTTATATCAACTTCGAAAAGACAGTTTTTAAACCGTTATTCAAAATTTTGATGTGCACGAAAAATTTGTTACATTTAACTACATCTACAACCTACACCATGTCGCATCCCAAAAGTTTTTTGACTGTCACACCGTGTAATAGGTAAAACTAGAAATTACATTTTTTGTTTCGGTGTTGTTGTAACGCCCTTCAAAGTAGGGCAAAAAAAAAAGTTGGTTCGGGATTTTTTTTCAAAACGGCTTTTCGGAAATGAATGAAATTAAGTGCGATCTGCTGAGAATTGATGTAGTTTTTGCTCCTGCCTCCACGTTTGCGGTATGCTCAAAATCACCGGAGATATAGGGCTCCCATTTATTTTATTTTTAGTAAAATCGGTCCAACTTCGCTATTTTGGAACCTACCCGGTTCTCCGGGGCAAGTGTGAAAATTGTGTGTTATGTGAAATCAGTCAATATTTATGACAAGTTTTTTCCGGAATCATTTATAAAAAATAGGGGAAAGTTAACTTCGGCTCGGCCGAAGTTTTGTATACCCTTGCAGCTTCCATTGAAAACAAAAAAGTTTTTCTAACTAAGACTACTTTTTGAACCTTACTTTTCTATGGGATCTATACTATATAGATGTCTGATTTCGACCAAACTTGGGGAAATCTTGGAAAAGCATAATACACTGTTAATTACGAAATTTGGAGGCGATCCCATTTAAAACTAAAAAGTTTTTCTCACTAGAACTAGTTTTTCGACCGATCATTCATACTGCAGCTATATGCTATAGTTATCCGATTTTGATAAAACTTTGTAGAAATATGTTAAAGTATATAAAATAAGAATATGCCAATAAAAAGGACGTTTTCATTAAAAACAAAAAAGTTTTTCTCACTAGAACTAGTTTTTCGACCGATCGTTCTTATGGGAGCTATATGTTATAGTCATCCGATTTCGACCCAACTTTGTAGAATTGTGTAAAAGTATATAAAATAAGTGTATGCCAATGATAAGGACGTTTTCATTACAAACAAAAAAGTTTTTCTCACTTGAACTAGTTTTTCGACCGATCGTTCATATGGCAGCTACATGCTGCTATAGTTATCCGATTTCGACCAAACTTAGTGAAATCATGGAAAAGGACAGTAAACTAAGAAATACGGACTTTGGAGGCGTTTCCATTAAAAACAAAAAGTTTTTCTCACTAAAACTAGTTTTTTGACCGATCGTTCCTATGGCAGCTATATGCTATAGTCATCCGATCCGGCCGGTTCCGACAAATGTGCAGCGTATATGTACCAGAAGACTTCTTGCAAAGTTTGGTGAGGATAGCTTTAAAACTGACGGAGGAGATAGCATAGAAACAGACAGACGGACAGGGCTAAATCAACTCAGCTCGTCATGCTGATCAAGAATATATACTTTATGTGGTCGGGTGCTTTCTTCAATGCGTTACAAACATCCGCACAATTTTATAATACCATCTGCAAGGGTAAAAAAGTGGTTTTGGATAATCGCGTTTAAGTTTGACTTTTGTTTCGACATAATAAAAATTATTTTTTTAAATACTTATTTTTATGTATTTGGGTGTTTGCTATGACTGAATAAAGAATTGATCCAAATCGGTTAACTGGTTTCCGAGAAATTAGGGGTTACGTGAGTCAAGTCGTGGTGGAACTTTCCTATACTTTCGATATGATTTTTTGTAAAACTTACTTTTTTTTAATTTACATACAAAGTTTTTTCATTTACAAACAAAAGTATATGGGTGTTTAGAAATACGAGTGTCGATGAAAAATTTCAAAGGTGAAAAAATAGTTTTTGTAATTGTCAAAAGACTGTCGGATGGTCAAGTATTCAAGCAAAGAAAAACAATTTAAAAAATTTCAGGGTAACTACCCTTAAAGACATCACAGTTCTGTCTTAAAGGATTGACTGGTTACTTAAAAAAAATTTATTTTTGATTTCATTTTTTAAGAAAACTTGAGAATTGGTGATAAAATGAAATTTGATTTAAAAATTTGGGAAAAGGGGCTCTTACTTTTGCACCGAGGATACGACGCTTTTGGAATCCGTTTACAGTGAAAAAGACCCACTTCTACTAGAACATTTTTTTTTGTGGGATGGAATGCTGAATTCGAAAATCGATTTAAAATTTTTTTATTAAAACGTTTTTGAATATCAGTTTTTAAAATTGTTTTGGTTGGCACATTACATTTTATTTCATATCTTAGGCATGTTGAGGTCTAATTTCAAAAATTATAAAAAAGAAAAATGTTGGCTCCGGAAAGCAGTCCATTGAGAATATATTTTATTGAAGATTACCTTGGGTTACTAATTCCACGGCCCTTGGAAAAATTACGTAATTTAAAGAGAAATAACGTAAAATGCAATGCCAAATTTTAGCCAAACCGAGTGAAATTATAAATTGACACAAGCTGTGGTCCGGAAAAGCAGATAAACGCATTAGGTCATAAAAAGAAACAATCGTTTAATTCGAGGATTTGCCGGACAACTTTTTTGATGTTGATAAGATTGGTATCGTGTTAAAATACGGGATTGGGAACGATCACAAAAAACATTAATAAGCTATTGCAAGGCTGGGGTGAGGATTCTGATAAAACATTGGGTATTTCACCGTAAGGTACGAGACCAAAAATTCAGATAGTTAAAACACTAACGTTTATCATTCCTAGGGGAAGATTAAATTAACAAAGTAACCATTCCTTCTGCCATTTCGGATTTTAGAACGCATGTCTCATTGATAGTTTTATTCTGTTTTTTTTTTTAAAATGGTAGGATTGCATTGACTTTTGTGTCTTAATTGTTGGGATAAAAAGAGTTAAAAAAACTCATAAGAAACCATAACAATATGTGTAAAGTGTTTTTGCTAACCGATACCAAATATCTGTGGAAAAAGTCGCGTTGACTAGTCGTATAAACAAAATATTTTTCTTAGAAAAAGGTACAGAAGATTTTCAATCAAACAAAATTCATTTTAAAGGACAATATTAAGAAGTAATAAACTTTTAGGGCTTGGAGTGTCAGGATGAAAACCACTTTTTTTTGTACGTCGAACGTTATTGCCAATATTTTTGAAACAGAATTTACTTGCTATTCACTTTAGCTAATCAAAGTTAGAAGAGCATATATAAAGTAAAAATAGGGGAAAGTTAACTGGCTCGGCGATTTCCAGCTTCCATTAAAAACAAAAAAGTTTTTTAACTAAGACTACTTTTTGTACCTTACTTTTCTATGGTATCTATACTATATAGATGTCTGATTTCGACCAAACTTGGTGAAGTCATGGAAAAGCATAATACACTGTTAATTACGAAATTTGGAGGCGATCACATTTAAAACAAAAAAGTTTTTCTACTAGAACTTCTCTTTGACCGATCATTCATACTGCCTATATGCTATAGTCATCCGTTTTGATAAAACTTTGTAAAATGTGTTAAAGTATATAAAAAAGTATATATAAAAAGGTTTTCATTAAAAACAAAAGTTTTTATGAACAGTTCGACCGATCGTTTATGATATATGCCGTTACCAAACTTAGTGAAATATGGGAGGATAGTAAACAGAAATACGTACTTGGAGGCGTTTCCATTAAAACAAAAAGTTTTTCTCACTAAGACTAGTTTTTCGACCGATCGTCTATGCGTATATGCTACAGTCCGTCGGCCGGTTCCGAAAATGTGCGCTATTGTACCAAAAGACTTCTGCAAAGTTTGGTGAGGATAGCTTTAAAACTGACGGAGGAGATAGCATAGAAACAGACAGACGGACGGACGGACAAGGCTAACTGAACTCAGCTCGTCATGCTGATCAAGAATATATATACTTTATGGGATCGGAGATGCTTCCTTCAATGCGTTACAAACATCCGCACAATTTGATAATACCCTCTGCAAGGGTATAAAAAGAATTGAAATTGCGTTTTATTTTGACTTTTTTCACTTTTAATGTGGACGAAGGTCATGTACGACATAATGGAAATGCCCATATGCGATTTAACTACAATGGTATACAAGAGTAATTTATCTATTGATGGTCATATAAAAATTTTAAAGAAATTTACATGAAGTCATCCACTAAGGAATAGTTTAAGCGCGAGCGCATTTGAAAAAAATGTTTATTCGTTTCTGATTTAGTACGAATTCCGATCCTATAGTAGAGCCTAATTTTTTCTTAGTCCGGATTTTATAGAAGATGATAAGTAGTTCAACGGAGAAAGCAGACAATGTGAAATAAAATGGAGTTGAAAACTCATAGATCAAAAAATTCAGGATTAAAAGTTGGATCAGGAAATTCGCTCTTAATTTTCATTATTACTCTTTTACCTCTGTCTGTAATACACCAATTTATTATCATTTTTCGTTAAAAAAAATTTTCTTGAGATTTCATAGCCCCCCGAATCCTAGATCCGCGCCTGGTCATTCTGAATTTTATAGGCAAGTGTAAGTACTTATACGGAGAAAGCAAACACAGTTAAAATAAACAGTTGATAGATAACTCATGAATAAAATAAATCGGGATTAAAAAATAATCAAAATCAAGAATTAGCTCCTAGTTTAAAAATATGTATTCTTATCATACTTTTTACATCGAATATTCTTGATCCAAGCGTGAAATTCTCTAAATGTTTCGTTCTATAATCATTTTCTTACAAATTTCTAGCCCCCCCACCCCCACCAAAGACGAATCCTAGATCCGCGCCTGCGTATGCATGTGTGCTGTGTGTTCTTGTGTTTGTACTTACTTGCCAAGCTCTTCTTTAATGTCGTAATTGTCCGTAAAACGCGAACAGACTGCAGGAGCAGGCATAGCCATTGCGCACTTGAGATAATCCATATCGCCCAGCTTCCGAAACAGTTTTAAATGCAGAATTACAAAGTGGGATAAAGCTTAAAGAATAATGTATAGATCAGAGATGACCGACCCGAAATACTTAGAGATGAGCGATTTGGCTGTAACGAGTCAGTGTAGGAAATTTATTCGCAGGCTGGGTTTTGGCTATTTTGAAGCCGATTGGCTAGTTTTTCAAAGGAAAGGCAAGACAAACATACACAAATAGTGATCAGATATCAGTGTAGCCAAATCAGCTTTTTCCGTAGTTTCTAGCTCTTTTAGAGCGAACTTCTTTTACGGACGGTCGACCGGGGGCAAATCCAGAAATCGATTGTCTTTGCAACATTTTTTCTTTGTCTACGCTTTTGACTTTGCAAAGTCAGCAGCTTTGGTCTTCCGGTTACCACAACAGTGATCGAACAGTGACCAAAAACAGCGACCAAAACAGTGACCAAAACGGTGTCCAAAACAGTGACTCAAGCAGAGACTCAAACAGTGACCAAAACAGTGACTTATATAGTGAGCTAAACAGTGACCGAAAGAATAACTAAAATAGTGACTTTAATAGTGACCAAAACAGTGGTCTAGACTGTGACTAAAACAGTGACCAAAACATTGACTAAAACCGTGATTTAAGCAGTGACTTAAATAGTGACCAAAACGGTGTCTAAACAGTGACCAAAACAGCGACTTTTTTGTGCCCGAGTTTTTGAGGGACGAATGCCGGTCAAATAGTCCCTAAAAGATCGTAGAATCTGGAGACTACCCTTAAAAGTTTCAGCACCTTCATATGCATCAGAAGAATGCGAAATAGTTTGATACTATGATATCATAGTAGTTCAAAAATCAATGTTGAATTCCTAAAAAAATGTGAATAATTGGTCAAATTGGGAAATTCAGCAACCATTTCGTTGGTTAAAATAGAAAATTAAAAACAAAAACTATATAGCACCATCGTTAACATCGATTTTCGATGTGGCAAACAAAATAAAAACAAAATTACTTTATATGCTTTTGCCAGTATTGTAATTTTAAGTTATCCCTCGTAAAGAGCTTCGCTCGTACCGGTTGTTCCACGACGCCCATTCTTTTTTTTTAAATTGTAAGTCGACTTTTTCCAGCTTTATTTTTAGTTTATTAGTAGTTATAAGCAAGTTTCAACAGGCTGCAAATCGATATTACAAGTTTTAAATTGGGAAAATATCAAACAACATTTTTTTCAACACATAAGCCAAATTTCCAGTTCATATCTTCAGTAAGTTCTGAGATTTGAAACATGGCTAACACTCACATTATAAAACAAAAGACCAATTTTCAAATTTTAAAACGGTTCAGACGGACGGTTCGGAGCCGGGAAAACGTCTATCTTCATAGGACCAGCCTACACACCAAATTTAAAGATCTTCGCTTAAATAACTTCTAAACCATTAAAATATCCAACTCCACATTACCAATATATTGACCAAATTTCAAGTTCATTTCTTAAGTTATTGTGAAATATGGCAATTAATCACTTTTGACCCAATTAAAAACGGGTTCTGAACTAGAAAAATATCTTCTGAGATTTGGCTCTGAACCAATTTCAAGAGTCTTTAACCGCTTTAAGACATAGCCTCTGATTCTTTCCTGATCGACATGATCTCAGTTCCACTTCTACTTCTACGTTTCGGAAACGGAATTGATTCAGTTTCTCGCAACGCAAAAACGATAGAGATTTTTGTTTTAAAAAGTTATGATTGTTGGCTGGTGAAATGAAAAGTAATTGACAAATTACGCACTCGTTCAGCTGACAAAAGTACATTAAGTTAAACGGCCCTGTTCTGAATTCCGAGTCGGTTTTCGTGTAAACGTTTGCATTTAGAGTTTAAATTTTACAATGTTATATGGAAGGTGACAAGCTTATCAACGGTTACTAGATCAGGTTTGAAGAAAATCGGAATTGCTTAAGCAGTTGAAACCGATTGCTCAATGCCAAGTGGATTCAATTCGTCGAAAAGAGACGACCTGAACTAGTAGGCACAGACATTCTTTTTATATCATTTTTATAATTTGTTTTTAGTAAATGTCTCAAGAAATAGGCAGTGCCAGACAAAAAGAAAAATAAAACGTAAAATTCTGCTACTCTCATTTCCGAATGTTCCATTTTCGATCATTTCGTGTCGATTGGAGCCTGATTATATATCAACAAAGAGAAAAGAATACAGTCCCTTGTGTAAAACTATCAAAATAATTTATTTATGTGAAATTTACTAAAATTTTATATTGTTTTCCAAATGACTTCAAAAAGGTAGAAAGATAAAAAAAATTTATATAAGGTTTGCAAGGAATATAGAGAATATTACTGCATTATGAACTCTAAAATCACTTGAAAAGTGTATTATAATTTTGACCAGAAGTTTGCACCGCATAGAAGGAATCATTTTCGATCATATTCTTGATCAGCATGACGAGATTGAGCTTAGTGCGTCAGTCTGTCTGTCTAAGCGAACTTGTCCCTCAGTTCTTAAGCTCTATAGCTGATATTTTGCATAGAGTCTTCTTTTGACTGCACACTGCTAATATGTCGAATCAGATGACTATATATTGTAGCTGCCAGAGGAACGATCGGTTTCAAGCGTATTAAAACTTCGGCACAGACGAAGTTGGCCTTGCTAACCCGTTTCGGTTATGACAGTCGTGAAGACTGTAAAAACTCTCTTAGATTTCTTTCCTTGTGCCTCTGGCAATCATTCAGAATAATTTTAAAAATGTGATTGTTTTTCTCATTATTACTTTTGTTCGACAGATCGTTCGTACTGCAGCTATTTGGACTGGATATGTCTTTAATATCCTTTTACCATCCAATGGAACTGATTTTTTGATGATTTTTCAGCTCCGTTGGTTGATATACGGATATTAAAGAAATATCCATTCGAAATGGATATTTTTTGGGATCTTTTTTTTTGTGTACTTCTCTATGACAGCTATACTATATAGATTTCCGATTTCGACCAAACTCAATGGAATCATGGAAAAGCATGGCAAACTCAGAAATACAAAGTTTGCTGGCGTTTCCATTGAAAACGAAATTGTTTTTCTTAAAACTAGTTTTTTGACCGATCGTTCCTATGACAGCTGTATGCTATAGATATCCGATCCGGCCAGTTCCAGCAAATGTGCAGCGTATTGAAGTTTTTTTTGTAGAAGACTTCGTGCAAAGTTTGCTCAAGATAACTTTAAAACTGACGGAGTAGATAGCACAGAAAAAGACGGACGGACATAACTAAATAAAATCAGCTCGTCATACTGATCAAGAATATATATACGTTATGTGGTCGGAGATGCTTCCTTCTATGCGTTACAAACATCTGGACAATTATAATATATATATTAAATAATATAATATATAAAAATGCATTCATGTGTATCACAAGAAAAAAAGAAAGAAAGTCGGTCAAGCCCGACTATAACATACTCTGCAGGGACCGTAAATAATGATTATTTTGGTTTTTTTTTAAATAAAAAAATCACGCACTTATAACACAAGTTTACAAATAATTAATCATTTTTTCATCCTCGACAAATTTTTGTCATTCCCTATGTAAAATCACGCTGAATCTAGAACATAAAGAATTTTTAAGTAGAACAGATTTCGAAAAAATCCGAAATAATCGTTTAGGCATTTTTGAAAAAGATCTTCTCACTTAAATACAAATATCTCGATTGTTAAATAACTTATGAATAAGTACTATGCGAATCTGTGGTAAAACGGGAGTTCTCAGAGATAGAGAAGCAGTTAAAACTTATGGGCTTAGCGGTTAATGAGGATAAGACGAAGTACCTAAACTCAACGCGCAGTGAGTCAACGCTTGGACAATCTGTTGCAATGGGCGACTACAACTTCAAGGTTGTTAAGGAATTTGTCTACCTCGATTGGCCTTAAACTCTGTTTGTAAGGATCGTATAAGAAATAACGATGACGGTTACGGTAACGATAATAATAGCGATAACGATATCGATTACGATAACGAAATCACGATAGAAATAACGATTACGATAACACTAATGATTACGATGACGATAACGGTAATGTTGCCCAAACCCGGTCGGAAAAGAAAAACTATATTGGTTTTAAGGGGGTCTTCTCATTCAAAACCCGTTTTTTGGACCCTTTTGAAAAAAATTCTTATTTGAAAACGCAAAGAATAATTGAAAACTTTTTTTATTTATTGTATTACAAAAGGTTCAAAGTAAATAAAAAATTTTTTTTGCCTCGATACGAGGGCTGTTCAAAAAAGTAATGAGACTTCAAAGTTGGTGGTGAAAAAAAAGGTGTCGTCACGGCGGCCACGATTCCGGGTCTCCGGAGCGTCCAAAATGAAAAAAAAAACGGGGTTATAATCAGTATAGATGTAATTCTCGGCTGAACCTCAAACTTAATTTTGTGATTTTTTTTTGACAAAATGGCGGCCATTCAAAAAAAAAAATTTCAATTTCGGGCTTTTTTTTTTGTAGTTTAGTGTAAAAAAAAATATTAAAAAATTTTTTAAAATTATGATCGAGGTTCAGCCGAGAATGGTGACAATTTTGCGTCGATTCCACTTTGTTTCATGAAAATCGGTTCAGTTGAACTGGAGATATCATGGCCGCCAGTTCGAAAAACGTGGTTTCGAGATAAACGCGTTTAAAGTTTGAAGTAATTTTTTGAAAAAAAAAAAAAATCAAAAATGTTTAAATGCAGTTTTAAAGAGCTGACAATTCTCCGTCGAATTCACTTTGTTTCATCAAAATCGGTCCGGTAGAACCGGAGAAAACTTAACGCATAGGTCAAAATACGAGGGTTTAAAAAAAGTTGCTCAATGAGAAGACCCCCTTAAGTTTGCAGTTGCTTGGGAATTTAGGTCACATTGGGTCACTAAAAGGACTATATCTCCTAAACTAGTTCGAGTTTTCGAAAATCCTTTTGGGGGGATATTTTTGAATATCCAAGCTATAAATAAATGCAAAAAAAAAATTCGAAAAAAAAGTTGCTCAATGAGAAGACCCCCTTAAGTGATGATTTTTAATTGCTTTACTGATCCAGTATAGACT
Source organism: Lordiphosa collinella (assembly GCA_018904265.1). Taxonomy (NCBI): domain Eukaryota; kingdom Metazoa; phylum Arthropoda; class Insecta; order Diptera; family Drosophilidae; genus Lordiphosa; species Lordiphosa collinella. Next base: position 171,166 of record JAEIFV010000184.1, on the reverse strand, counting down.
GACGGCGGCGTAGCGAAGCGCAGAGTGTTCTATGCTAGTATGTTATACATTTTGGGTTGATTGAATTTGTTTTACTATGCTAAAAACGGGGCCATACATTCGTATGAACATTTTTTTTAGCGTATTAATATATAGATTCTAAAGAAATTAATCGAAGGATTTTTCTCATCGATAATTACTTATTTTTTATAAGCAATTTAAGTCCAAAATTTTGGCAAAATTCGATTTTTATTATTTGAAAAGCTGCCATTTTGTCCAAAATATTTATTTAGCTTTTTCCTTTGATTAACTTCCATATTTAACAATTCTTTAACGAAATCCGTTTGGTTTTTTAATTTTGGATGATCAATTCCAGAGACACCGTGTACGCCGCAAAGCTCCGTTTTTGAGTGGAGCTCGTGGAAATCAGCTAACGGGTGACAACTAAAAATCTGCACAAACTTCAAAATGCCGCTATAGCCACAATTTTCAACGGATCCTTATGAAAACAGTTAGCAGTGACAGTTTATTTATGACTACATATACATAAGAATTGCATCAATGGATTTGGTCGAAAGAACCGTTATCAGCCACTCGACGTAGCTTCCGGAAAATGTCTCCGCAGGCAGGCCGCCTGCGACCTTAGGGTCGTATATCCGGATACTTAAGCGAATCCTGTTGGTCAGTTCTTTAATATTTTTGGTCTTCCAGTTGTTTTTGTAAACTGCAGCACTCAGACTTTCCAAAAAAAATCTTCAATTGGACGACACTGCGGCAAGTTTGTTGAGTTCCGTTCCTTTGGTACAAAAAGGGATTTTGGCAAAAAGGCGATATTGGTTGCACATCCACTGACATTGAGATTTGACAGTTTGCATTTGGTCAGGTGTGTAAATTGGTGCTCTTTGCTTACGTCTGGCAACAAAAATATTCTTTTTCAGCACTTTACTGATGTGCATCTCGTTGACTTAAGTTGTCTTTGTTGTTCAAAAGTTGGGTTAGCTTTCTGACAGCTTGGCCGGTCATAATGTTTGCTTTCCGACCACTTCCAACTTAGCTTTTTATTATTTTTCGTTGCACGGCATGATGGCGACTACTTGTCGTTCGGACGACATGATGGCAACTACTTGTCAAAATTTTTGTCAGGGGGGTATGAAAACGTGTTCACAGGAGAACAAATAGAATGAAATGTCATCCCGAAAGCTTTAATGAAAAGAACAGCTAAGAGCGCTTTTAGTTGTCACCCGTTATAACATCTTTTCCAATTATAATTTTGACAAATGAAAATTGTTAAAATTCATTTAAAAGTGACCTAAATATGTGTACAAACTTTTGCTTTAAAAATAGGGGATAGTCAACTTCGGCTCGGTTAAAGTTTTGTTTACCCTTGCAGCCTCCATTGAAAACAAGAAAGTTTTTCCGATTTTGATCAAACGTAGTAGAATCATAGAAAAGCATAACAAACTTATATGAACCTTTGTCGATCAGCATGAAGAGCTGAATTGATTTAGCCATGTCAGTCCGTCTGTCTGCTTCTATGCTATCTCCTCCGTCAGTTTTAAAGCTATCTTCACAAAACTTTGCACAAAGTCTCATAGTACATATACTCTGGACATTTTTCGGAATAGGCCGGATCGGATGACTATAGCATATAGCTGTCATAGGAACGATGTCAAAAAACTAGTTTTAGGAAAAACTTTTTGTTTTCTATGGAAACGCCTCCAAACTTTATTTGATTGCTAGTTTTTCTGTCCACTAAGTTTGGTCGAAATCGGTGTCTTTTATGCGTAAGTAGTAGAGTCCGAAAAGTAGTCTTAGTTAGAAAAACCTTTTTGTTTTCAATGGAAATGTTCTTATAATTGGCAATTATTTTTTTGGTATGCTTTCACATGATTCTACATAAAGGGTGATTTTTTAAGAGCTATAGGAAAGATTTTCAAAAAAAAAACATAAATCGCACGATCTAGGCGGCCAATTGACCGGTCCCGATCGTGAAATAAAATGTTCACCGAACTCGCCTCTCAATAAGTCCATTGTTGCGCGTGCTGTGGTTCATGTGGTTTCAAGACGTTGAAACCACATGTCATGCAAGTCAAGCTCTTGAGCTGTTTAAACCAGTGTTGCCAAAAAGATAATAGCTAAAAAATCGCCCTTTAGTTTTGTCAAAATCGGATGACTATAGCATATAGCTGTCATGGGAGCGATCGGTCGAAAAACTAGTTCTTGAAAGAGAAACTTTTTTGTTTTCAATGGAAATGTCCCTTACGTTGGCATATATTTATTTTATATGTTTTTATCGGATAGGAAAATCGGATGACTATAGCATATGGCTGCAGTGTTGCCAGAACATGAGGTTCAAAAGTTGCTAAATTTAAAAAAAAAAGTTGCTAGAAATAGCGAGATATTAAAAAAAATGCTAAAATAAATAGCTAAAAATGTAAACGTAAAAAACTGTTGTTTTCGGACTGAAATCCAACAGATGATTGTAAAAAATTAACTTGTAATGTTACAAATACTAAAATTCTTTCAATGAGGAGTGCAAACCGCTCTCGAACAGAGTTGCCAGAATATGGGATCCAAAAGCTGATAAATTTGCTCAAAAAAAATTGCTAGAAATAGCAAAAAATTTCTAAGGGTTAGACTGAAAAAATGGTTTTTGGGACTAACGGGTCTGTTCCGGTTTTCGACTTGATTTTCGTGTAAACGTTAATGTTTCGCGTTTAAGTTGTATTAATTTGTATGTAAGTAACAAGACAATCTGTGGTTACTAGATTTCGTCGTAATTTTCTCTCGAATTGAATTCACTTGGCATTGAGCAATCGATTTCAGTTGCTCGAACGAATTCGACTATTTTATACCAGATTTTTTGTGGCCGGAGTGGCTCAGCGGTTAGTGTGCGCGACTGCTGAGCATGAGGTCGTGGGTTCGATCCCGCCTCGGAACATCTAATGAAAAGTTTTTTTTTCTTTGAATAAAACTTTACACCCGGCCACACCTCTTGCTGTTGGCGCCAGCATTGCAGTAATTAGCCATGAAAAGCCTCTCAAAAACTGCCGTTCGGATTCGGCGTTAAACTGTAGGTCCCTTTCTCTTGTGCTAAAATTAGAAGCGCACAAGCCAAGAGATTGGGAGAGGCTCGGCTTTGGCCCCTTGGGGCTGTTGTCATCTTGACAAGCCGATTTTACTTTTACTTTACTATACCAGATCTAGTAATCGTAGGCATATTTTTCACCTTTTAGACAACGTTATTCAATTTGGATGCAAAATGTTAACGTTATTCGAAAATCTACTCGAAAACCGGAACAGGGCCCTAAGATACAGCAATAACTTAAAAAATTAATTGTCTTGTATAGTAAAGCACAAACATCATTTCGGTTCAACATCAGCAAGCTTCAATATTCATTTGAAAAAAAAACCATAAATGACCGATAATTCTTCATAATCGGTGTATTGAAGGTATCATTTTGGACAATTACCAAAATTACTTTTCAAGGTGCTAAGACTAACAAATTCTTCAAAAAGGACAGAATCCCGCAATGAATACATAATCTAACATTTTTTTTTTGAGTCCGAGCCGAACCCGAACCTAAGTACATCGAAATCTGAAAGGCCAAAAAATGCTGATCTCAGTACTGAGAATTAAGTACCGGAATTTAGAGATATCGTCCATATTAGTAATATTTGTTTATTTTTGGCTCATTATACATTATAATGGAATAAAAATATTTTGCCGAGAAGTCATAGTATGTAATCAAAGACTGAAAACACGCTGAATGTTTTCATTGGACTATCACTACTGAGGATAGAACCCATCAGAGGGCTCAGTACCGAAAAGTTGGTCCCTTACTTGCTCTTCGTCAGGAATCTAATACAGAAAATGCGATCTTTCATGAACGTTTTTAGGCATAAATTGAAGTACTAAATCTCATGAGTAGTGAAACTCTACTGAAATATCACTCACGAGATAAAGCAATTTCTATTGATTATGCCTTAAATAATATAATTATCACTCCGAAATTCACTTCTGAGACTTTCTACTCAGGAAAAGTTCTATAGAAATGGTTTCAAAGCCAATTTATTAGGCGTTATTTTGCACTTCGTCTTAAAAATATAAAAATAGCTAGAAATAGCTAAACATAATTTTAAAGTTGCTAGATTTTTAGCTAATAGCAATTCCAAAAATTTATAAGAATTTCCACTCTCAAAAATGCTAGATCTAGCAATTAAATAGCTAAAATGGCAACACTTTATGGCTGCAGTATGAATGATCTGTCGAAAAAGAAGTTCTAGTGCGCAAAACTATTTTGTTTTCAATGAAATACTTTTCCATGATTCCACTAAGTTTCCACTAAGTATAGCTCCCATAGAAATGTAAGGTCCGAAGAGAAGTCTTAGTAAGAAAACCTTTTTTGTTTTCAATGGAGGCTACAAGGGCCGAGCCCAAGTTAACTTTCCCCTATTTTTATGTATGATTTCAACCTTGCATAAAAGGCATATTTAGATTTGCAGGCGCCCACTTGGGAGCATATATTTACTCTTTTAATAAGTAAAAGCATTTGATATATTCCAAAATTGGTCAAATTAGGTTGAAATATTGTCAAATATGTGTTTAGGTCGAATATATGTATATATGTCAATTATGCAAAATGAATGAGGATTTAAAATAATATACTTTTTTTTTATTTTCTGTGACCACCCATTAAAAATATAACTTGATTGATTTCGTGAGTCCATCTCTAGCCAGCTGCAAGCAGCAGCAGTTATCGATAAGTACCCATGCATGCCAGACTCCATCTTCACGTGGGCTGTACCTGTCTGTCAAAAGAAACATCAACTCATAAAACTTTGTCAAAATGTGCGAACGTGACTGTTATGAGGGCTATACAAAATCCTGGAGCAATCCTGACTTGGTAAGAGTAAGGCTGGGTTTATGCTGCATCACAAAGTGTCACATTTCAGTGTCACAATGTCACAGCTCCATACGAATTTGACATTGTGAAACTAAAATGTGACACTCTGTGACGCAGTATAAACCCAGCATAACATTCAAGCCGTTTTCTTACATATCATGATACAACTATATCACTGTGCTCTGAATTCAGTCCACATTATTTCAGTCTGAGCGGGTTTTTGTCTGATTTTTGTCAGTCTACATTTTTGAATGTACGCCAAACCCGTCCGTAAAATCTCTCCCTTATTGTATGTTGACAAGTGAGTGTGGGCCTACTAATTGCATATGTGTGTGTGAAACGGCAAAATTTTCTGTGTTTAACCCTTAGAATGGCAGTGGGGTACATTTGCAGCCTAATGTAGCAACCTTTGCACTATATCGAATGATTTTCGGTTCACGCGCCGGTTCAAGCTCCGGCTCTGGTATTGCATCTTCTTTTTGTCTGATTTTTGTCAGTCTACATTTTTGAATGTACGCCATACCTATATAGTTGTATCATGTTACTTAAATATGTACCTATTTTTGCAAATCGATGTGGATTTGGTGAATTTGCACTGCTCAGTTTGAGCATAAGCTATGCAAATGCGTAAATCCTCCTCGAATTGCAAAAACATCAACATGAGAAAACAGGCCCATGAAGAAGAATTGGATGACATACCGCTGGCGGTTTTGTTGAAGAAAGAAGCTAATTATGTGAACTTTAACTTGCAGCAGCCGCCGCAGAAGAATGGAGAGCAGCAGCAGCAAAAGCTTCAACTCCACAAGGAACAGCATCCGACGGCCGACCCTACCAAACTTGAAAAGAAAAAGGCAGAGGATGGGGAGAATAATATTCCCCTATGCCTCAATATGGTCGTTTATAATGATCACAATTATTGCCAGAAACCAATTTCACCTGGGTGTGTACCGAATGATCCTGAAACGAAGGAGCTGTTGATTAATAATGACGTGGCACTGTTTAACCCACGGGGCGGAGATGGCGGCACTTTGAGAGATGACACTATTGTGGCCCATGAGATGGAACTATTTTCGTCCAAAGAGAAGGCGGTAAGGGTGTCTACCGCTCCTCTACCGTGGACAATTGACGAATTGCCGCCTCTAAAGCGAGACGCGTTAATGGAAGATCCCCTAGATTACGAATATGAGGATGATGACATTTTGTCGGAAAAGTCTCAGCCAGAGATGTCCGCACCTTCATCAAGCCAGCAGCAGCAACAGCGTGCCCACGTTGTTTCGCCCTATCGCCTGCCACCACCCCCTTTGGCCCTCACCACCCCCCCACCCACCAGCTACTTGATTTTTAACCAGCTAAATTCCTTGCGTGAAGTTGAGAGTCAGCTTAGACGTTTGGAGGATGCTTTATTGGACATGGGGTACTCGAAGGGATAGGTTCTCCATGTCGAGGCTGTTTTTTGACCTTTTTAAAAAAAAATCTCATTTGAAAACGCAGTTTTTCCAATTCTGTTTTTTTTTATATTTTATAAAGTTCCATATAAAAATATACTTACAAAAATGTTTTCTAGACCGATTTTGTTGTTTGAAACTCAGAAACAAAGCAATACACAAAAGTATTTGGAAAATTTTCACCAGAGCTGGCTCAACTGTTGTGTGTGGTGTGCATTCTGCGGTCGAAGTGTATTCTTTTGGGCCTCCTTCACACAAAAAAGGAATATCTAGTAAATTTCTTGATGGAAAATTCGAACGTTCTCAGTACTACCCTTAAACAAAAAAAATTTTGCTTCGATATGAGGGCTGTTCAAAAAGCTCTCGTCTGTCAAAGTCGGGGGTCCAAAAACGGGTTTCATATCTTCTCTTAAAGTATTTGCAGGTTAAGCGAATTTTTTTGTTTGTTTTTTCTTACAATTTTTTTACTTTGGTGATGTTTTTGAAGACTATTTGGTTAGAAACCCCTTAAATTTGTTTTATTATTTAAAAAGAACAGACTGCTATGTTGAAGAATTGAGCCATTATAGCACTGTCGACCGTAAAATTGTTGAGCTTTTTAGAGTAAATTTATAGTTAATTATACTCTGTATCAGAGGAACACAGAATATAATAAGTTTGTGCAAAAGTATGCAAAAGCTAGAAGGAAGCACCCTATTTAGTATATATACTATTATTCTTGATCAGCAACAATAGCCGAGTCGATATAGCCTTGTCCGTCCGTATGAACGCACAGATCTTAGAGATGGTAAGAGATACAGTTTTAACGTCTATGGGACAAAAACTTCTTATACTTGCAGCCAGATCAAGTTTATTTTCATTTTTTGCCCCATTTTTTTTTCAAATTGCGCACAGTTTGAGTAGAGGACTTACGACTTTGGAAATTTGATTTTGATATTTCCCAACTTTCTTCAATCGAATAGCGACCCATTTCGTAAATGTTCATGTTTTTACTAAATAAAGGGTGAATTTTTTAGCTATTATCTTTTTGGCAACACTGGTTTAACAGCTCACGCACGTTTCGTGTTTTGTTTCACTGTCAAACATCTTCAGTTTGGTCTATAATTTAACCATGAATCGTCTTACAAACGAACAACGCTTGCAAATTATTGAATTTTATTATAAAAATGCGTGCTCTGTTAAGAAAGTTCATCGCGCGCTTCTTCCATTTTATGGTCAGTTTAATCGACCCACTGAAGCGGCTATTCGGATTATTGTGACTAAATTTCGCACCAAATTTACATTGTTGGACATTAAACCACCAACACGCTTACGTAGAGTGCGAACTGAAGAAAATATCGCAGCTGTATCGGCCAGTGTTAATGATGACCATCAATCATCGGAAGGATTTAGGTGTGAAGCCTTTCAAAATACAGCTGGTGCACGAATGGCTCTTGGAAAGTTGGCCGAAGATCCACTTTTTTACCGATAATTTGTGTTCAGCGACGAAGCTCATTTTTGGCTCAATGGGTACGTAAATAAGCAGAATTGTCGATTTTGGAGTGAATATCAGCCGGAAGCATTGCAAGAGCTACCAATGCATCCAGAAAAAGTCACAGTTTGGTGCGGTTTATGGGCTGGTGGCATCATTGATCCGTACTTCTTCAAAGATGATGCGAATCGTAACGTAACTGTGAATGGTGAGCGCTACCGTGAGATGATATCCAACTTTTTTTTTGCCCAAAATGCAAGAGCTTGACTTGCATGACATGTGGTTTCAACAAGACGGTGCCACATACCACACAGCACGCGCAACAATGGACTTATTGAGAGGCGAGTTCGGTGAACATTTTATTTCACTTTCGGGACCGGTCAATTGGCCGCCTAGATCATGCGATTTGACGCCTTTAGACTATTTTTTGTGGGGCTATGTTAAAGCTCATGTCTATACAGACAAGCCCGCTTCACTTGACGCATTGGAAGACAACATTGAAGCATTTATTCGTGAGATACCGGCCGAAATGTTGGAAAGAGTATGCCAAAATTGGACTAAGCGGATGGACCATTTGAGGCGCAGTCACGGTCAACATTTGCATGAAATAATCTTCAAACATTAAATTATATGGACCGTACTATCAATTCAAAAAAGATTTCATGCATTTTTCTGAATTTTATGTGTTTTTTTTATTAACTTTCCTATAGCTCTTAAAAAATCACCCTTTATTAGTCGCTTTCCGAATGACATTTGACGTCTTCAAGGTAAATTATAACAGTTTAAATTCCAAAAACTAGATGGACCACCCTGTACTTTTCGGACATATATCAGGATTCTTTATCGTATTTTACTCTTAAAATCAAAAACCCTATTTTTATACCCTTGCAGAGGGTATTATAAAATATTCCGGATGTTTGTAACGCATAGAAGGAAGCATCTCCGACCACATTAAGTATATATATTCTTGATCAGCATGATGAGCTGAGTTGATTTAGCCCTGTCCGTCTGTTTCTATGCTATCTTTTCCGTCAGTTTTAAAGCTATCCTCACCAAACTTTGCACGAAGTCTTTTGGTACAAATACGCTGCACATTTGTCGAAACCGGCCGGATCGGATGACTATCGTACAAAGTGGGCCAAAAGAAGTCACCCTATTGAAAGATGCTCTTATTTTTACAAATAGCCGCCAAAGTCAGATCTGTTTTGACATTTGTGGACCAGACAGATGTAGAATACAAGTGAACAAGCCATGGATCGATATACTTCCCAAGAACGCGGAATAATCGTGATTGTTCGATAAAAATCATAGTGAGCGATGAGGCTCATTTCCACCTCAGCGGGTACGTGAACAAGCAAAACTATCGCTTTTGGGGCACCGAAAATCCACGAGTGATGCACGAGGAGCCATTACACCCGCTTAAAGTGACTGCATGGTGCGCTGTTCACGCTGGAGGAGTCATCGGGCCATTTTTTTTCGAGAACGCCGCTGGTCAAACAACAACAGTGGACGGTGCGCGTTATAGGGTCATGTTAACCGGGTTTTTTCTGCCGCAATTGGACGAACTAGGACTGGAGGACATGTGGTTCCAACAGGACGGAGCAACGGCACACACTGCGCGAGCCACCACCGACATTCTGAAGGCGGCGTTACCAAATCGCCTCATCTCTCGTTTTGGCGATTTGCACTGGCCTGCAAGATCGCCCGATTTAACCGTTACAGACTTTTTTTGTGGGGTTTTTTGAAATCCCGTGTTTACGTAACCAAGCCCGAGACTTTGGAAGCCCTCAAGGACAACATTCGACACGAGTGCGAGAATCTGCAGCCCGAAGCCGAAAGTGACTTCTTTTGGCCCACCTTGTATATATTTAGCTGTCATAGAAACGATAGGGGAAAAACTAGTTTTAGTGAGAAAAACTTTTTTGTTTTCAATAGAAATGTCCTAAAAATTGCCATTTATTTATTTGGAATGCTTTCACATAGTTCTACAAATTTTGGTCAAAATCGGATGACTATAGCATATAGCTCCCATAGGAACGATCGGTGAAAGACTAGTTCTAGTGAGAAAAACTTGTTTGGTCTTAGCGCATGAAAACGTGGAAGTCTGCTATGATAATTTTATTGACGTTCTGTCTAGCATTATTAAAAAGAATGCTCCTATTGGGGTCCAGGGTTCGTACAGATTGCCTTGGGACACTAAAGGTTTAAAAAAGTATAAAAATTTGAGCAACAAATTCCATAAACGTTTTTTAGTGACGCATGATTCTGCTGATTGGGAGAGATAAAGGCAACATAAGCGTGAGTTTGAATATCCTAATAAATTTCTATACACAGAGGGAAAAAACGTGGTCAGAAAATAAGATTTCTTCATCTTAAAATGTGAACAGAATGTTCTCTCAAATATTTGAGCACAAATGTTCCGAATGTTCTTGAAATGAGCACAATCGGGCTGAAATTAAATTCTAGATTATTTTGGCGATTCGTCAACTCGAAAAAATCAAAATCTCCAGTACCTTTATGACATTAAGGCCCGATTTCTCAAAGGTTCCGGTTGGCCAACCGCCGGTCAAATTTGTTCCTCCAGTTGACAAGCGGTCAAGTGATTTTGTTTTCTCAACAGCAGATTCATCCGATATCGATAAATTCCTATCGCTGCGTTATGGTGACCAGTCACGGTCAACAAATTAGGTATTTTTGTTATAGCTTTTTTAATGCTATTAAATGCTGCTGGTAATATTTTTGCGAACAATTTTTTATAGTTTATTGCGATGAATCAAAAGCTATACGAGGTGTGTTCAAAAAGTATCGCGAATTTTGTGTTTTTTCAAAAATTATTTATTTATTCATGAATATCTATTTTGTCCCCTTCAAAGTAATCCCCATGAGATATTATACACTTGTGCCAACGGTTTTTCCAATCTTCGAAGCACTTCAAAAAATCATTTTTTTTTATCTTGTTCAGCTCCTCCTTCGATGCCGTCTCTATCTCGTCAAGCGTAGCGTAACGTCGTCCTTTCATGGGTCTCTTCAGTTTAGGGAACACGGGGAATACGGTGGCTGCGGCATCATTAGTGTGTTGTTTTTGGCCAAAAAGCCGCGCACAAGCAACGTTTAAATAAGTTTATTAAGTTGGCAGCTCTGGAATTGAAATAAGTTGCCAGCCCGTTTCTTTAGTCGATAAGTATTTACTCGATAAGTATTGTTTGATCGACTTGTATTGCGATTACTACTCGCTTGGGTTCAGTGAATAAGGCGCCCGTGAAGGAAAAAAGAGCGTGAGTGGTAAATTTCTGATGTTAATTTCTAAGTTTAATTTTGTAACCTATAAATAGGTAATAAAACCTCACACCACAGCATAGAAGAGCTGAAGGAGTTGTTCATTTACATTTTGGATCGGGCGAAGACTACAACATTTTTTATTACGCTCTTTTGCCAGACAGAGATACAGTCTGGCAAGAACTTGCAAGTACAGCAACAAGGTGACTCTGGCACAGCGGACGGCTGTGGGGTAAAGTTGTGGGTACGCAGGTGGAGCACGGAAGTTGTGGTGACTTTGGATCAGCACTTGGCTGAGGGACACTGGATCAGCACTGGCTGAGGGAACTGGATCAGCACTGGCTGAGGGAACTGGATCAGCATCTGGCTGAGGGATATTGCGAAATTGGTGCGAGCATTGGGCCTTGGCAAGCGGTCGGCTGCGGGGCAAGAAGAAGAAGAATTCTCAGAAGCGAGCACGATTTCGAGGAAACCGAGATCGGTTGAAGGTGAGCCTGTAGTTAGTGGTTTGGGTGTGGGTTTCTGTTTGATGGTACATACAAGAGCTAAGACCAAACTGATTGAGGAATTACAAATGGCGTCACAAGAAAAGGCGGGGGCTGCAACAGAAAGCAGCGATGATGAAGCCCCGAAAACGTTAAAAATAATAAAGCGTAGGTCACGCGTTGAAGAAAATTCAATGAAACAAGAAATGACGGATTTTCTACAACAAATGCAGAAGCTTCAGTTGGAGGCTGCTAGGAATCATGCGACACAAATGAATAGGTTTGAAGAGAAGTTGTCGAAGTTAGTAGATGCCGTAGTGGATTCCAAAGTTAAACCTGGCCCTAAGGAGAACAATTGTTCTGATTCTGCTGAGGAAGATGCTGCGAGAGAAACCGATGACCGTAGTGAGCAAACTTCACAACCAACAAAGAAGCTGTATGATTTACCACCCTTTGACGGAACTCCCGAAGCATGGCCAAAGTTTAAGGAAGCGTTTTATTCGACGACTATGGAATATGGGTACACTGATCTACAGAATCTGTTACGCTTGCAGAAAGCAGTTACAGGAAAGGCTAGGGAAACTGTGGAGTGTCTGCTTATCCATAGCCGAAGCGTTAAGGATGCAATGGAAACGCTTAAAATGAGATTTGGAAGACCGGAGACACTAATAAAGAGTCAAATATGCCGTGTGAGAGCAAGTCCGAATATTTCTGAGGGTAAACTGGAGCAGCTTATAGAATTCTCAACCAAGGTGGGCAATTTGACGTCCTTTTTAGAGGCAGCCGATGCTAAGCAACATCTGGCGAATCCAATGTTGCTAGAAGAGTTGGTACTAAAACTGCCAATCAGTCAGCGTTTAAATTGGGCAGAATATGCAGAGTCAGTGGAGCAATGTATAACTGTGAAGCATTTCAACATGTGGCTGCGAAAACGTGCCAATATCATCCAACAGTCCTGTTTGAGTGATTCTCAAACGGTGGCGGGCCCCAAACAAGAAAAAACTAGGTTTTTCCATGCAGATGAGGCCAAGGAAAAGGATGAAGTCAAATGTCACAACTGCGGTGGTAAACATTACTTGGATTATTGTGACAAGTTCGCAAAACTGGGATGCGAACAGAGATGGACTGTTGTGCGCAAAGGAAGGCTATGCTTTAATTGCTTGCGCATAGGACACCAAAGCTTCAAGTGCAAAGTTCAGCACAAATGTGAAGATGAGGGTTGTAAGAGGAAAGTCCATAAGCTATTGCACAACGATCAAGTTACCGCGGAGAAAACATCCAAAAAGAACGAGCCTGAAAATGCGAGTGCTTTCTCCGGTACAGTGTGCCATTATACTGGGTCGACACTGCTTTTTAAAATATTACGTGTACGGCTCCATGCAAATGGAAGAACAGTCGAATGCTATGCCTTTTTTGATGAAGGGTCCGCCGTGTCCCTAATGAATGAGAGCCTAGCAGACTCATTGGGGCTAAAGGGGCCGAAAGAGAATCTCACGTTGCAATGGTTTGGCAACAAAAGAACAACTGAATTGACAAGTCGTTTCGATCTCGGAATATCAGGTGTGAAGGGACATACGATATATGATTTGAAAGGGGTTAGGACCATTAAGAATTTGCGTTTGCCGAAGCAGACAATAAAAATGGCTGATCTGCCTGTTAAATATCGTCATGTTAAGGATATTTGTTTTGAAGATTACAACGATGTGGTGCCTGAATTGTTGATAGGTCTTGACAATGTGCATCTTGGCATGCCAAATAAGGTACGGTCGACTGGAGTAGGTGGACCTGCAGTTATCAAAACCAAGCTTGGCTGGGTGATATATGGAAAGTGCCAAGACAGACGCGAAGATGAAGTTAATGGAGCGTATCTGGTGACCGAGAGCCATGATGATGAGATCGATCATTTAGTACGAGACTTTATCACAGACGCGGAGATGGGAGTGCGCATTGTCCAGAAATATGTAGAGGGGCGAGAAACAGCAAGGTCAAAGGAGATTCTGCAGGCGACAACAAAAAGAGTCGGAAACCGTTTTGAGACGGGCCTGCTTTGGGCAGAAGATGACATTGCTATGCCCGAGAGTAAAACAATGGCACAGAGAAGACAACTGTCTTTAGAACGGAAATTCAAGTTGGACCCGGAATATCAAAAACAGTACATTGGGCTCATGAGGGCATATCAAGAGAAGGGATATATGAGAGAGCTTACTGTTAGCGAGATGAAAACTGAAACGAAAAGAGACTGGTATTTGCCGCACTTCGGGGTAACAAACCCAAATAAGCCTGGTAAGCTGCGAATAGTGTTTGATGCCGCAGCTGAGGTAAACGGGGTGTCATTAAATTCGAAACTTATGAGTGGGCCAGATGAATGTCAACCATTATGCACTATCTTGATGAGATTTAGACAAAAATCTATTGGAGTATGTGCCGACATTGTTGAGATGTTCCATCAAGTTGGCATTCGAAAGGAAGACAGGTGCGCACAAAGATTTCTCTGGAGAGAAAATTCAAATCATGAGATGAAGGTTCATGAAATGATGGTTATGACGTTTGGGGCTAAATGTTCGCCTGCGTCGGCACAGTATGTCAAGAATAGGAATGCGATGGAACATAAGGAACAGTACCCTGAGGCAGCAGAAGCTATCGTAAGAAACCACTATGTTGATGACTTCGTGCATTGTTACTCGGATACGGATGAAGCCATACGAGTCACAAAGGAGGTCATATCGGTTCATCACCAAGGCGGATTCGAGCTAAAGAGATTCGTTTCTAATTCAGAAGCATGCAGCGATGTGTTCGCTGACGACATATCAGACGGTATTGTAAACCTAGACAGAAACGATGCTTCTCTGTGCCAAAAGGTCCTAGGTTTGCACTGGCACACACAAAGCGATGAATTCGGGTTTCTATTGACATTTAGCAAGATAGACAAAGAAGTATTTGAGGAAAGTAGAGTCCCCACAAAGCGAGAGGTTCTTCGCATCGCGATGTCTATTTTTGATCCATTTGGTTTAGCTGCCGAATACTCACTGATGGCCAAATTGTTGTTGCAGTCCATATGGAGAAAGAAAACAAGTTGGGATCAGCGCATAGATGAAGAGGATGCCGTCAAATGGAAATATTGGCTGCGGCAGTTGAAAGGCGTGGAGCAGATTCGAGTCCCTAGATGTTATAGCTCCAATTTTTGTAATGGTCAGGTTGAGCTTCATTTATTTTCGGATGCCAGTGAGACAGCATATGCAGCGGTTGGCTACTGGCGAATAAAGGTGGAAGCGCATTGGGAAATAAGATTTGTCATGGGTAAGACAAAATGTGCACCAATGAAATTGTCCACTGTTCCTAGATTGGAATTGCAATCAGCGGTGATGGCGACCCGGCTACGAAAGATTATATTAGATGGACATGACGTGCGTCCGCATCGTGTATTTATGTGGTCCGATTCTAAAACGGTAATAGCATGGATTAATTCAGACCACAGGAAATATAAGCCGTATGTAGCGCACCGGATCAATGAAATCCTTGAAGGATCAAACATGGAGGAATGGTACTGGGTACCAGGAAAGGAGAATCCGGCAGACTTTGGGACGAAATTGAAGAAGGAGTCGCGTCAGTCGTTCTGGATAAGTGGCCCTCAATTCTTGAAGTACGATATCGAGAATTGGTTTCCAAACGCAGAGGATACTCAGTCAACGGAATTGGAACTGCGAGCTAAATTTACGGGCATCGTAAGGGAAGCAACGGAGCACATTTTTCATCGGTTCTCTACATTTCAGAGACTCGTCAGGGTAGTCGCTTGGATGTTGCGAGTTTTGAAAGACAAGTCCCAGCGTAAGAGCTATCTAGATGTGGGCGAGATTGAAAAGGCTGAAATGGTAGTATGCCGTGTTGTACAATCCGAGGAGTATGGGGAAGAAATAGAGATGTTGTCCAGAGGCCAAAGCATCGAAAGGAGTAGTAAATTGTGGAACCTGTCTCCGGATCTGGATGAAAATGGATTGATAAGAATGCATGGACGAATTGACGACGCCAAAGGCTGTTGGCTTAGGTACCAGACGGCCGATTATCCTACCACAGAAGAACTACGTTACAAAGCTTGTTGTAACACACTTCCATATGAAATGGAAGCACCAAAATGAAAATACCATTGTAGCTGAGATTCGTCGCCGATTTTGGATTCCGCACCTGCGGGAAGAGGTTCGTAGAGTATCGAGATCATGCCCGGTATGTAAAATTAAGAGGGCACAACCAACCGTGCCAATGATGGGGCAGTTGCCCAAAGACAGATTGATTCCATACGTAAGGCCGTTCACGTACGTGGGAATGGATTTTATGGGACCTTTTTTGGTGGTCAAAGGCAGAAGCACTGAGAAACGCTGGATATGCATCTTTACGTGTTTGACCATCCGAGCGATTCATCTGGAAATCGCCTACGATTTGTCGACCGATGCTTGCTTGATGTGTATAAGAAATTTTATGAACAGGAGAGGCACACCCATTCGCATACGGTCGGATAATGGTACTAATTTTGTCGGGGCCGACCGGGAGCTGAAACAACAGCTAGATAATTTTAACCACGGCAAAATAGCAGATGCACTGGCAACGGACAAGGTTGAGTGGTTGTTCAACTGTCCAATGAATCCGCATGCAGGAGGATGTTGGGAGCGCCTCGTACGAAGTGTAAAAAGGGCCATGGGACATGCCTTGCTTAAAACGAATTTGAAAGAAAGTGTACTTTATAGCTTGATGTGCGAAGCTGAGAATATTGTTAATGCGCGACCGCTTACACACATAGCTCTTGATAGTCCGACAGACGACCCACTTACCCCTAACCACTTTCTTTTAGGCATTTCAAATTCTAGCCAAACCCCACACCCTCAGAATGAAGTATATCAACCAACGAGAAAACAATGGCGCATCGTGCAGCAGTTGCAACATTCCTTTTGGCGCAAGTGGATAGATGAATATTTGCCAGACTTATGTCGCCGCACCAAGTGGTTTCAACCAGTGAAGCCGATTGCAGTTGACGATCTTGTGCTCATATGTGATGCTGCAGTTCATCGTTCCAACTGGCAGATGGGCAAGGTAATCGAGGTGGTCACTGGACGAGACGGACAAGTACGCTCGGCGAGCGTGAAGACTAAAGCTGGAGTCCTTCGTCGCCCGTCATGTATGCTAGCCCGACTGGATTTGAGTGAATCAGAGATGGACTAGATTCACGGTGGCGGGGATGTTGTGAAGGAATTTGAATTTGAATTTATTAACGGTTATCATTTAAATGTTTAAATAAGTTTATTAAGTTGGCAGCTCTGGAATTGAAATAAGTTGCCAGCCCGTTTCTTTAGTCGATAAGTATTTACTCGATAAGTATTGTTTGATCGACTTGTATTGCGATTACTACTCGCTTGGGTTCAGTGAATAAGGCGCCCGTGAAGGAAAAAAGAGCGTGAGTGGTAAATTTCTGATGTTAATTTCTAAGTTTAATTTTGTAACCTATAAATAGGTAATAAAACCTCACACCACAGCATAGAAGAGCTGAAGGAGTTGTTCATTTACATTTTGGATCGGGCGAAGATTAATGTATTGGCTGGTTTGTGTATTGGTTGGTTTGCCAAAATCTCCCAACAAAATACGAGAGGTTTGAAACCAACCGAAAGAGATTTCTAGGAAACCGAGAATTGGTTTTGGGTTGGAATTTGGTTGGAAGAGATTTCTGGGACACCGCCGATTATATTGGATTGAATCCTACTTGGACCACCGGACTTATACGGGCGTGTCCTGGAAACCTCTACAGATTTTGGCTTTGGTTGGTATGCAAATCGCTAGAGAAATCCGTCGGTGTCCCAGAACTTCGAGAGATTTCGTTCAGTTCGAAAGTCTAGTCCGAAAGTCGAGTTCGAAAGGTGTGTGTATAGGATTATGGTCCTACAACAAAAACAGAGCTGATACATTGCGTGGTTTCGTGAATTCGCTATTGATTGGTTAATGTATTGGCTGGTTTGTGTATTGGTTGGTTTGCCAAAATCTCCCAACAAAATACGAGAGGTTTGAAACCAACCGAAAGAGATTTCTAGGACACCGAGAATTGGTTTTGGATTGGAATTTGGTTGGAAGAGATTTCTGGGACACCGCCGATAGAGTCAGAATAAACAGCTCGCTTTCTAGTCCATATGTTTCTACTTCTGGCCTTCCACAGGGGAGTGCGTTTGGACCTTTACTCTTCATTATTTTCGTAAATGACATTTGTTTGATGCTGATGCTGATGATCTTAAAATTTTTCGATCCATTAAAAACTTAAATGACGTTAGCTTATTACAAAACGACCTAGATAGGGTCAGCTCTTTGGTGTGCACACAACCCACTTCCACTTTATCTAAACAAATGCTTTACTGTCAGATATAGCAAATGTGTCTACAACATTACGGCGATTTATTCAATCTCCAATCAAATTTTATCGAGCCGGGATGAGGCCATTGATTTGGGAGTAAAATTTGACATTAAATTTCTTTTTAATGAGCACTTAAACTACATTTTGCCTAAAGCTTATTCCATGTTTGGCTTTGTTAAGCGCAATGCCTGCCAGTTTAAGGACCCATACACCAGGTTGAGCCTTTATTCGGCATTTGTGCGTTCCAAATTGGAATATGCCTCATTTATTTGGAATCCCTCAGGCGTAATTCACATAAAGAGGCTCGAAAGGGTACAAAAAAATTTCTCAAATTTGCTCTTCTCCCGCTCAACTTCTCTGACCCTTTGCCACCGTACACTATTGGGTGTGCCCTGTTGCATCTCTCAACACTAGAAGATCGGAGAACTATTGCGTCACTTATGTTTCTAAAAGACCTTGTTTTAGGTGCTATTGATAGTCCTTTTTTGTTAGGCAAGATCAGCTTTGGTGTACCAACTAGGAATCTTAGATCCTTTCAACCTTTCTCCCATCAAATTTGCCGAACCAATTATTCCCTTCGTGAGCCCATATCTAGAGCCCTTGATAATTTTAACTCCTTGCCCGTTAGCATGCGCTTTGACTTCGATGCTAACAAATCATTAATTAAGACACTGCTAGCAGAATATTATTCTACCATGAGGCATTAAATTTGTCTTTTTTTTTTATATATATTATAATTTAGGTTAAGATTAGTGTAGCCAGCTAAAAACTATGTTCATTTGGCGAATAAATAAAAAAAAAACTTTTTTGATTTCAATGGGAACGTCTTTATCATTGGCATATATTTAAATGGAATCGCCTTCAAAAATGTACATGTTAGTTTGTTATGCTTTTCCATGATTCCACTAAGTTTGGTCGAAATCTATACAGTCTATATAGTATAGCTATATAGTATAGCTCCCATAGAAAAGTAAGGTCCGAAAAGTAGTCTTATTTAGAAAAACAAACTGCAAGGGTATACAAAACTTCGGCCAAGCCGAATTTAACTTTCCCCTATTTTTCTTTTGTAAAAATAAACAATTGAAAGTACAATCTTTCGGTGATTTGATTTGCATTTAAATATATAATTAATTTCTGGACTTGACGAATAAAACTGGACACCAATGGTTAGCTCCACTTACATGGCCCCAAAGGCTCTAATGATGGCGTGTTGGCCAGGTAATTATTCAGTCAGTCGCCTCCGCTCAAAAAAGGCAAGTCAAACAGTAGCTCATCTAAAAGTTCCGCCATGAAACGTTTATCACACACCAAATGCAACTTTTGGGGCATCCAATCCTTCATTCCCAATCCTTCATGACCGGGATATATGCATTCCCTCTCATCTGAATCAAAGCCATCAATACCCTTTCGGCGAGGCGATTCTTTAACCCTCTTGCCAAAATCCGCGACTGGCCAGCCATGCGGCTGGGAGCGGAGAAACCAGGGTTGCATTCTCAGTTGATGGCCCACTACCAAGAGTTCGCGGAAAGATTTCTTGGGCTTGGACAACCGCTGATGCTGAAGTGGGTGCGGCAATGTTCGTTTCTTGGGCGGCCTGGGCTCAGGCTGAGTGTGCTGCTTTTTCTGAACCCCGGCATGCTCATTCAGCAGCAGTTCCTGGGGTCGCCTGCCGGTGAGTCTCTGCAGGCGCTTGCTAATCCGATCTCGCTCCAACAGATTCCGTTGATGGGTCTGCTGCAGGCGTTGCTTTGAACCTAAGTCTTCCATCTTAAAAAATATTAAGTTTACAAATTTTGAATTTAGATTACTTTTTTCTCTCGCTTATCGGGTGAAAATGCTACGACTGTCTGGCAACTCTGAAATTTGAATTTCGATTGAATTTCATGTTCATGCCTGCACACAAAATTACTGTACGACAAGACTTACAAGCAAATAGTTGTTGCACTTCGTTGTTAGATTTGGTCGCTCTTTCTTGTTCGATTAGGTCGTTTCTTGCAATGGCTCAAAGTGTTTGCTGCAGCTGTAACCGCACTCTGGTCACAGGCCCCCAAAGCTCGCCAGTGGACTCGACCGAGCTAGAGGGTAGGTCTACGCCAATCCCACTAATTCTGACTGAACTTTTCTTTCTTCCCTAGAAGAAGCTGACGAATGCTTGACGCTCTGTTCCCGGCACAGGTTGCCCGATTTCGTGGTCAACATGAAGCCCAAGTATTTACCAAATCTCCGGCAGCTGGCCATGCCCAATTACGATCAGGAGCGCATTGTGCTGATCCCACTGAAGGCGCAGTTGCACGTGCATGATGCAGCCGCTGCCCTGGCACTGCAAGAGGAGAAATGCCCCTGCTTTGAGATACCGCGTGCTCTGTTTCCCCTGCATGCGCCCCTCAAAAAGATCACGTTCTTGCCGCCGCTGCTGTTGCCCGTGGGCTTTGACGCGGGCGGCGTATTTGGAGCCGGGGTGCTGCCGCGCAAGTCGTATCCCCTGGGACTAATGTCCCCCCAGCAGAAGGGTCCGACTCCGCCGCTGTTTGTCGGCCGTCGACACACTAAGCCAATACCGATCATAGCCCAGGTGCCCCGGGGTCCGCCCGTTAGCATCAGTGCCGACGATCTGGCCGAGACCGAGCGCCGTCTGGAACGCAACGATGTCACGCTGGCCTCTATAATCATCCAGCCGTCGGCCTTGGTCGCCATGGACGACGTCCTCAACAATCCCAAGCCCGTGCAGTACAACATCTATGTGCCGGATCTGAGCGAGCTGCTCTTGTCGATGCCGCGCCTGAGCAAGATGTCCATGACCGTGCTGTCGACGGTGGTGCATTCGCATGTGCCGGCCGTGGCCTATGTCACCATGAGCGAGGACTGTCCCAAGTTTGAGCTGCCCGAGGAGCTCTTCCCGCCGCATGCCAACATCAAGAAGCCGGTTTTTCTGCCGCTTCGCTATCTGCCCAAGGGCTTCGATGCGGGCTGTGTCTTTGCACCCGGCTCTCTGCCCGACTTCCTGTACCATGGCGCCCTGAGCTTCGGTACTCCACAGCCACAGCATAATATAATCATAACGCCGCCTCTGTTTCTGGGACGCAGGGTTCTGCAGCCCCCGGAGCTGCCCATTAGCAGCGACCTCGAGAAGCGCATGCACTATTTCGCATTGGAGGGCAATGACGCTGATGTGAGCGAGGCTTTGGAGGATGTACGCAAAGCGGGCATACCGCTGCAGGTATTCAAGCACCTGAGCATGGAGAATCCCGAAGAAATACGCGGCGATATGGCGATGGCACGTCTGGAGCGCCGCCAGCAGGAGGTCGGCAATCGTTGGCGCAAGGCGGGCGTCGTCCCGCGCAAGGCCTGCTCCCAGTGCGGCAAGATTCACTAGAAAACAAGGACTAACGCAGATTTATTCCTTTTAAATTCATCAATCATTTGTTAGCTTAAGAGTTTTCGGACGGGGAGAGCCGACTTGACTTTGCATACAGTCAAATTGTCCGCCATGAAAATGATCATGTGTGTAGGAGTAGGCATGCGTGCGTGGGTGTATTCAAATCCAATAGCACAAGGGAAAATGTAATCGATATACATATGTAAATATATTTATACAATATATGTAGTATATATATCCAGCTCTGCCTGCCACATTTTAGCTTGCCCGGTTTCCGATTCGTTGCAAAAACCGAATACACAAATTATTTTTTCTCCTTACTTTTAATACAAATATATTATTTAAGTTTTGTATACGATGAATATATACATATAACTATACACAGAGAGGTGAAAATAAATATGTGATTAATTCGGAGTTTACACGTTGAGGCATTACAAAGTTATCCCTATACTATGGAACAGGGACGCCCAACAGTGCCTTACGCGCACGCAGACACCAACAAGCAACAAGACAAAACCGGCTATTCTTTTTTGCAGTGTATGTGTGCAGTGTTTGGAAGTACCTAGGTACACTAGTCGGCAGATTTATTTTGACAAACAAATTTTCATAGATAAACCATTACATATTTAATACAGAAAATCCTAAAACTGGTACTTTTATCGAATACTGGTATGAAAGTAAGCTTTCAATAAATCATAAGTAGTCTACTATCAGCTGCTTGGATTAGAAAGTATTAATCGAGTTATAGGGGATGGCATAAGTATTGTGACAAGATTTTAAAATTGATTTATTCTCAGCACAGCACCTCAAATGTTAAAGGGAATAATTGATTGTTAATAAGTTGTTCATGCTGAACCCGAATCTGGCTTTAAAAACTCCATATCTCCAATGGATTAACTGTAAATTAGACATAGAAATGCAGAAATTGGCTAATATGTCCAATTTTCAAGAACCAAATTTGTTTAGAAAAAAGGGAATTATTGAAAATTTGATTTGCTCGTGTTATAGTAGTTACTTTTATCTCTTAAATGTGATTTAAGCCATAATCATTTCATAAGATTGAAGTTCGGGATCGATCTGCCAAGTATGACCGGGATCAGATATCTGCCTCTCCTTCCAATATGCTAAGACATTTGTCATTACGCTGTCAAATGGTAATTTTAAATTTTCAATTTTTGTGTAAATATCTACATTATTATCATTGATTTCTTGAAAGTTATCTGATAGATATTGGTATAATAATACATCATCATCCTCAAGACATTCATTAGATTTTTTCTTTTTACGGGCACTTGAATTGGTACTGTGCAGAGTACCATCAGCGGCTTTGATCCTTGCATACAATTTCTTAAAAAATCCAGCTGCTTCCATTTTTTTTTTGCTGGCGTTAAAGTGTGGCTGAAGCGTGGGTCCAAGAATAAGTTAACAGTCAAACTTTCATTGGCTAATAGCTTCGTGGTTCTGCCTTCTATATTCTCCATAAGCTTCCTCCCAATTGTGCTTATAAACGAGTTCAATTGTTCCTCTTGAAATATGATGATTGAATAACCATAGAATAACTGTTCACAAAATCCCAGGAGTTTTCGTTTATATCAAAATTTTCCTCTCTCGACTTATTTTTTATTGACTCGATGTTTTTAAGAACTTCTTTTGCACGGTTTGCTTTCGAATTTGATTCGCTGGTGCACCTTCACTGTTCAGTTCATCATTACAAACACTAATTTTATGGGTTTTTACTAAATGAGTTTTTAAATTATACAATTTGTCCTTTTTTTAATCCGTGGTTGCATATTTTGCATACAGCAGATTCATTCTCCTCAGCTATTTAAAAATGTTTCAGAATAGAAGCTTTGTTAAGAATTTAGTATTCGCTCTTTCTGCATGTCTGCGTTCTGTACTTGGAAAACTGTCTCTTCTTCTAAATATACATTTCTTTGTTAGATTGTTACTCTGAAAAAATTTGGGATATGTTTTTAAATCCAAATCACAACAACGATTGATAACCAAAATTATTTCAATTTAAAATTTTTAAACGAAACGACTACTCAGTTGATAGTCAAGTCAAGTCAACCGAAACAACTAAATGGTCAATGGTCAAATGTAACAAAACGACTAGTGACTAACATTTTGTTTAGTTTTTGTTCATATTTCATAGCCTAGTTGATCAAATCATATTTTATGAAAACTATTTAACTTTTAGTTTTTATGATTTGTGATTAAAGTCAAGTTTATGGCTTTATCCGATATCCAAATATTGACTAAATGATAGGTTAGTTTTTAGTCAAAATGTAAGACTATTGCTAATATTTAGTCAGCAATTCGAACCCTGGTTTTAGGACAGTTTGTTCTTTTAGAATTCAAAATAATATTCAGTGTACGCTCACAAATTAGAACTCTCGGAAATAAGAATCTTCCA
This sequence comes from Lordiphosa collinella, assembly GCA_018904265.1. Classification (NCBI taxonomy): domain Eukaryota; kingdom Metazoa; phylum Arthropoda; class Insecta; order Diptera; family Drosophilidae; genus Lordiphosa; species Lordiphosa collinella. Next base: position 147,426 of record JAEIFV010000184.1, on the reverse strand, counting down.
GAAATTAGAACCAGTGTTTTTATTTCATTAAACGCTCTGAAATTAGAACCGTGGTTCTAATTTAAGAGCGTTTTTTTTCATTTCTGGCTGTGCAGCCAATGGACCAAAACCCCATAAAACTTACAAAACTAATTTACAGAAGCAAACAATCTTGGGATGAATTGCCACAAAGAGATATACAAAATTCATGGTCCAAGTTCCTAAACTGGGACGCAGACCACTACGACAGCGACGATGATCTGCCGCTAGCACAATTGACAGAAAATAATCAGGACTTTAATGAATCTCTGCTTACTAATCTATCTTACTTAGAAGCTATTGACCAGCGAAATTCCATCGGTATAGAGGAAATCGAAATGTGGAATGAAGACGAGTTTGTGGAACAGGAAGTCAACAGAGAAGATGTGGCTTCAGATGACCAGGAAGACGCCGACGTCGATGGCACTCAAACACCTTCAGATGGTACGGCAATGGAAAGCGTCAATAATTTGCTTAAATGGTGCAAAAATAGTGAGACGCATAAAAGTAAGCACATGGCTAATCTTTTGGAGCTCCGTAAAGACATTGTGCTGTCTAATTTAAAGAAAACAAAAAAACAAACTAACATAACAGACTACTACAGTAAGCATGATAACTATAAATAATAAAAGAAAAATAATTCTAAATAAAAGTAATTTAAGCCTTTTTTTGCTCAATTATAATTGAATAATATATTATTTTTTTGAATGTTGAAAACAAATTAATTTTAATTAAAATAAGATTCCCTTCGAAGCATATTTAGCAGAAAAGAAGCCATTTCTTGCCTTATACGACATTTCAAAAATGCGTCCAGAAATTAGAACTTTTCAGAAATTAGAACTAGCCCAGGAACCAACTGGTTCTAATTTGCGAGCGTCCACTGTAATCAGAAATAATCAGGAATAATCAAAAAAATAATCTGGAAGATTATATTTGATTATTTTTGATTTTTTTTTTGCTAATCTGAAATAGTCCCGATTATTTTTTGATTTTTTGAATCGAGAGAATCTGAAAATAATCGTAATCGTTTAATTTTAAGTAAAAGTTGTCAAATAACTAATGATTACGATTAGTAATCATTATTTAACAGCTATGATTCATACATTGTTATAATGCACTGTAAGAACTTAAGTCCAAAAAGAGATTTGAAAATGGAACATTTTGATTGCATTTGACGTTATATTATTAAATTGTTTCTTATATACTTTCACGCTTTTCTAACATTACAAGAGTTTCGAAGATTACGCCACCTAGTCTGTTTCCTTTCGGAGTAAGTATTTGGCCTCCACAGCTAAAAATTCTTTCAACTGGAGCAGAGCTATGCAAAATGGTATTATAATTATGAAAAAGCATTACAAATATTTTTATAATTAAGTATAGACTCTGAAAACTTGCTATTATCGGCCAGATTAGACTTCCAATTCAATATTAGAACTTGCAAAGCAATTCTCAGTTTCGTCCAATGTTACAGTATTGGTATCGAACAAGTCTTCAGACTCCTTTGAATTTGAACTCTCATTGACAACAGTTTCCAAGTTTTTCGTTATTTCTTCTACAAGCCAACTTTTAAAACTCTTTACAATTTTGCTGGTCTTATTTTGAATCCACTTCAATTTAACTTTTGGAATTGTCATAGTACTTAGTACCTTTGCTATTGATAAGGTAAGGTAAATGAAAATTTGGACCTAGGTAAGGTAAAAGGTACCCAAAAAAATAAAATACTGAGGTAAGGTTAAAAATACACAAAATTTGTATCTAGGTAGGTACACTAGTCGGCAGAATTATTTGGACAAACAAATTTTCATAAATAAATTATTATATATTTTAAGCAGAAAATCTTAAAACTAAGAAATTTTTATCGAATACTGGTATGAAAAAACACTTTCAATAAATCATAAGTAGTCTACAATCAGCTGCTTGGATTAGAAAGTATTTTGACAAGATTTTAAAATTGATTTATTCTCAGCACAGTACCTCAAATGTCAAAATAATGATTGCTTTTAAACAAGTTTTTCATGCTGAACCCGAATCTGGCTTAAAAACTCCATATCTCCAACGGACAACCTGTAAATTATACTTGAAATTGCAGAAATGGCTTATTTGACCAATTTCTAAGATTCTAATTCTAGAAAAAAAGGATATTTTTAAAAATTGGATTTGTTCATGGTTTAAAACTTGTTATTATCAGTTAAATGTGATTTAAGCCTAAATCATTTCTTAAGATATACGTTCGTGATCGATCTGCAAGGTATGACCGATTTGTAAGCAAATTTATATCATTTTTTTTTACAGTGTAGTTTTTAAAGCAAAATACACCGTATACTTAAAAACAACACTGGCGCTCGTGTAAAATACAAATCTTTATTTAAAATCGATTTGAACTTTAATTGAAATTCAAATCGGTCATACTTGGCAGATCGATCCCGAACTTCAATCTTATGAAATGATTATGGCTTAAATCACATTTAAGAGATAAAAGTAACTACTATAACACGAGCAAATCAAATTTTCAATAATTCCCTTTTTTCTAAACAAATTTGGTTCTTGAAAATTGGACATATTAGCCAATTTCTGCATTTCTATGTCTAATTTACAGTTAATCCATTGGAGATATGGAGTTTTTAAAGCCAGATTCGGGTTCAGCATGAACAACTTATTAACAATCAATTATTCCCTTTAACATTTGAGGTGCTGTGCTGAGAATAAATCAATTTTAAAATCTTGTCACAATACTTATGCCATCCCCTATAACTCGATTAATACTTTCTAATCCAAGCAGCTGATAGTAGACTACTTATGATTTATTGAAAGCTTACTTTCATACCAGTATTCGATAAAAGTACCAGTTTTAGGATTTTCTGTATTAAATATGTAATGGTTTATCTATGAAAATTTGTTTGTCAAAATAATTCTGCCGACTAGTGTACCTAGGTACTTCCAAACACTGCACACATACACTGCAAAAAAGAATAGCCGGTTTTGTCTTGTTGCTTGTTGGTGTCTGCGTGCGCGTAAGGCGCTGTTGGGCGTCCCTGTTCCATAGTATAGGGATAACTTTGTAATGCCTCAACGTGTAAACTCCGAATTAATCACATATTTATTTTCACCTCTCTGTGTATAGTTATATGTATATATTCATCGTATACAAAACTTAAATAATATATTTGTATTAAAAGTAAGGAGAAAAAATAATTTGTGTATTCGGTTTTTGCAACGAATCGGAAACCGGGCAAGCTAAAATGTGGCAGGCAGAGCTGGATATATATACTACATATATTGTATATTTACATATGTATATCGATTACATTTTCCCTTGTGCTATTGGATTTGAATACACCCACGCACGCATGCCTACTCCTACACAATTTGACTGTATGCAAAGTCAAGTCGGCTCTCCCCGTCCGAAAACTCTTAAGCTAACAAATGATTGATGAATTTAAAAGGAATATATCTGCGTTAGTCCTTGTTTTCTAGTGAATCTTGCCGCACTGGGAGCAGGCCTTGCGCTGGACGACGCCCGCCTTGCGCCAACGATTGCCGACCTCCTGCTTGCGGCGCTCCAGACGTGCCATCGCCATTTCGCCGCGTATTTCTTCGGGATTCTCGATCACTTGGCGCATCTGCTGCACCGCCAAGTCCATATTTATGTTGGGTGCTTCCTTGAATACCTGCAGCGGTATGCCCTCTTTGCGTACATCCTCCAAAGCCTCGCTCACATCAGCGTCATTGCCCTCCAATGCGAAATAGTGCATGCGAGACTTTTGCTTCTCGAGGACCCTGCGTCCCAGAAACAGAGGCGGCGTTATGATTATATTGTGCTGTGGCTGTGGAGTACCGAAGCTCAGGGCGCCATGGTACAGGAAGTCGGGCAGAGAGCCGGGTGCAAAGACACAGCCCGCATCGAAGCCCTTGGGCAGATAGCGAAGCGGCAGAAAAACCGGCTTCTTGATGTTGGCATGCGGCGGGAAGAGCTCCTCGGGCAACTCAAACTTGGGACAGTCCTCGCTCATGGTGACATAGGCCACGGCCGGCACATGCGAATGCACCACCGTCGACAGCACGGTCATGGACATCTTGCTCAGGCGCGGCATCGACAAAAGCAGCTCGCTCAGATCCGGCACATAGATATTGTACTGCACGGGCTTGGGATTGTTGAGGACGTCGTCCATGGCGACCAAGGCCGACGGCTGGATGATTATAGAGGCCAGCGTGACATCGTTGCGTTCCAGACGGCGCTCGGTCTCGGCCAGCTCGGCGGCACTGATGCTGACGGGCGGACCCCGGGGCACCTGGGCTATGATCGGTATTGCCTTAGTGTGTCGACGGCCGACAAACAGCGGCGGAGTCGGACCCTTCTGCTGGGGGGACATTAGTCCCAGGGGATACGACTTGCGCGGCAGCACCCCGGCTCCAAATACGCCGCCCGCGTCAAAGCCCACGGGCAACAGCAGCGGCGGCAAGAACGTGATCTTTTTGAGGGGCGCATGCAGGGGAAACAGAGCACGCGGTATCTCAAAGCAGGGGCATTTCTCCTCTTGCAGTGCCAGGGCGGCGGCTGCATCATGCACGTGCAACTGCGCCTTCAGTGGGATCAGCACAATGCGCTCCTGATCGTAATTGGGCATGGCCAGCTGCCGGAGATTTGGTAAATACTTGGGCTTCATGTTGACCACGAAATCGGGCAACCTGTGCCGGGAACAGAGCGTCAAGCATTCGTCAGCTTCTTCTAGGGAAGAAAGAAAAGTTCAGTCAGAATTAGTGGGATTGGCGTAGACCTACCCTCTAGCTCGGTCGAGTCCACTGGCGAGCTTTGGGGGCCTGTGACCAGAGTGCGGTTACAGCTGCAGCAAACACTTTGAGCCATTGCAAGAAACGACCTAATCGAACAAGGAAGAGAGACCAAATCGAACAACGAAGTGCAACAACTATTTGCTTGTAAATCTTGTCGTACAGTAATTTTGAGTACAGGCACGAACATGAGCTGCGTCAAAATAGCGTCGACTTTTTAGCGTCGAACTGGAACGGTGGAATGTGGAACAAAAATGATTTTTCTTACATTTTCTTACTTACATTATTCTTACATTTTCTCAGGAACTAACGAACTTTTTGAGACAAATTAAATTGCAAAATGTTAAGAATAGAATAAACTACTGTATTAAATAAGGTTTGGGTGGATTTGATTATTGCAGGTACTTCAAATATCAAGTCAAAAATTGGTAACCCGACATTTGGATGAATATCTCTTTTCCAGAAGTTGTGCCGCAATGCGCGGTATACCAGCAGAAAGCTGACATATTCAAGAGTATTTGAAAAAAAAATTAGGAAAATCCTCCTCACAGTTTTTGAGAAAATTGCTTTACAGTGGACCAACCTCAAAATTTCTTCATTCAAATTTTGACAAAAAAATTGCGATGCCGTACTTTGCTCAATATATTCAGATGTTGTGCCGCAATGCACGGTATATCAGCGTAAAGCTGACATATGCAGAAGTATTTTAAAAACAAATTATGAAAATCCTCCCCACAGTTTTTGAGAAAATTTCTTTTCAGAATTCAGAGGGTCTAACTTAAAAATTGTGGCTCTGACAGTTTTTTGCGCGCAAAGGAGGGAAGGGGAGGAATTTTTCAAATCCAAACTCGATTTCGATCTGGTATACACCTACCTACATGCAAAAAAATTGTGGCTCTATCTCTTATAGTCTCTGAGATCGATGCGTTCCTACGGACAGACGGACATGGCTAAATCGAACCGGCTGTTGATGCTGATCAAGAATATATATACTGTATAGGGTCGCAAATGCTTCCTTCTACTTTTGTACAACTGCATGATCCCCCTTTTTCCTATTTTTAAAGGGAACAGGGTATAAACAAAAAAAAAGTCGGTCAAGCCCGACTATAACATACTCTGTACCTGTGAAGTGCTGCCCATCACCGTTGGGACCGGTGCTGCCCATAATTGTTTGTTTTCCTTATAGCTCGACAACCGTTCATCCGATCTTTACCATTCCTTTGGCGGATCGAAAAATAATCTTAATATCAAAATAATCCAGAACTTTCGAACCTTCTATCTATAAAACTGCCGGAGATATGACGTTTTTTCTAAAATACGGGGGCAGGAGTGGGCGTTGCACCCAGAAAAAAGTATGGACTAGCATGGTCCAAAATTACCTTATAAATATATAGGCCATTTTGCCTAAACTAGGGTCTTAGGAATATTGGACTCGAATTTAGGACATCCATTTTGGACTAATGTAATAGGTATATTTATTGAAAAAATAATAAAAGACCTAGCAATGACTCAATAGAGTCCTTTTTCAAAACAGTAAAACATGATTTCGTCAAATCGAGGCTAGGGCTCAAACTTGGAAGAATCATTCGAAAATTGGATTATCTTTCCAAGTCAGTGATGCCACAAGTTGAACTAACGCATCCAGAATTTTTGCGTTTCCCTATTACGCATGGTACTATAGTAGGTTAGGTTAGGTTAGGTTGCGATGGCTGAGAGCGACAGGTCACTCTTCCACTTAGGCCACATGGGCCCGTTGCGATACCATATATTCCTTGTTTAACCCTATTAGACCCTAGGCGGGGCGGGCTTGTCGGTGGGCTTAATTCTTGTTTAACCCTATGCCCTAGGGTGATCTTCGATACTGAACCTTTCTGTGGATAGAATAAACTTAAGCAGAGCTGGGATCTCTATGTCAGATGTCTCCGACAGGCTGAGTAGGAGAGGCTGACCAAGAAACCTAAGTCTTCTCCTACTTAAAGCGGGGCAATGACACAGAAGGTGCTGTATCGTTTCCTCCTCTTCCTCAAATCTGCAGCTTCTACAGAAATCAAAATGTTGTACGCCTAGGCGTGCTGCGTGTCTGCCTATAAGACAGTGACCCGTCATGGCCCCTTCCAGAAGTGATATGTGTTCCCTTCTGTAACGTAAAAGTGTGTTAGTACGTTTAGAGTCAAATGTTGGCCACGTTAGTCTCGATTCCGCACAGGTGGAAAGGTCTTGCCACCGGTCCGTGGCGAGACGTAGTGTTTCGACTTTTTTGTAAAGCTTGAAGGTAGCCATAGGCATTTCTATCGTGCTCTTCTCTGAAAGGAGCTCGGTGGTTGTGCCTAGTCTGGCCAGTGTGTCCGCAAACTCGTTTCCATGTATGTTCCGGTGTCCAGGCACCCATATTAGGTGAGTACTGAAGTGTCTGCCAATCTCGTGCGTTTTAGCATTATTTGTGTGGGTGCTGCTTGGCTGTCTTGTCTGTGAGTATAAAAATACGTTTCCTTCCTTTATAGAGAGTGTGCTAAGGTAGATGGCAGCTTCCTGGATGGCCACCACTTTCGCTTGGAACACACTACAGTGATCGGGGAGACGGAAAGATGGGTTAGAGCTTAGAACCATCTGTGTAGATATTGATGGCATTGGCTCTGCTGTGAGGAAGGTTATCCTACTCGTTGCGGCTTGGGATATAGACGTCGTATAATTTGTCGAACGTCGTTTGAGTAACACAATAGTCTGTGTTTAAAGGTATACCCGTTTGGTTAGCGAGTATGGTTGAGTGCCCGGAATTACCCCCGTTCCAGGTGTCGGATTCTCGTAGTCTTAGGGCTGTTGTGCTAGCCATCTGCCTTGCTACTAGGACACCTCCGAGTTGCGAGTACACCGACCTGCTGGTTAGCAATTTGCTGATGAATCCAAACAGAGGTATATCCGCTCCCACATTTGCCAAGGCAGAGGTGATGGCATAAGGCTGAACGTTATTGAAGGCACCCTCAATGTCGAGAAATGCTACTAAGGAGAAGTCTCCCACTTCAAAGGAACCTACCACATTTTTCAATCTTTGAGACCAGGGAATGCAGGGCGGTTTCAGTGGACCTTCCTTTGCTGTATGCATGTTGCGTGTGTGCTAAATGAGAGGGGTTTATAGTGTGCCTTAGGTAGACATCTATAAGTCTCTCAAGGGTTTTAAGGAGAAACGAGTCGCTTGGTCTTACGTGCGATGGTTTGCCAGCCTTCGGTATGAAGACTTCTTTGGTTTCTCTCCATCTAGTGGGAATGTAGTTGAATTTCAGGCAGCTTACATAGATCATATGAAGCCAGTTCATGGTATAACACAAGGTGTGTTGTAATTGGGCAGGAAATATGCCATCAGGTCCTGGCGACTTAAATGGCTCGAACGAGTCGATTGCCCACTTAATCCTGGTCACTGTGACAATATTCTTGTTGTAATGTAGAGTTAGGTCGGGTGGCCTAACAATTGGTATTGACTTTACGGAGCACTCAGAGAAGTGGGTGCTCAGTAGAAGATCTAAGGACTCTTCACTGGAATTGGTCCAGGTTCCGCCTGGCGAGGTTGGTGAGCTAGCCAGGATCTTCCTCAGACGAGATGCGTCTGAGGTTGATTCTATATTACTACAGAAGTGAGCCCAAGATGCTTAACTTTTGTTTATACAGCTCCCAAGCGGTTGTTTGGTCGTTGTGTTTAGCTATGTTAAATGTATGTCTACAATCCTTTCTGAGCTTATCTAGCTCCGCAGACCACCACGGGGGTTTGAAGGTGGATTTTATTTTTCTAGGGGGACAGGCCCTTTCGAACGAGTCTTTGAACGCCGTGGTAAGCGTTTCTAAGAGCTCGTCTATCTGTTTCCCCGAACTTGGTGTAAATGGTGGAGACGTTTCAAGCTTACGAACCAGAAGTTTATTGTATACCTCCCAGTTGGTTTTTTTTTTTGGGTTCTGAATCCTCTTGGGTGAAGGACTTTTATTTGTAAGTACAAACTCTATGTATCGATGGTCAGAGAACGAGTGCTCTGCTAGCACCTTCCATGATACCACCATCTGATCATAGAGGTTGTCAGAGATGAGGGTGACGTCTAAGACCTCTCTCCTGTTTTTGATTATAAATGTTGGGTCAACACCCCTATTGGCAATTTGCAGGTTGGTTTGCAGAAGATAATTGTAGAGTGACTCACCTCGCTCGTTTATGTCTGTGCATTGGCATCGCCTCCTAGTATGAGGCTGTTGTTGTTGTTGCTGCTTCCAACCAGATCTTGGAAAGTCTTTGGTGGTGGTGGGCTCTCGCTGTCATGAGCCAGATAATATGAGGCCAGCCTGATAGTTGAACCCCTCAGTTCCAGGCTGACCGTTGTGATGTCTCCATCACTAAACTGAGGAAATAAAAGTGTGTTTAAATGTATTTTGGTTAAAATACATGTTCGGATTTTTCCCTTACCTTTGGTGAAGAAAAGGTTGTATTTGGGTGTCTTCAAGCCGTTGATTCTGTCACCTTGGACAAGTATTATATCTACTTCGCCTGAGGATAGGTGAAGTAGAAGTGCAGCGGTTGCTGCTTTAGAGTGATGCAGGTTTATCTGAATAATCCGCATCATTTTGTGTGAGTTTCTCCTCCGTCAGTGTGTCGTCAGGATCCTCCGGTTGGAGAAGTTGCTGTTCTGTGTACAGACGACCGAAAGATGGTCCATAGTCGGAACCCGAAGAGATGTAGCCACAGCGCTCCTTTCGTGGAGGGGTACGCTCAGTATCCATCTCTTCATCGCTTTGCTCTTCATCCTCAACGCTAGCTATAAGGTCAGCAAGCGCTGTATTATCCGTCTTGAAGACTTTCATGTACACCCGCTGAAACCCATAGTTTAAGGTTCCATTGCACTTGGTTAAGTACTCTGCGGATTCTTTATCTATTTGGAAAGTGACCAGAGTGGTTGCTCGGGTTGAGCGCTCGACTTTGATCACCCTCCAATTGCTGGTGGGAGCGCTTGGGTTAAGCCTTCTCATCAGCATTAAAATTTTTTCAGGTTCCGCTGGGTAAACGGGTAACCACTTTCGGGCTCTTGGGCAGAAAGGTTCTTTTACCTAAGCCACTTTGAAAATGTTCTCGCCATACAAATTCTTAAACGTTGTCGTCCGGCCCATTCCAGAGGAAGATAAGGCCAAATTTCCCATCATAAGGAAGCCAAACCAAGTGGGCAGCTACGGCGTTCGCCGCTTGGTTTCTTTGAGAAGGACACGCAGCGAATGCGCTACATTGTTTCGCCGTCACCCAACCTTATTCCCCTCTCTCTGAAGAACCAAGAGCCATTGCCAAAGAGTGTTCCTTGGCGCCGGGTTGATTACCTGGATAATCTGCAAAACTTTATTAAAAATTCGGCTGCCTCTATTTTGAAGCCAGTCGAGAAGTGCTGCAGCTAATAATGTGCACTCCATATGAGATGAAGGACAATTGAAGCATTGCTGTAACCAGGTTCCGCAACACCCTGTACATGACCCGCGTCCGCCCACCTCAACCAGAACCATTAAATATGCAGAATCGGACCAAGATCGTGCTCAAGTCCAGGCTAAAAAGACTACTCCAGCACTGGTACATGAATGATCGATCCTCTCAAAACCTCTTACAATTTGTATGTTTGCAGATGCCAACGGACAACCGCCGAGTCCCAATGTGCAGGCTGAGGAACCTGGCCAACACTTTGGTGTGTTCATGACGAAGATCAGCGGCCTAAGGGTATTATTCGATGCACCAGTTCTGGCCGAGTCTAGCTCCAATCAGTTGTGAGTATAAAATGTCATTGGCCAACAACCAAATTCTACCTTCAACTTCCTCTCCCCCTCAGCTCGCCACCTCCTTATCCCTGGGCCGAGCTACAAGTGCGCAAAGACAAAATGAATCGCTCTGAATGGTCTGAATACAGTCGCAACGTGGCCCTCAAATGGTGGGCCAACTGTTTCCTTGCTGGCATTGATGGTCTGTACATTGCTAGTCGAGATGACTATGCCGTGCAAGATCTGTGGAAGGAGTGTGTAAGTAATCCATCTATAGTATTCTAAGTCCCCACTTTCTACTTTCATTGCTTGCGCAGGAAAATGAATGGCAAGCATGCGCCTGTGCCAAATTTATGGTGCGCCTATTAGACGCCATCAAGACTTTGATGACGGAGGCTCAGGTGAACAGCCACGGCACCGTGTACCTATTTGAATTCGAGGCGAAATCTGGTGAAATCACATATAAAACTTCCCCAGGAGGATGCGACTACACTTTCGTGGCTGACTGGTTTTACAGGTTGTTGGAGAACCATTGAGAGGATTATGTTGGTAAAAAACCTAACCGGAATTATGGGGCTTAAAAGACCTTACCTGAATTTGGTGGCTTTAAGTCCTAACCAGGATTTTGTCACCCAATATTACGCAAACTTTTGTACAAGAGAACAGTACAAATAAAATTACTTTATAACTTCTAAAAGTTTTACATAAACTCAGCCAAAATTATATCTAAAGAACTTTTTCTCTGAATACAAAAACTCAGCTGGGAAGCCATTGGCATGCAAGGCTCTTCGTCTGAAAAAATTTGAAAAGCATGATTCATGGGACTATATGGGAATATATCGCTCACCGATTTCAAGAATGTTATAACTCAAAATAGGCAAAATCGAATAGAGTCATGGTAGTGAGTAGTGATAACTTTTTAAACTCTGTACCAGGGGTACACAGAGTATATTTAGTTTGTGCAAAAGTATGTAACAGCCAGAAGGAAGCATTTTCGACCCTATAAAGTATATATATTCTTGATCAGCATCAACAGCCGATGCGATTTAGCCATGTCCTTCTGTCTGTTGGAACGCATCGATCTCAGAGACTATAAGAGATAGAGCCACAATTTGTTGCATGTAGGTGGGCCAGATCGAAGTCGAGTTTGGATTTGGAAAATTCGGGGCTTGACACTTTTTCCGGGGGATTTTCATTTTTTTTTTTTTTTTTTTCATGACTCTGTGAAACATCAGAATAAGTCTTGTCGAGGCATATTTTGACCAGAGTGATGATAAGCATTAATTTTGTTTTCATTTGATTTTCATTTTTCATTCAGATATGCAACATGCAAAAGATGGTTTCAACGGTTCAGAAATAATGATTTTGATGTGAGAAATGAAGAACGTGGAAGACCACCAAAAAAAGTTTGAAAACGCCGAATTGCAAACGATATTGGATGGAGATGACACTTTGAGTCAAAATCACAGAAATGTTAAATGTTGCACAACAAACAATTTCTGACCGTTTAAAAGCTATGGGAAAGATCCAAAAGTGTGGAAAATGGGTGTCACATGAATTGAATGAAAGACAGATGGAAAACCAAAAAAACACTTGTGAAATTTTGCTTCAAAGACACGAAAGAAAATCGGTTTCATCGGATTGTTACTGGCGATAAAAAAATGGATTTATTTTAAGAATCCTAAACGGAAAAAATCATGGGTTAATCCGGGACAACCATCAACATCGACTCCAAAACCAGATCGATTCGCCAAGAAGACAATGCTGTGTGTTTGGTGGGACCAGAAAGGTGTGGGGTACCACGAGCTCCTAAAACCTGGTGAAACCGTTAATACTGATCGCTACCGACAACAAATGATCAATTTGAACCATGCATTGATCAAGAAACGACCATAATGGGCCAGAAGACACGGCAAGGTAATTTTGCTCCATGACAATGCACCTGCACACAAAGCAAAACCGGTTCAGGATACAATCAAAACACTTGGCTGGGAGCTGCTACCCCACCCGCCGTATTCACCAGACTTAACTCCTTCCGACTACCATTTGTTTTCATCGATGGGACACGCATTGGCTGAGCAGCACTTTCATTCTTACGAGGAGGTCGAAAATTGGGTGTCTGGTTGGTTTGCTTTAAAAGACGAACATTTTTATTGGCGTGGTATCCACAAATTGCCAAAAAGGTGGTCAAAATGTGTAGAAAACAATGGCCAATACTTTGAATAAAATGTTTTTTACTTTCCCATTCATAATTAGTGTTTTATTTTCACAAAAAAACGCTCAAAATTTAAAAATAAAAAAATCATTTTTGTTCCACATTCCAATCCAATTCCAATCCGTTCCAATTCGACGCTAAAAAGTCGACGCTATTTTGACGCAGCTCATGTTCGTGCCTGTACTCAAAATTACTGTACGACAAGATTTACAAGCAAATAGTTGTTGCACTTCGTTGTTCGATTTGGTCGCTCTTCCTTGTTCGATTAGGTCGTTTCTTGCAATGGCTCAAAGTGTTTGCTGCAGCTGTAACCGCACTCTGGTCACAGGCCCCCAAAGCTCGCCAGTGGACTCGACCGAGCTAGAGGGTAGGTCTACGCCAATCCCACTAATTCTGACTGAACTTTTCTTTCTTCCCTAGAAGAAGCTGACGAATGCTTGACGCTCTGTTCCCGGCACAGGTTGCCCGATTTCGTGGTCAACATGAAGCCCAAGTATTTACCAAATCTCCGGCAGCTGGCCATGCCCAATTACGATCAGGAGCGCATTGTGCTGATCCCACTGAAGGCGCAGTTGCACGTGCATGATGCAGCCGCCGCCCTGGCACTGCAAGAGGAGAAATGCCCCTGCTTTGAGATACCGCGTGCTCTGTTTCCCCTGCATGCGCCCCTCAAAAAGATCACGTTCTTGCCGCCGCTGCTGTTGCCCGTGGGCTTTGACGCGGGCGGCGTATTTGGAGCCGGGGTGCTGCCGCGCAAGTCGTATCCCCTGGGACTAATGTCCCCCCAGCAGAAGGGTCCGACTCCGCCGCTGTTTGTCGGCCGTCGACACACTAAGGCAATACCGATCATAGCCCAGGTGCCCCGGGGTCCGCCCGTCAGCATCAGTGCCGCCGAGCTGGCCGAGACCGAGCGCCGTCTGGAACGCAACGATGTCACGCTGGCCTCTATAATCATCCAGCCGTCGGCCTTGGTCGCCATGGACGACGTCCTCAACAATCCCAAGCCCGTGCAGTACAATATCTATGTGCCGGATCTGAGCGAGCTGCTTTTGTCGATGCCGCGCCTGAGCAAGATGTCCATGACCGTGCTGTCGACGGTGGTGCATTCGCATGTGCCGGCCGTGGCCTATGTCACCATGAGCGAGGACTGTCCCAAGTTTGAGTTGCCCGAGGAGCTCTTCCCGCCGCATGCCAACATCAAGAAGCCGGTTTTTCTGCCGCTTCGCTATCTGCCCAAGGGCTTCGATGCGGGCTGTGTCTTTGCACCCGGCTCTCTGCCCGACTTCCTGTACCATGGCGCCCTGAGCTTCGGTACTCCACAGCCACAGCACAATATAATCATAACGCCGCCTCTGTTTCTGGGACGCAGGGTCCTCGAGAAGCAAAAGTCTCGCATGCACTATTTCGCATTGGAGGGCAATGACGCTGATGTGAGCGAGGCTTTGGAGGATGTACGCAAAGCGGGCATACCGCTGCAGGTATTCAAGGAAGCACCCAATATAAATGTGGACTTGGCGGTGCAGCAGATGCGCCAAGTGATGGAGAATCCCGAAGAAATACGCGGCGAAATGGCGATGGCACGTCTGGAGCGCCGCCAGCAGGAGGTCGGCAATCGTTGGCGCAAGGCGGGCGTCGTCCCGCGCAAGGCCTGCTCCCAGTGCGGCAAGATTCACTAGAAAACAAGGACTAACGCAGATTTATTCCTTTTAAATTCATCAATCATTTGTTAGCTTAAGAGTTTTCGGACGGGGAGAGCCGACTTGACTTTGCATACAGTCAAATTGTCCGCCATGAAAATGATCATGTGTGTAGGAGTAGGCATGCGTGCGTGGGTGTATTCAAATCCAATAGCACAAGGGAAAATGTAATCGATATACATATGTAAATATATATTTATATAATAGAATATATGTAGTATATATATCCAGCTCTGCCTGCCACATTTTAGCTTGCCCGATTTCCGATTCGTTGCAAAAACCGAATTCACAAAATATTTTTTCTCCTTACTTTTAATACAAATATATTATTTAAGTTTTGTATACGATGAATATATACATATAACTATACACAGAGAGGTGAAAATAAACATGTGATTAATTCGGAGTTTACACGTTGAGGCATTATGAAGTTATCCCTATACTATGGAACAGGGACGCCCAACAGCGCCTTACGCGCACGCAGACACCAACAAGCAACAAGACAAAACCGGCTATTCTTTTTTGCAGTGTATGTGTGCAGTGTTTGGAAGTACCTAGGTACACTAGTCGGCAGAATTATTTTGACAAACAAATTTTCATAGATAAACCATTACATATTTAATACAGAAAATCCTAAAACTGGTACTTTTATCGAATACTGGTATGAAAGTAAGCTTTCAATAAATCATAAGTAGTCTACTATCAGCTGCTTGGATTAGAAAGTATTAATCGAGTTATAGGGGATGGCATAAGTATTGTGACAAGATTTTAAAATTGATTTATTCTCAGCACAGCACCTCAAATGTTAAAGGGAATAATTGATTGTTAGTAAGTTGTTCATGCTGAACCCGAATCTGGCTTAAAAAACTCCATATCTCCAATGGATTAACTGTAAATTAGACATAGAAATGCAGAAATTGGCTAATATGTCCAATTTCCAAGAACCAAATTTTTTTTAGAAAAAAAGGGAATTATTGAAAATTTGATTTGCTCGTGTTATAGTAGTTACTTTTATCTCTTAAATGTGATTTAAGCCATAATCATTTCATAAGATTTAAGTTCGGGATCGATCTGCCAAGTATGACCGATTTGAATTTCAATTAAAGTTCAAATCGATTTTAAATAAAGATTTGTATTTTACATGAGCGCCAGTGTTGTTTTTAAGTATACGGTGTATTTTGCTTTAAAAACTACACTGTAAAAAAAAATGATATAAATTTGCTTACAAATCGGTCATACCTTGCAGATCGATCACGAACGTATATCTTAAGAAATGATTTAGGCTTAAATCACATTTAACTGATAATAACAAGTTTTAAAACATGAACAAATCCAATTTTTAAAAAATATCCTTTTTTTCTAGAATTAGAATCTTAGAAATTGGTCAAATAAGCCATTTCTGCAATTTCAAGTATAATTTACAGGTTATCCGTTGGAGATATGGAGTTTTTAAGCCAGATTCGGGTTCAGCATGAAAAACTTGTTTAAAAGCAATCATTCTTTTGACATTTGAGGTACTGTGCTGAGAATAAATCAATTTTAAAATCTTGTCAAAATACTTTCTAATCCAAGCAGCTGATTGTAGACTACTTATGATTTATTGAAAGTGTTTTTTCATACCAGTATTCGATAAAAATGTCTTAGTTTTAAGATTTTCTGCTTAAAATATATAATAATTTATTTATGAAAATTTGTTTGTCCAAATAATTCTGCCGACTAGTGTACCTACCTAGATACAAATTTTGTGTATTTTTTACCTTACCTCAGTATTTTATTTTTTGGGTACCTTTTACCTTACCTAGGTCCAAATTTTCATTTACCTTACCTTATCAATAGCAAAGGTACTAAGTACTATGACAATTCCAAAAGTTAAATTGAAGTGGATTCCAAATAAGACCAGCAAAATTGTAAAGAGTTTTAAAAGTTGGCTTGTAGAAGAAATAACGAAAAACTTGGAAACTGTTGTCAATGAGAGTTCAAATTCAAAGGAGTCTGAAGACTTTTTCGATACCAATTCTGTGACATTGGACGAAACTGAGAATTGTTTTGCAAGTTCTAATATTGAATTGGAAGTCTAATCTGGCCGATAATAGCAAGTTTTCAGAGTCTATACTTAATTATAAAAATATTTGTAATGCTTTTTCATAATTATAATACCATTTTGCATAGCTCTGCTCCAGTTGAAAGAATTTTTAGCTGTGGAGGCCAAATACTTACTCCGAAAGGAAACAGACTAGGTGGCGTAATCTTCGAAACTCTTGTAATGTTAGAAAAGCGTGAAAGTATATAAGAAACAATGTAATAATATAACGTCAAATGCAATCAAAATGTTCCATTTTCAAATCTTTTTGGACTTAAGTTCTTACAGTGCATTATAACAATGTATGAATCTATCAATGGGCGTATTCAGCAGATAGATCCGATTTACGATTTCTGATTTACGATTTGCGATTGCTTATAATTCTCAGCTGTATGGCAATGATTGCTAAGTTTAGGTTTTTTCAGGCTTTAGTATATTTGGTCAAACTTCGGCTCGGCCGAAGTTTTGTATACCCTTGCAGCTTCCATTGAAAACAAAAAAGTTTTTCTAAGACTACTTTTTAGACCTTACTTTTCTATGGGATCTATACTATATAGATGTCTGATTTCGACCAAACTTGGTGAAATCATGGAAAAGCATAATACACTGTTAATTACGAAATTTGGAGGCGATCCCATTTAAAACAAAAAAGTTTTTTTCACTAGAACTTCTTTTTCGACCGATCATTCATGCTGCAGCTATATGCTATAGTCATCCGATTTTGATAAAACTTTGTCGAAATGTTTCCAAAGTATATACAATAAGTGTATGCCAATAAAAAGGACGTTTTCACTAAAAACAAAAAGTTTTCCTCACTAGAACTAGCTTTTCGACTAATCGTTCCTATGGGAGCTACGTGCTATAGACATCAGATTTCGACCAAACTTTGTAGAATTGTGTAAAAGTATATAAAATAAGTGTATGCCAATGATAAGGACGTTTTCATTAAAAACAAAAAAGTTTTTTTTCACTAGAACTTGTTTTTCGACCGATCGTTCCTATGGCAGCTATATGCTATAGTCATCCGATTTCGACCAAACTTAGTGAAATCATGGAAAAGGATAGTTAACTAAGAAATACGTACTTTAGAGGCGTTTCCATTATAAACAAAAAGTTTTTCTCACTAAGACTAGTTTTTCGACCGATCGTTCCTATGATAGCTATATGCTATAGTCATCCGATCCGGCCGGTTCCGACAAATGTGCAGCGTATTTGTACCAAAAGACTTCGTGCAAAGTTTGGTGAGGATAGCTTTAAAGATGACGGAGGAGATAGCATAGAAACAGACGGACGAGCAGAAGGACAGGGCTAAATCAACTCAGCTCGTCGTGCTGATCAAGAATATATATACTTTATGTGGTCGGAGATGCTTCCTTCTATGCGTTACAAACATCCGGACAATTTTATAATACCCTCTGCAAGGGTATAAAAATGTAGGCTTTGGTATTAAATACATTTGACATTTGAAAATGGATGCACGCGTTGAGAGTAAGTATGCATTATTAACTAAAAATTTAGTGGGTTTTTAATCAATGAATTGTCCTTTTAGCCGAGGATATCAAGGGCACCCCTGCTATAGATAGTCAGCGAAAGATTTTTCCAAACCATCGATAACTATCGATGGTTTTCAATAGTTTGTTATTTTATCGATAATATTATTGTAAAGCGACTTCTTAGGGACTTCTCTTTGTAGTTAAATTGTTACTGTTGATTTTATTATACTCTGTACCAGAGGTAAACAGAGTATATTAAGTATGTGCAAAAGTATGCAACAGGCAGCAGGAAGCATCATCTACCCTATCAAGTATATATATATTCTTGATCAGCATCAACAGCCGAGTCGATCTAGCCATGTCCGTCTGGCTCTCAATATGAACAAACAGATTTCAGAGATGGTAAGAGATAGAGGTTTGACATGTATGGGACATATGTATGCTTCTTATACTTGCAGGCAGATCAAGTTTATTTTTAATTTTTGCCACGCCCCCTCCCGCCCCCGCAAATTGGAAAAAACGTCATATCTCTCACAGTTTTATAAATAGAAGATTCGTTCCTTCTGGATAAGGAAAGGAATGGCAAAGATCGGATGAACGGTTGTCGAGTTATAAGGAAAACAAACAATTATGGGCAGCACCGGTCTCAACGGTGACGGGCAGCACTTCACAGGTACAGAGTATGCTGTAGTCGGGCTTGACCGACTTTTTTTTCTTGTTTTAAGTTTTATTGTAGTAGCCAGTTAAGGATATCCGTTGGCGAAATTTTAATAAATAAAATAAATATACAAATTGACCTAAAAGTTCAAGAATAAAATAATTAAAAAAAGAGTGGCCGTCGTGGAACACCCGGTACGTGCGAAACTCTTTACAAGGGATAACTTGAAATTAAAATACTTGCAACAGAATATAAAGTTATTTTGTCTTGTTTTAACCATCGAAAATCGATGTTGGCGCGCTATTTTATTTTTTTTTTAATTTTCCATTTTAACCAAAGAAGTTGTTGCTGAATTTCCCAACTTGAACATTTAATGCCCTTTTTTTAGGAAATGAAGTTCAGAAAGTACAAAATCAAGGAACGCCTGGTGCGTTCTGACCGATACTATTTGACCGGAATTCGTCCCTTTAAAAACTCGGGAACAATAAAGTCGCTGTTTGCTATCTTGGTCACTGTTTCGGTCAATGTTTTCGTCACTGTTTTGGTCACTGTTTTAGTCATTGTTTCGGTCAATGTTTTGATCACTGTTTCGGTCACTGGGTCGGTCACTGTTTTGGTCACTATTTTAGTCAGTGTTTTGTTCACTGTTTCGGTCGCCATTGTCTCGGTCATCGCACTGTGGCTCGTTTCCCGAAAACTCGTGGCAAAAATCATTTTTCGAGTTGTTCCGTTTGAGAAAAATGTTTATATTTTTTAACTAAGAAATGGTTGAAGTATTTTATGCAGAATGTATATGTTTTTAAAAAATTTTGTTGTAGGCTGTGGAGCTCGTCAAAGTCAAAAAATGTTTCCAAAAAATGCCAAGTGAGAAATTTTACGCTTTAAAAGGGCAAGTTTGGCGTAGTCTACCTTTGAATTGAGCTTAGTCTTTGTATTAAGCTTATTTATTTATATTAACTGGCCTATCTTTAAATGCATAAAAAAAAAATTTTAAGGAGAAATATTTTTTTTTTTTTTCTTTGCACCTTTTTTGGGGTTGTTTTTGAACTTTCGGTTGACTTTAGAAAAAATGGCGGGGAGTGCCGGAAAGTTTTACTTTTGAATATGATTCGGTACATATTTTTAAAGATATTTAAAAAAAAAACCATTGCCACAATTGAACCCAGCGAAATTTATTTTGGTTTTTGTAAAGTAACATACGGTAAATTGCATATCAGCCAGTTGCTCTTACGTAGTAGCATTTGTTACTACAAAATCTACTATTTTGGGACTTAGCCTATTTTAATAATTGTACATTTTAGTAATAGTAAAGATAATTTAATTTAACCCCATCTCTAATCCCCAACTTCGCAGGCGCGAGCTCCACTCTCCCCAAATAATAAAATATTGTTGGAAGTTTAGATTAATTTTCAGAGTCCTCGATATTTTCGAAGAGGCTCATGACTTCTGCCGAATACATCGCTTTCATTTCGGGTAATGATCTTACATGTCTTAGCGAAGATATTTTTGGATCCGATGAGGCGGAGAGTATGTTGAACAAGTTAGCTCACGCCCTTTTCAATGCCACGTCCACTTCAATTTTTGTTTCAAAAATTTGTTTGATGTATTGAGAATATATACTTCAACTCAATATCTCAACTAGTTCAAAAGTTACAGGTTTTTGCCACGAGTTTTCGGAAAACGAGCCACAGTGCATCGCTATTCCACCACCACCCACCCATTCAACCTCAAGCAAAGTTCGGAACGCCCCAAATTATGTGTCTAAAAAGAGTTGAGCTTAAGAGCGTTTTTGGAGTAAACACATAAATTTGAGGATTTTCGAAGCATATTCAGTGCTCTCTAAGAACGGACTCATAAAAATCATTTATTTCTTAGCATTTTCGGAGTCGAAGTAGGCAAGTAATCAAAAATTCTGTTTTGGTTGGATGTTTGGCATCAAGTGCTTAGAAAAGTAACTTTTATGTGTCTTTTGTGAGGTTTTATATGCTTCACTAGGACGGTGAAAGCACTTATATCTATGCCAGACAAGAGTTAGATTAGACTCAGAAATCTTCCACATAAAGTGCGACCGTTTTCATAGAAAAAATCGATTATTCCGGGCTCTTTTTTGAGCACATTGTGACGGTGAATGTTCTTAAAAAAGCTTCAGATAAGAGACAGATTACGCACATATTGCTTGCTGGGCACCTGCTGCTAAGCCTGTCTTGCAAAGACCAAAGCTGCTGACTTTGCAAATTCAAAAGCGTAGCCAAAGTCGACCGTCCGTAAAACAGCTTCGCTCTAATAAATTTTTAATTATTCCACGAAAACGGTATATTTAAATTACATGGGATTTGTAGTGTAGATCCCTTTCTCTTGTGCGAAAATTACAAGCGCACAAGCCAAGAGATTGAGAGAAGCTCGGCTGTGGCCCTTTGGGGCTGTGTCAAGCCATTTTACATACATTTCACATTGGGCCAGATTTCAGTTTGGGCGGCTTAAATTCAAATTTTTTATGGAAACAAATCGTGATTTTTATCAAATATTCTTAAAGAATATACATTAGGCATATTAAATCCACTAAGCGTTTTGATATTAGTGCAGCCCTGGCTTTTTAACAGGGCTGCAAAGTCAAGTGTTCGGACAGCTGCTTGTTGTGTTAAAAAAACGAGAAGCGGTCACTCAACTTTAAGCTTGTGCCAATTTATAACCTGTGCGTACAAATTTAATCTAAAATATGGAAATTAAAGGTGAGGGTATGTAGAATGTGAAAACTGAATCAAATTGTATGTTGTTTTTGTTATATGTTGCTTCTGTTTACCGTTTTGTTATGTCCTTATATAGAAAAACCTAACGAAAGTGCCCGTGAATTGTGGAGTATAACTAACATTATGACAATTTATGTCAAAAAGTAAATATGTAGAGTTTGACCTTAAAGTGTATTTCTCATCGTGTTATTAATGATTTTTGCGGCTTTTTGCGGCTTTGCGCGTATTCTCTTGATATTTGCAGTTAAGTTTGCGCTCAGCCATGCAACGCTGTTTAATGTATGGAACAAAAACAACCGAAATGCCCGTGCAATTTCAAGCTGGATTTTTGATTTTTGGAAATAATACTAAGAAAACAAAATGTTCAAAAGAGGTTGTGGAAGGAAATGGGCCTACACGTGGATAAGCTAAAGCAGAATGGAAATGGAAACTCCAACGATGGCAATACTGCTAGGAGGGCATTTTCAAATGTGAAGTTTTTTGCAGAATTCCAAGAATTTTCCACGTAGTGTTAATTTCAATTTTATGCAAACTTTCAATTAGTGCGTACAAGTTTCAGCAATTTTGTCAGAAAATAGTCTCCTCATACTTGTCCAAATACGCATGGTATCCGATGTCAGCAACTGTACATAAATTTTTAATACACGGTTTCCAAATAATAGTTTCGTCTGAAATACCAATAGGTTGTCTTGGGGAAAACGCTCTGAAGCACGCAACGAGTATTATAAATGGAACAGACGATCACATGCTCGACTAAACTCTAGACTCAACAATATGACAGATGTTTTCCAAAGAGCAATGGATTCCTCGGATCCTCTTCTATCCAGCATATTTCTTAATAAAAGATTAGCTCAAATCCAAAATAAAACCTTTGCCAAACGAGGTAATTGAGCTATTAGAGTCGCCAAGTTTTAAAATAAACTGCACTAACATTTCCCCAGACATAGACAGCGACTCTGATGCTGAAGTGGACTGTGATTCGATTCCTATTGAACTAGATTTTAAGCTAGATGAAATTTAAATAGTAATTAATCCAGGGATAACATAATAGTAAGTGCTCTTTTCAATATACCTTTGAATAAAACTATTATTTACTTTATTTTTGTAAACTAAGAAGAAAGTTTGAATGTGACATTTAATTTATTTTTATGCCAAGAAAAAAATATGAATTCATGATTAAAATACTATTAATGATTTAATGACTTAAAAATATAAATACACATTATAAAAATTACCTAAAATTTAAATATAAACATTTAGGTAACAGAAATGCTTGTTTTAAAAAAAGATAATTAACGGCAATTTAAGGCCCTCTTCTGGTCTTCTGGTCGCCATTTTTACAAATTTAATTGTTTTTCGTCTTCGAGCTTTTAAGGCATTTATACTTACCAATTTCCCGTTTTTTCTCCCGATAATAGTGACTCCCGGAAAGCTGCGAACCATCGACACCATTATTAAGAAGAACCTACTTTGAAGGCCGAGAACTTTTTAAACAGCCCTCGCATTGTTACACTTTTAATTTTGTGTATTTTGTAATTAATAGTACAACCAAATACAAAAAACAGAATTACGAAATTTTTCCCAGATTTCTTCCATAAGTTTTAAAAAACCAGGTAAAATTTAGCCGCCTACACCAGAAGAGGGCCCTATTATAATATGGGCGGTAAGGGTGGGCGTGGTCGGATTGTTGTACAACTTTGCCCAATTATTATACACTTAATGTCTATCAAATGTGCCAAATTGCAATTGTCTAACTACATTTCTCGAATTTATGCCGCCCAAGCTGAAATCTGGCCCAATGTGCATTGTGCAGCTGGAAAAAGACTCATGAACTGCAAATATTTATTCGAAAGTACTGATATTAATAATATTTACCAGCTTATAATCTGCATTAAGACTGTCGATCAAAATTTGTCCTGCTTTGAAGAAGTTTTTGACGTTATTTCGCTCCATGGTCATGATACGGGGCAAATTTTATTTGATGCATTAATGGCAAAAGTGATGACGGATAAAAGCAAACTAAGTTGCGTTTGTACAGATGGAGCTAATGTTATGAGAGGGAAAAACAAAGGTCTTGTGGGAATTCTTAAAAAGAACGGAATTCTTTGCCCAACATTCCATTGCATCATTCATCAGTAAGCCATTTTTGCTAAGGAATTAAAAATGATTTCTGCTATGAACATTTCTGTTAAAATAATAAATAAAATAAAAGGTGGACATAATGCGTTGACACATGAAAATTTAAGAAATTCATAAAAGAATTAGATGCAGAACATGGAGATCTTTTAATGTACACAGAAGTACGGTGGATCAGTAGAGACAAATGCTTGGAACGGCTTTTTAACCAGCTTTCTAAAAACGGTTGAAAAAGGCGCAGAAGATCTTCTTTTTTCGCTTCAAAACGAGGACTTTTTATTGGACTTGGCGTTCCTCTGCGATATGACAAGAATGTTAAACGACCTCAATCTATCCCTGCAAGGTAAGAATAAAAGATCTTTGAATTAGTCAGATTAGTAGACAATTTTTCAATTCACCAACTTAAAAACAATAGCTCTGTCAATTTAGAAAAAACATCCCTTATACTTTCTGAATTAAAAATCAATAGTTTTGTCAAAATTCAGGAATACGCTCAATTAACCGATTCGCTAAGAGCCAATATTAACAATAGATTTCAGGACTTTGAAATGATAAAAAACTAATTGAAGTACACGATTGTCCACTTACTTGTGAAATTACAGCAGATCTTGACGTCCAATTACGCGAAGAGCTCGAAATGTTACGGAATGATTTAGCAATCCCTTTAGACACCGGAGAAAAATTTTGGGCGGGCATTGATGAGAAGAAATATCCAAAGCTCAAACACGAAATTTATAGGTTATACTCAATGTTTGGTTCGACATACAACTGCGAAGTAGCATTTTCTAGTATGAAAATAATTTTTAGCAAGCTACGAAACCAGATATCTGATCAATATTTTGCCGACCTATTGCGTATTAAGGAATACAAAGGAGACGTAGATTTGGATGTCTTAATGAGAACGAATCAGTGAAGTATGCATACGGAAGAATTTAATTTCGTCCATTTTAATTTTTATTCATTTTTACTATGCTTTTTTTCTTACTCTTATTATAATTTTAGCATACGGATCAATTCCATTTCGGTTTATTTAATTTTAAATTAATATTAAATATGGTTTTCATATCCTTGCTATAATAAAATCTTTGAGTTGTATGCTTTCACACAAGTCTACTAAGTTTTCTTAAAATCGGATGACTATCGCATATATTCAAGCTGCAAGGGTATATAAACTTCGGAAGTTAACTTTCCTCTATTTTTCTATTTATAATTTTAATGCAAAAGGAGCAATTTTATTTCGTTTTATTTAATTTTTTACCATACATTACTTATTATAGTTTTTTTAATCTTATTCTATTTTTAACTTTTAACGACTGTCTTATTTTCATGTTCAAATAAAGTTTAAAAGCTTAAAGTTTGTTTACCTTAAATTAAGGAAAAAACTCATATAAGTTTTTTAATTATCTAGAACCAGTTAGAAAAATTATCATGCAAATATATATACAGCCTTGACTTACCTAGCGCCGTTTTACTTAACGGCCATATTTTTCGATCCCAGTTGAGGCCGTTAAGCGAGGTATTGGTGTATAAATATATAACAAGTGATTTCGTGAGTCCATCTCTAGCCAGCTGCGAGCTAGTGCAGTTATCGATAAGTACCCATGCATGCCTCATTCTAACTACTAACTCAAGAGAAACATCAACGCACACAGCTTTGTCCAAATGAGTGAGCGTGCCGGTTGGAAAATTATAAGGAAAACGATTGGCTCTCATAGGTTTTGCCGTTGCAAATGGGCGAAAACTTATGAGCTCTATAAGAAATCCTGGAGCAATCCTGACCTCTTGGAGTTGGTGAGTGTAACATCCGCGGAAATGGCCGTTTTCTTACATATCATGATACAACTATACACGTATGGCGGATAAGTCACTGTGCTCTCTATTGAGTCCACATTATTTCAGTCTGGGTGGGTTTTTGTCAGTCCACATTTTTGAATGTACGCCATACATATATAGTTGTATCAAGTTCCTGTTTTTGCAAGTCGATGTGGATTTGGTGAATTTGCACTGCTCAGTTTGAGCATGAGCTATGCAAATCCGTAAAATCCACCTCGATTTGCAATAACATCAACATAAAAAAACTTGCAGTCGCCGCCGCCGGAGAATGGAGAGCAGCAGCAGATAGCTGGAAAGTTGCAGCATCTCAAACTCGACCAACAGAAGAATCCTCTACGGACACAGAAGCAGCAAAAGTTCCAACTAAAACAGGCCCATGAAGAAGAATTGGATGACATACCGCTGGCGGGTTTGATGAAGAAAGAAGCTAAAGATGTCAACTCTAACCTGCAGAAGCCGCCGCTGGAGAGTGGACAGCAGCAGCAGATAGCTGGAAAGTTGCAGCATCTCAGACTCGACCGAAAGAAGAATCCTCTACGGACACAGAAGCAGCAAAAGCTCCAACAGGCTCACGAAGAAGCATTGGATGACACACAGCTGGCTGTTTCGATGAAGAAAGAAGCTAAAGATGTCAACTCTAACCTGCAGAAGCCGCCGCTGGAGAGTGGACAGCAGCAGCAGATAGCTGGAAAGTTGCAGCATCCCAGACTCGACCGAAAGAAGAATCCTCTACGGACACAGAAGCAGCAAAAGCTCCAACAGGCTCACGAAGAAGCATTGGATCTCACACCGCTGGCGGTTTTGATGAAGAAAGAAGCTAAAGATGTCAACTCTAACCTGCAGAAGCCGCCGCTGGAGAGTGGACAGCAGCAGCAGATAGCTGGAAAGTTGCAGCATCTCAGACTCGACCAAAAGAAGAATCCTCTACGGACACAGAAGCAGCTAAAGCTCCAACTCCACAAAGAACATCATCCGGCGGCCGACCCTACCAAACTGAAGAAGAAAAAGCCTGTGAAGAGATTACTTAAACCCAGACAACACGAAGTTCCGTCAACGTCCACCAAAATGACACCGAAAAATGCAGCCGAAAAAGTTGTAAGCTCGATTGTGGAATTTAAACGACCCAACCAGTTTCTTTTGTTGCCACAGATTCCAGATAAAAGGCTGAAGCCATCATACAGGCTTCCACCGCAGACAGAGGATGAGGAGGATAATATTCCCCTATGCCTCGGTATGGTCGCATATAACGATCACAATTTAAGCCAGAAACCAATTTCACCTGGGTGTGTACCGAATGATCCTGAAACGGAGGAACTGTTGATTAATAATGACATGGAACTGATTAACCCACGGGGCGGAGATGGCGGCCTTGATATTTGTGACATTTTCATGGATGAAACTAATGTGGCCCATGAGATGGAACTATTTTCGTCCAAAGAGGAAGCGGTAAGGGTGTCTACCGCTCCTCTACCGTTGACAAGTGACGGATTGACGCCTCTAGAGCTGGACGCGTTAATGGTGGGTCCCCTTGATTACGAATATGAGGATGTTGATATTTTGTCGGAGAAGGCTCAGCCAGAGATAATGCCAGAGATGTCCGCACCTTCATCCAGCCAGCAGCAGCAACAGCTTGCCCACGTTGTTTCGCCCTATCGCCTGCCACCACCCCCTTTGGACCCCACCACCCCATTCATCAGCTACTTGATCCTTGATCTGTTTGGCCATAGCCAGCTAAAGACCTTAGGTGAAGTTGAGAGTCGGCTTAGACGTTTGGAGGATGCTTTATTGGTCAACACGTACTCGAAGGCCTTGCGCAGTAGCATCTTCTTCAACCACTTTTTTGTCTGCTATGCGAATGTCTTTGCCAATCGTTGTAACCTGCAGCGTCTACTTCAAATGCTGACCGACTGTGGAAACTATAAGGAGATCAGTGCCCGCTGTGTGCGTACCGTCTACGATCTTCTACACGAATTTGGTGAACAGCGACAAGCGGTGGCCCGAATTATGCAAGAAATTTGGTCTGCTAGTAGTGCCCATGAATTTGCGGACTTGACTGTGACGATATTGCAAATTTTGGCTGCAAACAACTGGTATGATTATATGGAACAGTTGGTGGAGTTGTTTGGAGCCTATCGCTTTCCCATACTAGATGCCTTCATGACCAGCATTGTGGATTCGGCCGCCCAGAGGGAGGAGCTAGTGCCTTTAGCACTACAGCTGATTCAGTATAGACGGGTGGATGGTGTCCATGATCAGATACTTGATACGTCGCTCAACATTCTAAGTGAGACCAATCCGTACAGCGAATGGAACACTATATTTTCATGATATAATGCACGATTAACAAAAAAGTTGGAAAATCTTTTGTTTTCTAATTCTGACAACTCTGTATCAAATTCAAAATCATCGACTTATACATAATTCTTATACTATTTAGAAATATACACCCAGATAAAAAAATAGCCGCACTTTTCCCCAAATGTTATTCTATTGGTCAAATTTTGTTTTCAGTTGTCAGTGAATCAATTTCAAACAAAAATCCATAAACTGTTTTTTATACCGTTGCTGAAGGTATACTAAAATTGTCCAGATGTTTGTAACGCATACAAGGAAGCATTTCCGACCAAATGCTATCTCCTCCTGGTGGGGGTCAGTTGCTATGGGGGCTGAAGCCCCAGACTCCAATTTTCGTAGCTCACCAAATAAATGCAAAAGTCAATATATGTGCGCTAATCAAGAATCTTAGAAAATGCTGGAAAATATTTCGATTTTTAGAATGTTGATGTTTTGCCGGTTCGAGGTCAAGAATGAAAACACAAAATTAAATTTTGGTTTTATTTCCTCCAATATATTTCGGATGCGCGTCGGCCTCCGTCTTCAGGGACACTACAAAAACAATTTACCAATTAATTTAATACATTTAAACAAAAGACCGTGAACATTTTACATACAATTTATAACACGTCTGTACCGCTTGACGTGGAGTTCAGTACTGAGTTGTTATTTATTTAAGAGATGTCTGTAAAGATGAGCACAGTTTTCAGTGTCCGTTTTGTAGTTAAGTCTCTTATCCGTTGGTGAGTAGTCAATTATATGTAACATTTCAAGAGTAAAGCGTTTCCTATAGTTGTTCTCTTGTTGTAAGATTGTTGTTTTTTCAAAATCTGGTGCATGTCCGCTCTCCAAACAGTGGGTCGCCAATGCAGTTTTCTGTATGGTCGTTTGGTGTCGAAGCTTGTAGTCAGATTTATGTTGTGATATTCTTGTTTTTAATTTTGATTTTGTTGTTCCGATGTAAAATTTATTGCACGCGCTCTCTAAATGTCCATTGCATGGTATTCTATATATCACATTGCTTTTGTCTGCTATGTCAATTTTGGACTTCGTCTTATTATAAAAATTCTTCATAGTGTTTGTGGGCTTATGGGCTATTTGTATGTTTTGATTGTTATAGCAATCCGAATTTGCAAACCGTTCTGATATTTTTGGGACGTAAGTCAGGGATCTGTATGATTTTGGTTTTTTTGTTCTCCTTTGGATTTGTAGTCTTATGTTTCTCTATTAAGGAGTTTATAATCGTCATTGGGAAGTCATTGTTTTTTAATAAATTCCTAATTTCGGAAATGATCTCCTTATGGTAGGTCTCGTCGCTAATGTTCAGCATCCGCTGTATTTATTACCATATTTTTGGGGTGTTTGGAGTGAAAATTAATAATTCGTCCTGATGCTGAAGGTTTCTTATACCATTTTATTTTGATTTTATTTCCATGTCTGTTTAAAGTAGTGTCCAAATAAGGTAGTCTTCCATCGATTTCCAGTTCTGTGGTAAATTTAATATTACGATGGTAGGAGTTTAATGTATTTAATGTGTCCTGGATCTCGTCTTCTTTTAAGGGCTTACATACAGTTAGAAGGCTTTAAAAAGACGGATTTTCAAGAATTTTTTTCGCGCAGACTATTCAATTTATTAATTTGAAAATTGGTGTACATATTATAATAACCTTATAATATATTAACATATTTTTTGTTTGTAAAAATAATCATCGCGAATGTTGCTATCGCCGATCTCCTAGAGCTCCGCAAAAAAACCAATTTTGCGGTGATCACGATATCTCTGGACCGGATTATCTGAAATGAAAAAACCAAATAAATTTCGGTAATATAATACATTATCTAGTATTTAATCGAAGGAATTAGCGAAAAAATAATTTTTGAAAAAAATAAAAGACTCGATTTTGAACGAAAATTTAAGCCTTAAATTGTTTATAAAATGGAAAATATTTATCGGAGAAAAAAATCTTCGATTAATTACTAAAAAATCTAGTTAAAAAGGTTGTGTTAAAATTTGAGACTGATCGGTTCAGCCGTTTTCGAGAAATCTTGATCACCGATTTTGAAAACATAGTTTTGAGAAAAACGCGTTTAAAGTTTCAAAAGCGTTTTACATGTGGTAAATTTTGTTTTTTTTTCAACTTACATGGAGTCATCTATTCCAGGGCCATATAATAATCCGTTCGCATCGTTGGCAGCTTCGATTTGATGCTGTCTGCGAGCCATTCTTCCCTCTCTGGTGCTCTCGTGTGATCTCAGGTCGGAGATCTTGATGCGCTGCGAATCTTCTTTATCTGTATATGAATGCGCATTGGACCCAAGTGAGACGCCCATTGCATTCATATAATATAAAAGGGCAGCTGTCCCTTCATTGAAGATGCCAGCAGCTACATATGCAGCCATTTCCACCGTTTTTGATCCGGCTGGAAGTACTTTTGGAGAGATCTTCCACACCAGTTGGTTATAGCTTTCATTATTGTTTTGGGTGAAACCACCCACACATCTTTCCAATAATTTTTCATCGCTGAGATCTTCATAAATGGGCCTCAGGGCCTCAGCAACTTCTTGTGGAAATGGCTGATAATCATGCTTATTAACTGATAAGTTATCAGCAGCTGCTGCCCGCTGCCAAGAGCACCATGAGTCCAATCCGATCGGACACTTTGCGTGTTGTTGATTTTCGTCTGTCGAGCAGTAATGATAAAATGTGGCCCAGATTGCATTACTCATATTCTCAACCGAATCACAATTTCTCCTAATTGCTAAGCCATAATAAACTGTCAACTTGTCGATCATTTTTGCTGTCAGCTTGCCTTTTCCACCGAGAGTTTTTTTTTGTATTTTTTTCCATCCTTTTTTTCCACCGTTTCCACTTTCTTTTTCACACAATTTCGGAGTCGCGTTCCCATTTTCTTCTGTACGTGTCCAATACATTCCTTCTTCACGACTTCTTGATCACCGTATGGGGCAGCTTTCAAAATCCCGGAGTACGTTTTAGAATCACCGTCTCCAATGTAATTTCTGTACTGCACTCCGAATTTTTCCACTGAACGCTTGAAAAGGTCGATCACTGCATCAACTTCCATTTTTCCAGAAGAACCTGAATGATTACAACTGCAATCATCTTGATGGTTTTCATACCATTGTTGATATTCTTCACTATCAAGTTTGCTTTTCCAAGTTTCGCATTGTTTGCAATAGGCACTTTTCACGAGGATATCAATTACTTTCCCAGAATAATATCCGATCAATGATGTCACTCCATACAAGGAAGTATATCCTCGCTTTTTCCAGGTTCCATCGCCGGACACGGTAAGCTTTGCAGATTTTTCGTCACCTTGGTGTTCAGCAGTCAAGTCTTTTTCTTCATGGCAAGCATGCTGAAAAAGTTCGCAAATAAATCGTCCACATATTTGGTGAGCAGTCTTGGAGGGTGTCTAAATTTTTTAATGGTGTTGTCAAGTAGTTCTTCCATCACGATATCCGCTATTACCGGCGATGCCGGAGATCCCATAGGCATGCCCTTAAGTTGTGGGTATATTTGATCCTCGAACTTAAAATATCTATTTTCCATAATGCAAAATCTGAGTATTTCAATGAAAAGTGTCCTTGGTATTTTAGTGTATTCCTGTATCGATGTCCATTTTTTTCCTATGATATCTAATGCTAATTCTATCGTAATGCTCTGAAATAGTGAAACTACATCAACAGAGACTAATTTCTCTATGTCAGAAATGTGGGTGTTGTTGGTCCGTTGCTTAAATTCCATCGAGTTCTTAACATTGTAGATGGAATCGGCCGTGATGTTTTTTCAAATTTGTGCCACGTATCTACATAGTCCACTAGAGGGTGCGTCAAAAGATGAGCAAATTGGTCTCAGTGGAGTTCCGTCTTTATGGATTTTCGGAAGTCCATATATTCTAGGGGGCAGCGCCGTTGTTGTCGTTAGTGTATTTTTCTCCGTCTTAGAAATTATGTCTAGCTTAAACAATTTTTCCACCAAACTGTTGTTTTTGGTCTGTAATCTTGTTGTTGGATCTTGTCTTAATTTCCTATAAGTGCACATGTCCCCTAATATGTCCATCATTTTGTTTCTGTAATCGTCCTTTTCCATTGCAACAGTCTTGTTTCCTTTGTCAGCATTTAAAATTAATATATTGTCATTATTGCACGATCCCTTGTGCTTTCTCACTGTCTTTTGTTTAAATGTACACCTATCCCTCGCTTTGCGTCGGGGATACGTTCCAAAAAAAATACGACTATTTGAGTCGTCGTTGAAACGACGCAAAGTGAATTAGGATTTTCTATAGCAAACCATGTAAAGTTCGAAGATGGGTTCCAGGGTTACAAAAATACTACTTTTTAAAAAGAAAATTGAGCAAAAATAGCGTGAAATACATTTCCTTGTAGCAATTGATATTCGTAGCTACCGCCTGGGACACTTTAAGACTCCTTTCGCTGTCGGGATTTTTTTTTTAAAAAAATATACATACCTTCGTCAATCAAACACATAGCTTTATATTTTGTTGGAATTTTATTTTTGGGTTTTGAGATTTCTATTGAACTGTCAGAGGGCATAGCGACATATCTCCGACGTCATATCTCCGAATAACATTTGTTTTGAAACGACAACCCCGACAAGAACATATCTCCGCTCGGAGTTATGTCATTTTGAAACGACATATCTCCGACAGAAAAAAAGCGTCATATCTCCGCGCGGAGTTGTGTCGTTTTGAAACGACATATTTCCGACAGAAAAAAAGCGTCATATCTCCGCGCGGAGTTATGTCGTTTTAAAACGACATATCTCCGACGTGTTTCAAACGACATATCTCCGACGCACAGTGGCTCGCTTTCTCAAAACACGTTGCATAAATCATAACTCTTGATCTATTCGAGTTATCCACAACAGTTTTTTCCTAATAATCTGGAAACTTCAAAGATTGACGTATAGTTCTTAGGGATACGCCCACAAATAAGGGCGTAATTACGTCGGTAAACTCAAAATTTTAATTTAAAAAAAAATGAAAAGAACCAGACATTTTTTTTGAATATTCATTCTCACTCATTTTAAAGAAAAAAAAATTACTTAAAAAAAAATTTTAGTAAAAATAAATTATTATTTTTTCAGTTTTTTTGTTCATATTTCGATCTTTTTAAATATGCATTTCAATTGGTAAGACGTTAGAACTTGAAATAAAAAATTTTGAGTAAAATATCTATTATCCGACCTCTTGGGGTCGTTTAGTTATCATGGGTTGGCATGAAAAATGGCTAATATCTCCAATCGGGATCAATTGTAGCAATCGATTTTTTTTAATTTGTTTCTTGAATATTGTCTTTAACTTTTTGTAAAGTCAAATCTCTGAGCACGCCG
The DNA here is from genome assembly GCA_018904265.1 of Lordiphosa collinella. NCBI lineage: Eukaryota > Metazoa > Arthropoda > Insecta > Diptera > Drosophilidae > Lordiphosa > Lordiphosa collinella. Next base: position 114,290 of record JAEIFV010000184.1, on the reverse strand, counting down.
GGCCCATTTTACTCAATGAAAAAAAAATTAGGTCGGTAGCTTAAGTGGTTTTTGAGAGATATGCATCTATTTTCCATCTTTTCAAAAGTTGAAAAATGTTTCCACTTTACAAAGCTCCTACATCTAAAAAAAATTGTAAAATTCTTTGTTTTACGTTATTAAATAGCTTGACCAATTCCTAATTAAAGTGCATCAATAGCTTTGCCAAGTTCAACAGCTCGAAATTTGATTTTTGCAACGAGTTTTTGGAAAACGAGCCACTGAGCGACGTGTTACAAACGACATATCTCCGAGCGGAGTTTGTCGTTTTGAAACGACTTATCTCCGACGTGTTACAAATAACATATCTCCGCCGTGTTAATAACGACATATCTTCGAGTAGTAAAAACAAGCGGAGATTTGTTGTTTCACAATGACTCAATCCTGATGTTCAACTTTTTAACTTTAGCCTGTGAACTGTAAAAACGAGATAGCACAGCTAACTTTGTCTGTGCCTGCAGACAATGCTAGTCTACATTTGGTTGCTCTATTTAGAACTTCTGGTCTCTGAGATCGAGGTGCTCATACAGACGGATGGACAGACAGACAGGGCTATATTGACTCGGCTGTTGATGCTGATCAAGAATACAAAAACAAAATCCAAACTTTAAACGCGATTTTATCAATATCACTTTTTTGAACTGGTTCCAGAAAACATTGATCGATTTCGAATAAAAATGATCGATTTTCGAAGTTTTGACTTTGCAGCTCTGGTGTTTTTGAAGCTACCTCAAACGTGGAGGCAGGTGCGAAAATCGCATTAATTCTGAACACATCCTTTTTTATTTTAAACATTACGGATAAGCCGTTTCCAAACAAAATACGGAACCATTCGACGAACTCTTTATTTTTTTCCCAACTTTAAAGGGCGCTACACCAACAGCCGCATCAACAACAAATCTAAAAATTTAATTTATAATTTTATTTAATACAGAGTTCAACAAATATTGGGTCATCAAAGACCCAAAGACCCGTTCCTTATTCGTTTGAACAGTGTAGTTTATGGTCCTTCTCTGAAACTTTGCGGTGAATTTAAGCAAATTGAATTTTTTTTTAGATTATTTATCACTAATTTTAAAAAGACCGTAGCGACCCACAGCTATTTAAGGTTGTTTCTATAATTCAATAAATTGTACATCTTTTTTAAATTATTTATGGTTCCTGGGCAGGAACAAGCAAGCAGGAATTTAATTAATTGCCGTCCAAAGACTATGGCTCTCTCTATGCATGTAAATTTTCAAGTGCCTCATTGCGCTTATGATGTCTTATTAATAAATTTTTGAAAAGTGTCATCTTATTTGTGGGCGTAACCCTAAGACCTGTACGTCAAAAAAATCTTTGAAGTTTCCAGATTATTTGAAAAAAATTTTGTGGATAACTCGAATAGATCAAAAATTATGATTTATGCAACGTGTTTTGAGAAAGGGAGCCACTGTGCGTTGGAGATATGTCGTTTCAAAACGACATATCTCCGCGCGGAGTTGTGTCGTTTTGAAACGACATATCTTCGACGTGTTAAAAACGTCATATCTCCGCGCGGAGTTATGTCGTTTTGAAACGACATATCTCCGACAGAAAAAAAGCGTCATATCTCCGCTCGGAGTTATGTCGTTTTAAAACGACATATCTTCGACGCTTCACAGACGACATATCTCCGCGCGGAGTTGTGTCGTTTTGAAACGACATATCTTCGACGTGTTAAAAACGACATATCTCCGCGCGGAGTTATGTCGTTTTAAAACGACACATCTCCGAGCAAAGTTCTTCATTCGGAGAATGTCTTGGTTGTGCAACGTCTGAGCAATGTCGATCTTACCTGTCAGAGTCATCTTCTTCATTAGCATTTGCAATTCCAGTTGCAAAAGTTCTTCATATAATTATTTTTTGTTGTATTTTATAATAAATTTATGGCGGTCTCCCCCCAAACTTTAAAATTAGACTTTCTAGTTAAATTAGAAATTTCATGACGAACAGCTGGTGTATCATCAACTTCTACAGTGCATTTTCGCTGAACACATTCGGGCAATATTTTGCGCCAAACATCATTCATGCAAGATGGTTTAACCTCCTCCCACGAATCGGATATAATTTTTATGGCTTTCATAATGTTAAACTTTTTCCAAAACTCTAGCATGGTAGGTTTATCTTGTCCATCAGTCTCACTTATAAGAAGTTGAAAGGTTCGTCGAAGGTAATAACTTTTAAAAGTCGATATTACTCCCTGATCCATGGGCTGAATAACTGATGTTGTATTAGGCGGCAAAAATACAAATTTCACCTTTTCTGACAACTCATCAATGTAAACTGGGTGGCCAGGAGCATTGTCTACTAAAAACCAAAGCCTTGAAGCTTAAGTTTTCCTTGTTGGAATAGCACACGTTGAAACCCAGTTTTGAAATAAAGATGCTGTCATCCATGCTTTCTTGTTTGCACGCCAATGGACAGGAAGAAGATTCTTTGAGCAACCTTTCATAGCTCTTGGGTTTTCTGATTAATAAATAAGAAATGGTTTAAATTTAAAATCACCATTTGCATTACCACCAAGAAGAAGAGTCAGTCTATCCTTGCTAGCTTTAAATCCTGACGCCGATTTTTCTGTTTTAGATATAAAAGTTCTGTGAGGTAGACGTTTCCAAAATAATCCAGTCTCGTCAACATTAAAGACTTGTTTTGGATCATAGCCACCTTCATGAATTAATGCTTTTAACTCTTTGGGTAGAGTTCTGCAGCAGCTATATCAGCGCTAGCTGCTTCACCTTTAAAAGCAATGCTGTGCAGATTTGCTCGAACCTTGAATCTCTCAAAACAGCCTGACTAGCTTCAAATGTTTCATTCTTGGTTGTATTACTATCACTAGCATTATCGCTGGATACTGCTTGACTTTTATGTCATCAAATATGCTTTTTGGCTTTCGTCTGAATTACTCTTGTATCCAATGGTATTCTCTGTGCGACTTGATTTTCAATCCAAATAGAAAGCAGTGGCGGATCCAGAGACGATTCTTGGGGGGGGAAATTGAACTTATTCTTCGATTTGGGGTTCAAACTTATTATTGCGAGAGAAATACAGTACAAATTATAAAACAAAAAATTGTCCATCCCAATTTTTAGGTAAACAAAGTGGTTATATTTGAAAAGTCGACCATATGCATGCATTACAGAGTGGCTCATTTTATTCGAAATTCAAACAGAAAAATGCTTTTACATTGCGTGTTTCATAACGCAAAACGATGGCTGCCAAGTTTTGCGAATCTTTCGATGACTTCTTCGGCGGTGATTTCGATGTCATGATGCGTATGAAGCAACGCTAATCCAACTAGTCTTTCTTGAAGCATGGTCGTCCTAAGCCATGTTTTGATGCGGCGAAGATAAGAGAAAGAACGTTCAGAGCTCGCGTTTGTTACGGGAAGTGTACAGAATACTCGGAGATAGGTGTGGATTGTTGGGAATATGTCGACATCACATTTTCTTAGTGTTTCCAGTGCAGAAGTTGGAATTTCGTTGCCTTCAATTTTTTGTTGCTGCTGCCAGTGACATTGCCAGTAACTCAATTCACCTTTGAATTTCAATTTTTGTACGCTCTTGTCATCATCCAGAAGATTCCCGAATCTTTCTATCAAGCATCCGATTAGATCATCGATTTCGTTTTCTTTTAAAAGACTCGCTTTTTCTGGGAGCAACACACTCAATTGGTAACCATCCAAAACTTCTTGTGAAAAACGAGCTTCCAAATCTTCTTTGATGGTATCCAGCAGAGGTATGTAGACAGAGACCCTGTAGTAATCTTCGCAAGTTTTCACGTCGTAATTTTCGCGTTTCGTTTGTCGACCACATGTTCTCGGTTTTGCTTCATCAACATCGAGTTTTTCCGCCATTTTCTTGGCATCTGAATAAATCAGTCGGAATATTTCATCAACTTTTTCCCTCTTTTTTTTCAACGTGGCAAGCAACGTCCCAATCATTTTTGATGCCTTCGCCAAATCAATTGCTTCCTTCTGAAGAACTACGCTGAGCGAATGGGTGAGCGATAGAATGTCGCTGAGACAGAAGAGCCCGACGATAAATTCGAACTTGCACAAAGCCGATAGGAGAATTGTTGCTTTGCCTGCTGTTTCTCTGTTCTTCCACTCACTGATTTTTGACAGAGCTTCGATGATCAACGGTAACTTCGCAACAAATTGAAGGACAGCATCGTGTCTCTCTACCCATCTTGTTTCACACAACTGGACAATTTTTTCACCAAGTATCTTTGCTAATACAGTCACACGTTTTGGAAATGAGTTCTTGAAGAATTTGTCGACTTCTCGTATGGCACTGGCAACGTTTTCGATTAATCGTACTTTCACTGACTTTGAAATACTGTTGTTGAGTTTGTGCGAGAAACACGGAGTCATGACAGCATTTTTTGCTTCTTTCCGAATTTCGTTGACTGCTCCGATATCTGACAGCATGACCGCACATCCATCAGTCCCTATCGAAGCGCATTTCTCCATTCGGAGATTCATTTTCTTCATGTCTCCAAGAACAATCCCCCCGATGGCAGATCCAGTTAGAGACAATTCTTCATCGGTTCGGTCATTTTTTCCAGCAGTCCTGTAAGCCATTGATCCATCTTCATCCTCGCTTTCTTCTGATTCTGTGCCCTCCGCGAGAGTATTCTTCGAAAGTTGACCGAATGCGTCCAAAAAAGATACAAAGTCTTCTCGTATGCATGCTTCACCAGGAGAAAAATCGACGTATCTAAGTACAACGCTAATCTGTAACGAGAAACATTATTCAGTGAATTTCTGTTTATTTTCTTGGGAACAACCACTATCCGATAGTTCAGACAATAGGCATCAATTATTATATTTTTACGGAAATTCTACTTCTACGTAATAATTGGCAGGATTAAAGTATTACCTGAGCTTTTCCCGACAGATCTGGAGATTCATCGAAAACAATCGTGTAGAACTCAGCACGAGCCACTCGTTGCAAAATTTTGTCCAGTATCTCTGCCCTGCAGCATTCAATTAGTTGGTTCTGAATCGTTTTACTGATATAGGTCGCTCTTGAAGATGTGCTCCCAAGGTGATGCTCCAGAGTTGTGTCACCTGCATCGATTCTGAATCTCAGCAAAGCCCTGAAATTCCCTTCGTTTTGCACAGGCGTTTTATTTTTCCGAATATCTCCGTCATCTTTATGCCCACGAAGTGGAATATTCTGCCTTCCGCAAAAAATGACCGTTTTCACAATGGGGATAAGTCGTTTTCTGTTCTCTTGCGTTTGCGAAAGATGGTTTTCGTCGAGAAGTTACGGCGTTCGTTTCGTGACAGTATCGCGACAACTCTTGTCGCAACCAAATTTTGCAATATTTTGGTTGTGGTGTCAACTGACGCTAGGTGACACTACGAACTACGAAAAACATATAGACATGATGCCGCTTGCGACTATCGAACGCCCCATTAGTTCGATATCTCTGCGGGCATATATGTCTCATACTGTACTCAAGACTTCGACTCTTTCTCAATTCAGAATTTAGTACTTCCGCTGTGAGTCGCCCAGAAAAGGGTTAAATAAGTTAAGACAGGTCATATAATGCAATTTATGATAGTATCTTGTTGTGATTTCCATAGCGTATTTGGTGAGAAGAGTGTCACTGTTGTATTTTCATTTTTCTATTGCAGAGAATATTTTTCTAGCAAACAAGTAAAATTTTCAGGTTCTGACCAAACTGAAGATGTTTGACAGTGAAACAAAACACGAAACGTGCGTGAGCTGTTTAAACCAGTGTTGCTAAAAAGATAAGATAAAAATCACCCTTTATATCAGTACCTTTAAAAAATTACCGGGTCTGCTTGTGATCAAATTTTTAGTGCCGCCCAGTGTATATACTTGAGTTTTATAGAGTCATTCCAGTATAGATTAGGGAGTAGTTAATTTCAAATTTTTGATTGTTTGATATAAGTCAGGTTTATAGTCAGTTTGACTGGAAAATGATCTGACCAGATTGCTCATTAATAGCTTTTGAATCGGTTTACAGACATGACACCATAGCCTATGACTTTTTCCTGGTCAAGATGAACATACTGTGGCGCCTATAAGGAACAAACATACAAACATTCTTTCACTTTTACATGTGTGTATAGATTCCCATTTCTGAGTGGAATTAAAAAGTAAAAAGATCGCAATTTTGAATTGTTTTCAATTTGGTGTTCGCGTTTCCGAGTGAAATTGAAAAACTGCTCGGTTTTATTTTGATTGTTTTTGCTTGCGTCTACATGCAATTTCTAAGGTACAAGTAAAAAATGATTTTAAATCACTCGATATATCTTTTAATACTTCAAAATCTCGACAATATTTGACAGGTTAAAATATAAATACTTGCAAGATGAAAAGAAACACCGAAAACTGCCATTTACTTTTCAATCCACTGACTCTTTTGAAACCGAATAACTTGATCGTTTTTCGGAAACGGGAACAGCAACCAATTCCGACTCCGCATGATCTGATCGAAAACGGGAACAGGCCTGCTATATTCTTTAATAATATTGATGTATTTATGCACAAGTTTAAGGTAAGAATTTGAACATTATTATTATTATCTACTTTACACAGTAAGATTATCTACAAACTGAGTTGTAGAGCTCAGTGGCGCCTCTTTACGCAAGTGTTAAAATTTGGCAACTGAGCTTTCTGCAAGGCGGCCACACTTGGCCAATAAGTAGAATTATTAGGGATGTCAACAATTATAAAAATATCGATGAGGCAAAATTACCTGTGAGAGATAAAATAAGACGCACAAATAGTACTTAAAGCGGGTCTAAAGTTAGGAATAAAAACCACTCACACCGGCCTTTAAATACAAAAATATTAAGTATCGTTTTCTTAATAGTTACCAGAGAAACAAAAGTTTAAAAAATGTGGCATAGCAAATAGTTATTAATAGATAGCGAATTTCGCATATTTTTAAACCGATTTCCATCCTAGAAGACTTGGGCAAACTTTAACAAATTTTTGTCAATTTGTTCACTGAATTTTGTCTTTTGCTGACGGTGCAAATTATGAAATAATAATTTAAGTCATTTTGAAATTAGATGCGAATTTTTAGAATTTTATAATCGCAAAGTGTTAGCACTATATATAATGTTGTGCACATTAACTTTGGCGTACTGGGAAAAAAATCAGTTTAAAAATATTCAAAATCCGCTGTCTAGTTATTAAGAATTTAAACCAGGGGCCGGCAGCTTCCTATCTGGCGTATATAGGAAAATTCTCAAAGCAGCGCTGCTCAAACACGCATAGTATAAGCTGTACAAGCGCCGCTGCGTTGCTTGCTTTCCTACGCTGCGACGCAGTCGTTGCTACTGAAATTGAGAGCAATTTTTGAGCTGCTCTCCCACACACCAATGCATTGCAATGCAAAAATGTAAATGTATTTTTTGCCTCCCTCTGATTTAAACTCAAGATGTGGGATGTTAGATGTGCTCAGATATCGCTTAATGTCATATCGAAGTATCGCCTAACGTTGAGTTGACATATCGATTCATCGATATTTCATGCTGCCATCCCTAGCAAACATAATACACACACACACACAAAGCACAGTAAAAAAACAACAGCAACAGCCGCAGCAGCTGCAGCAGCCGCAAACCGCAGCCCAAGCCGCAAAAATAAAAACGGAATTTAACACGAATTTATTAAATATGCACATTTCTATTTATTTATAAACCTTGTTAAGTGCAAGGGTGTTTACCAGCCAAGTGCCAAGTCTATATATCTCTGTGTGTCTGCCTCTCGCTCGCTCCCATTTGCTGGTGGTGCTAATGTGTTAAAATTCAACGAATTTTTTTTGTTTCCCCATTTTTGTTGCGGAAATTGAGTCGCACCGCAGACGGTGCGCGTGTGTTTGTGTGTGTGTTTGTGAAGAAAGGTAGAACATAAAGCAGAAGAAGCATTCGTATGCAAGAATTGTCGTCATTTTATATTGAGCGTCCGGTTTAAATTCAATCAAGCGGCAAAACGTTGTTTCGCTGCGAGCGGGTGTGTGTGTGCTTGTGTGTGCCGTTATTTCGTGAGTGCAGTGCAGTCGCAGCAGAGCCGAGCAGCGCAGGGCCGCGTGAGTGCATTCAACTCTCACGCACATGCTGGCCCTAGCCAGTCCGAGTTCCGTCTTGACTCTGCAAAATGGTTTACCAGCAGCTCTGAATCCGCAAACGAATCTCGTAACATCAACCGCAATGCTAGCCAATGTGCCGTCAACGTCAAGCGGCGTCGTCAATTCCTCCGCTTCCGCCTCGCCCCTGGTTGAGGTGTGCGATGAGCGCACTCGCCTTCTGAGCAGTACGCCAACAGAGGAAACAACAACAACTGTGTCACCTCCCAACACGTTGCCACTTGTCCATACCACAACATCAGCAGCAGCAACAGCAGCGCTGCATCCGTCCCACCACATCAACAGCAACAATAACAACAACCGCAGCAACAACAACACGGCGACCAATGTGGTCAGCAGCAGCAACAACAACAACGATTTGGCAATATCATCGGCATCATCGACTGGCGCTGGCGCTGGCAACGATGGCAGCATCCTGGAGGATGCGGGCGATGATTTGTCCAGCGATTTAAGTGATAAATTTCCACGCCCGCCCACGAATCAACAGCAGCAGCAGAAGAAGCCCAAACTGAGCAAACTGGGCACAAAAAGTGTCGGCCTTAAGCGGTAATAAAAAATTTTAATAAAGTGGGGGGACATCTGAGAAGTAGAAGAGTTGGTCTGAGGAAAGGGAATGAGATTGTTTCTTGGTTAATCAGTTCTTTTTCTAAATACCTTACCAAAAATGAGAAAAGTTTAACAAAATTATTAAAAGAGGCAAAACTCCTTTAATTCAAGGCGCCCACCTTGATTTATGGGTAATTTAATATCTTAGAGCGCAGTCTCATAATGATGAGGGAGGTACTTCAAGGCTGACGTGATTTATACTCAACACTCGTGCCACCAAACATTGGAATCCCAATCGACAAGATTTTTACCCTCTGAAAGATATAAGAGAGCAAAAGTAAATGCCAAATGAAGTTTAATTTGAATGTTGCCCTATAAAAAGATCATAAAACAAAGTGTTTCCAGGAACTTTTAATTTGTTGGAAATTGTTGGTGGAAATGACCATTTGACCACATGGAAACCGCACCACTGTAAAAAAACCATGATATTGTGAAATCGTTCGGCCAAACGTCAAGAAGAAGCCTAAACGTCAAGAGACATTATTATTTTATTCAATATTAAGAAAAATTTAATCACTAGAACTTCTTTTTCGACCGATCATTCTTACTGCAGCTATATGCTATAGTCTTCCGATTTTGATAAAACTTTGTAGAAATGTGTCCAAAGTATATACAATAAGTGTATGCCAATAAAAAGGACGTTTTCACTAAAAACAAAAAAGTTTTTCTCACATCTGCTCGTTTCATAGTGTAGGGTAAATTCTCACTAAAACTAGTTTTTCGACCGATCGTTCCTATGGCAGCTATATGCTATAGTCATCCAATTTCGACCAAACTTAGTGAAATCATGGGAAGGGATAGTAAACTAAGAAATATGTACTTTGGAGGCGTTTCCATTAAAAACAAAAAAGTTTTTCTCACTAAGACTAGTTTTTCAACCGATCGTTCCTATGGCAGCTATATGCTATAGTCATCCGATCCGGCCGGTTCCGACAAATGTGCAGCGTATTTGTACCAAAAGACTTCGTGCTAAGTTTGGTGAGGATAGCTTTAAAACTGACGGAGGAGATAGAATAAAAACAGACGGACAGATGGACAGGGCTAAATCAACTCAGCTCGTCGTGCTGATCAAGAATATATATACTTTATGTGGTCGGAGATGCTTCCTTCTATGCGTTACAAACATCCGGACAATTTTATAATACCCTCTGGAAGGGTATACTCGGCAACCGTTTATCCGATCTTTACCATTCCTTTGGCGGATAGATAAATAATCTTAATATCAAAATAATCCAGAACCATCAAACCTTCTATCTATAAAACTGTGAGAGATATGAGGTTTTTTTCAATTTACGGGGGGCGGGAGGTGGCGTGTCAAAAATTGAAAATAAACTTGATCTGCCTGCAAGTATAAGAAGCATTTGTCCCATGCGGTGGCATGACATAAAGCCCGAGGACTTATCGCCCAAATTTAATTCGGGCGATAAGTCCGTTTTCATTTCGGACTTAACGCCCGAATGGGGTGTTATGTCCGTTTTTCTTTCGGACTTTACGCCCAAATTTCATTTGGGCGATAAGTCCGTTTTAAAAACGGTCACAACGCCCGAAAATTTTTTGGGGCGTTGTGACCGGCAGACATTCAGATATACAGTGGGTCGCAGCTTCAAAAACACTGGTCAAACAAATTTAATGGTACTGTATGTGTATACCTTCAGATGTAAGTGATACTAACAAGCGAAATTTATACATTTTTTTTGCTGTTGTTGTTGCTGCGGTTATTATTGTATTCCAGTCCAAAGTTTAACAAAACTTTAAAACATGAGCCCTTGGTTCATAAGATTTTTGAAAACGGATTATTTGAAAGTAAAAATGAAATCGGAGATTTGTTAGGAGCTGATGTGGTTAGGGTGTGAACTAGGATATTCGGGATCGTTTATTAAATAAAAAGTTAAGGGTTTCAAAGTCAAAAATTCGAAAATCTCTTTTTTTACCTCTTTCATTCCAATTCTATTTCCACTGCAACTTTTCGGAAACTGAATTGATTAATGTTCTCGAAACACAAAAACTATTTCGTTTTAAAAAGTTATGCTTATGGCCGGTGAAATATTAAATAATTAGCCAATTACGCCACTGTACAGTTGCTAAATGTACATTAAGCTAATTTTTCTTAATTCTTTGATTAATTTGGAATTTGTTTATGTAATTTGACTTGCACTTAAGTCTTTAACTGAATTAAAAATTATTTTTTTGCTAAGGGTCTCAAGAATTTGCCAGTGTCAGAAAAAAAAGTAAAACGTACAAGCCAGCCTCTCTTATTTCCAAATGTTCCATTTACAGTCGTTTCGCTTGGTGCGCTCGTGCCGATTTCGTTTGGCCCGTGACTTGCCACAAGTAAAAGTAAGCAATATCCTTCGGAATTGAGAACAGCAAAACCAAACCGAAGCGGAACTGTGATGGGCCAGCGCACGATATGATTTGGCTGTGCGACCCACCATTTCAGTCTAATTTCGCGAACCTTTGGATTATACTGCCAATCAGACATTGTAATTATTAGACTGACGGCGGCGAAGCGAAGCGTGCTGGGATATATGCTAAAATACATATAAAAGTGAAAGTATGTTCGTATTACAGTAAGCTTGTTTCTTAAAGGCGTCTAGACCGCTGAACCTTTCATCAAGAAATTTTCACATTATATTCATGTCGATCAAGAAAGAGTCGTTTCGAAAGCGGTTAAAAACGGATAAAAAGTGGTTCAGAAATCAGAAGCTATATAAGCTAAAAACTCGAAATTTTGTATGTAAGTTGGTAATAGGGAGTTTATTTTAATGGTTCAGAGGTTATTTACGCAAAGATTTTAAAATTTGATGTGTACTATGAAGTTAGACATTTTCCCAGCTTTGAACCATCCGGATGAACCACTTTAAAAGTGGTTTAGGTCCATTTGATTTTATTAGTGGTCTGAAGGTGTCTAATGTAAGTGTTAGACGTTTACCAACGTTCAGAATTTATTTTAGCATAGACTGTAAATTTTTGTGTGGGATGGAAATATAGTTTTATATTCAACTAGTATTATATAAAAAAAAACAAATGGAAATAAAATGAAAGCCACAATAGAAAAAGCAACAGAACTCAAATTGGCCCAATACAAAAATCCATATTCTCAAAACCTTCCTTGTTCTTTAACTAGCTTTAAACCAACTTCATAAGAAGGGTTTAATAAAGCAAAATATCATTAAATTTAAATAAAATAAAAATAAAGTTATCAAATGTTCGTAATTTTCCCAAAAATAAGTTTTTTTTTTTTAAATTTGCTTGGCAGTTTTCTTGGAATTTTTCCCCATGTCCTTACGCACTTTTTGAATTTTATTATCCACTTTGCTGTTCGCTACAACAAAAACCTCAATGACAACAATGGGCGCATTCAGCAGGTAAATCCGATTTCCGATTACTAATTTTCGATTTGCGATTGCTTATGATTCTCTGCTGAATAACACTGATTGATAAGTTTAAAAATACATTACAACTATGAAAAATTTAGGAAACATTTTTGAGTGCTTTTAACGCTGTAAGTTTGTCAGTTCATTTCCAGTTTTGGGGTAAACAATTGACCGTACGATCGGTTAATGGTCTCACCAATCATAGCTTTTGAATGATTTCATCTCCGCAATCATGATTGTCAAATTTATCAATCGCAATTGGCAATCACAGGTGAAATCGGTAATCATAAATCAGTAATCGGAAATCGGATTTATCTGCTGAATACGCCCAATGACAACAAAAACAATTTTATTTAATATCATCTTATATCTATTCAATATTAAAAACCGTTTGTTCTTATCAGTTGTAATTGTAGATTAATTCAATTTATAGCGAGGCGTTAAGAAATGACTATCTTAATTCAGTTTTCAGCAATTCGGGCATAATGTCCAAAAATTTTTTGGGCATTATGTCCGATTTTATTTCGGACATAAAGCCCGAATGATTTTAGGTCTTATGTCCGCTTTCATTTCGGTCATATCGCCCAAATTTAATTTCGGCGTTAAGTCCGAAATGAAATCGGACTTAACGCCCGAATTAAATTTGGGCGATAAGTCCTCGGGCGTTATGTCATGCCACCGTCCCATGCATGTCAAACGTCTATCTCTTACCATATCTGAGATCTGTTTGTTCATACGGACAGACAGACAGACGGACATGGCTAGATCGACTCGGCTGTTGATGCTGATCAAGAATATATATACTTTATAGGGTCGGAGATGCTTCCTTCTGCCTGTTACATATTTTTGCGCAAACTTAATATACTCTGTGTACCTCTAGTACAGACTATAAAAACAAGCTCAAATTCCCACTATCACCATTTCGGTGTGAGTTTACGTAACCATGCTACCTTTTCAGGGCTCAAAAAATGAGAATTTTATTGAAGGCTTTTTGTACCCACGAAGCAGCAAAAAAATGAAGGTGCGTTTCATCCGTTCGGCGAAGAAGCTTACTGGATGCGCACTCTGCCTCACTGAGTTCAAGAAAACATTTTATTAACCGCATGCTTCGGAAAGGTTACGTCACTATTAATAACCTTTTTGGGGTTATGTGAAATTCACTTTAATTCAGGGACTGCAAATAATAGTTATGAGCTTAAAAAAATTGAAGCCCGAAAAACGCTCCCAGAAGGGTGGGAAACATACACATATGTTATTTTTTTACGGTAAATTCGAAAAGAGGATTTTATTTTCAACTTTTTTAGCTTAAAATTATTATTATTTATTTATTACTTACTTACTTCCTAGTGCTACAAGTTGTTAGAAACTTATGATTAATGCACTAGTCACAAAAATATAAAATTACAAAATTCTGACTTAATCCTTAAACTTAAATCATTTATCACTAACATTGAGAGAGACATTGGGAAAAACATTGAGAAAAACAAATTAAAAATACAAATTGAGAATATTGAAAGTGAATTGTTCTTATTCTAAGCTTTAAATTCTGGAATGTTGATGTTTAAATGTGCAAATAATTTAACTTTAAATTGGGGTGCGCTTCTAATGGTCTTTAAATCATGCGGAAGATTGTTCCAGAGGCGAACAGCAAATATATAGAAATGTTTTTCTGATGATGATAGTCGATGTCTTAGGCAGACAATATTATTTGTGCGCAGAGAAGCAGAAAATTCAAGTTTTTCGTATAGGTACGTTGGTTCTTTGGTGCTAATAAGCTTGTATAGAAATATCAATGCCCTATACTGAATCCAACTGTCTAAATTAAGGTCAAAAAAAGCTTTATAGAATATTCCGAAACGTGGTCAAATGGCTTTATATCAAAGACATATCTAGCAATATTGTTAAAGGCTACATTTAGTTTGTGCTTGCTTGCTGCATCACTATTGGCAAAGATTTCCACTCCATAGAAGAGACCGGGTGTCAAATAGGCTTTAGCAATTAAGAGTCGTATAGGTATGGGAAGAAAGTGCTGCGTGAGATATAGTTGTCTGAGGGATCCGTATGTTTTGCCAACAGCTTTATTTATATGATCGCTCCAGGAAAGAGTTTGGTTTATTGTGATTCCTAAGTTGCTTACTCTTACTGCATAGTCTATTGTCTTATCGTCAATTTTTAGTTTTGGTAAGTTTACTGTATCAATTGCTTTTTTATAAATTACAATGCATTTTTAATTATTATTTAAAACTAGCTGAATACCCGGCGTCGCCCGGGTTCTTATGATTCTTAAGAGAGGGATTATATTCAATCTAGTGCAGGCTGCATGTCGGTATAAACATTTTGGACCGTGCGATCTTTTTCTCTATATACACGTCTTCATGATAATCTAAAATCGTGACTTTTTTTCAAATTGTGACTTTTTTGACCGTTTGATTAAAACCTCCTGTTTACCCGTCTACAATTGCCGTCTATCAAATCTTCACAATAATCCAGGCTCAAATCAAAAATTTGCAAGTTACACAACAGCTTCCATTTACCAACGCCGGCATTGTAATATAACCACTGAGCGCTTTCATAAATTCTCATAAGGTTTTTTTTTTTGCAAATTTCGCGATTTTTAGACCTTAGAAACCTTCGCGGGCAAGCGTTGCCCAAAGTTTTATGGCAATCGGATGAACGGTATAGTTTTTGGAAATTTCGTGGTTTTTTTGACCATTCCCGGCCCATTTCTTCAATTTAGACATCTTCGCGGGCAAGCGTACAACCATTCCTCAAAGCTTCATCAAAATCAAACATTTTGTAAATTTAGCGGTTCTTGGACCATTTTCCGCCCATATCTTCCACTTTGAAAACTTTCCGGGCAAGCGTCGAACAATTCCTCAATATTAACTGCAAATTTTGCAATTTTCTCGGTTTTTTGACCATTTTCTGAAAGTTTATTCAACTTAGAAACCGTTCAATTCATTCCTCAAAGTTTGATTGCAATCGGATGAACGGTATAATTTTGTGAATTTTGCCATTTTTGGACCTTGGAAACCTTCGCGGCCAAGGGTCTAACCATTGACCAAAATTTCATCGCAATCGGATGAATGGTATAGTTTTTGAATTATCGCGGTTCTTGGACTATTTCCCACCCATTTCTTCAAATCAGAATCCTTCACACGCAGCGTCCAATCAATCTCCAAAGTTTTATAACAAACGAACATTTGGCAAATTTTCGCAGTTTCTTCTACTTGGAAACCTTCCCGGGCAAGCGTCGAACCATTCCCCCAAAAGCTTTACCGAAACCATAAATTTTGCAATTTTCGCGGTTTTTGGACAATTTTCCGCAAATTTCTTTCACTTAGAAACCTTCCCTGGTAAGCGTTCAGCCATTCCCCAAAGATATATTGCAATCGGATGAACGGTATAATTTTGCAAATTTCGCGGTTTTTGGACCATTTCACAGACATGAGACATAGCCTATGACACTTTCCCGATCGACATGAACATACTGTGAAAAATTCGTGAAGATCGGTTTAGACGCCCATAAGGGACAAACATACAAACATACTTTCACTTTTATATAGATGTATAGATTGAGATTGAGCAATTGAACGAAAAACAGAGAAAAATAGCTAAAATTTGAAATAATATGAGTCTGGCCGAAAAACGGCTAAAATACAAACACAATGATCCCAAGCTAAAAGTGTCAGCACTGACGGTTGTCAGCACTAACGTGCTACGAATTGTGTAACCTAGAGACGTATAGAAATGTTTACTTACGTCGCACTGTGGCTCGTTTTCGGAAAACTCGTGGCAAAAGCCTGTAACTTTTGAACTAGTTGAGATATTGAGTTGAAATTTGAAATATATATTCTCAATACATCAAACAAATTTTTGAAACAAAAATTGAAGTGGGCGTGGCATTGAAAAGGGCGTGAGCTAACTGTCAAACACAATTTTTTGTAATTTTTACTTTTCAAAATTTTATAAAAAATTAAAAAAATAAAATAAAAATGTAATTTTATTTTTGTATTTTTTTTTAAGTTTTTATACATTTTTAATTTTTAAAACAAAAATGTAGCTAAAAAATATTTTTTTTGCACTCGCTTAAATATCTTTGCGTATTTGACAGTTAGCTTACGCCCTTTTCAATGCCACGCCCACTTCAATTATTGTTTCAAAAATTTGTTTAACGTATTGAGAATATATATTTCAAATTTCAACTCAATATCTCAACTAGTTCAAAAGTTACAGGCTTTTGCTGGAGTCATTGCTTTGACCGGCTCATAAGATTACTATAGTATAGAAGTATTGCAGTACCAATAGTTGTGACAAAACAGAGAGCTTATAATTCTCAAAATGTTCTAGTAACTTATGAACTTACGCCTCATCGGATCCAAAAATATCTTCGCTAAGACATGTAAGATCATTACCCGAAATGAAAGCGATGTATTCGGCAGAAGTCATGAGCCTCTTCGAAAATATCGAGGATTGCTTCGAAATAAACTCTGAAAATTAATCTAAACTTCCAACAATATTTTATTATTTGGGGAGAGTGGAGCTCGCGCCTGCGAAGTTGGGGATTAGAGATGGGGTTAAATTAAATTATCTTTACTATTACTAAAATGTACAATTATTAAAATAGGCTAAGTTCCAAAATAGTAGATTTTGTAGTAACAAATGCTACTACGTAAGAGCAACTGGCTGATATGCAATTTACCGTATGTTACTTTACAAAAACCAAAATAAATTTCGCTGGGTTCAATTGTGGCAATGGTTTTTTTTTAAATATCTTTAAAATATGTACCGAATCATATTCAAAAGTAAAGCTTTCCGGCACTCCCCGCCATTTTTTCTAAAGTCAACCGAAAGTTCAAAAACAACCCCAAAAAAAAGGTGCAAAAAAAAAAAAAAATATTTCTCCTTAAAATTTTTTTTTTTATATGCATTTAGTTTTAAAGATAGGCCAGTTAATATAAATAAATAAGCTTAATACAAAGACTAAGCTCAATTCAAAGGTAGACTACGCCAAACTTGCCCTTTTAAAGCGTAAAATTTCTCACTTGGCATTTTTTGGAAACATTTTTTTGACTTTGACGAGCTCCACAGCCTACAACAAAATTTTTTAAAAACATATACATTCTGCATAAAATACTTCAACCATTTCTTAGTTCAAAAATATAAACATTTTTCTCAAACGGAACAACTCGAAAAATGATTTTTTGCCACGAGTTTTCGGGAAACGAGCCAAATGGGTCGCTAACTAAAACCAAAAAATAATTAAATGATAAATTATTGGTTAGTTTTCTTTTTTTAAACAGGATGTGTGGGCACTCCTTGTGTCGCACTGTTGCACTGCTCTTCGCTTAGTGTGTGGGATGTTGAGGCACTGAGTGGGCGGGCGCGGGTGCTCTTGTGTCTGCTTGGCGGCCACCAATGAGGGGTTGAATCTGCAGGCCAGAGAACAGCTCACGATTCAGCGGCAAAAAGGTGCTCCTTGGCTCGGATGCCACTGAGACGATATTTGGCAGCTGTCATTTGCGTTTTGTTATTCCAAGTCTGATTCTTTTTTGTTATACCACGTTTAATAGTGACTGACGTTTCATGTCAAGTCACACGGGAACGCTGTCGAACGGGATAAAAAGTATCTTATGTCCGTCTCCTGGCTCTAAGCTACCTCCCTACCAATTTTCACCCAAATCTGTTCTGCCGTTCTTGAGTTATAAGTGGTGTAACTAACACGACTTTCTTTTTATATATATAGATAAAAATTAAAAATAATTATTATATTAGGAGTACAAATAAGTTTCCGCCGTTTTTTAACACAATTTAAATATTTTTATAGAAGAACGGTAATATAAATTTATTTAAAATATTGCCCATCACTGGCAACCACTTTTCCCATCTCTCGCAGCATTTGAAATCCCCGTCATAAGATGTGAACCGCTGGCCGTCAGAGCATGTGCCATGGACCGGAACAGGTGATAATCGGACGGTGCAATGTCTGGTGAACGGCGGGTGGGGTAACACTTCCCAATCAAGTGTTTCCAAGTACTTTTTCACGGGACCGGACACATGTGGACGAGCATTGTCATGCAGAAGAATAATTTTTCGTGTCTAGAATAGTATTGAGGGCGTTTTTCCTTCAGAGCTCGGCTCAATCTCATAATTGTGTTCGATAGAGGGCTCCAGAAATTGTTTCGCTCGGATTAAGCAACTCAAATACACTACACCTAGCTGATCCCACCAAATACACAGCTAAGTTTTTTCCGTGAATATTCGGTTTTGCTGTTGATGTTGACGCGTGGCCAGGTAATCCCCATGATTTTCTTTTTTTTGGATTGTCATAATGTATACACTTCTCATCACCAGTTACGATACGATGTAAAAACCCTTTTTTTATGTCTAGCTAGCAGCATTTCACTAAGCATAATCGGCGTTCATATCTCTCGGCTTTAATTCGTACGGAACCCATTTTCCTTGTTTATGAATCATTCCTAATGATTTTAAACGATGTGAGACTGCTTGCTGAGTGACTTCAATGTTAGAGCAAGTTCTTTTTGTGTTTGAGATGATTCCTAATTCTGCATCCTCGTAAATTTTTGGCCTTCCACTGCGATCTTTGTCTTCTACGTCGAAATCACTGTTTTAAACTTTTGAAACCACTCGACACGTTCTCTCACCAAAGCACCCTCACCATATGCTTCTACGAGCAATTATTTGGTTCAAATTTTGACATTTTCAACTTATAAAAATTATATTTTACCAATATAAAATCAATGATATTAATAGGTTATGTTGTTCTGAACGTCCAAACTATTTTTAAGCCGGTATCATCTGCGAAAGCTAACCGAAACTCCGTGCCGCGCCATCTACAATAAAACTGCGGAAACTTATTTGTACCTAATAGTTATATTTTATTTTAAAAATTGAAACATAAGAATTACTGTTCAATTTTTATTATAAAAATTGAAAATAAAAATTGAAGTTGAATATCTTTTGAACCGAAGGAGCCTTATCATATATCGGCCTATATATATGATCTACGCATTAATACCTTTCAGTTGATATACAATATGTACACTAGTCATGAACGATCATGAACTTATATCATATGATATAAATAAGGCTTAAGTCACATTTAAGAGAAAAAAGTATGAACTATACAATGAACAAATCAAATTTTTAAAAACAACATTTTTTCTAGCACATTGGATCCAAGCAAAACAGCCAATTTAGCCATTTTCTGCATTTTCATGCCTTATTTACAGTTAATCTATTAGAGATATGGAGTTGCTAACGCTGGATTCGGATTCAGCGTAAAAAACTTGTCTAGAATCCATCATTCTTTTAGCTTTAAAGATCCTGTGCTGAGAATATATCAATTTTGAAATCTTGTCAAAATACTTATGCCCACCTCCGTTTGGACAATTCGATTAATATTTTCTAACCCCAGCAGCTGATTGTGGACTACTTATGAATTATTGAAAGCGGACTTTCATACCAGTATTCGATAAAAATTTCAAAATTTTAGGATTTTTTGTTTCTAAGATATAATGGTTTTTTTTATGAAAATTTTTTTGTCAAAATAATTATGCCGTACATACACTAGATGTACAAATGCACGCCTTACTGCTGCTGGTTTTATATTGAACTCTCTCGATACTGCAAAGCTCGAGCCCTTTTGTTCATTTGGTTTGCCTTATTTCTATTTTCCTATTGCACGCAACTTCGTAATTTTTTATCTGATCTTGCATTTCTCATATGTGATCTTACTTGCACGCAAATAAAGCTCGATATGAGAACCGTTATATATTCTCAGCTAATATGATGACGCGCAGTGTATGTAGGTACATGCATTTGTACATACATATTATATATCAACTGAAAGGTATTAATGCGTAGATCATATATATAGGCCGATATATGATAAGGCTCCTTCGGTTCAAAAGATATTCCAATTTTCAATTTTTAAAATAAAAATGAAAATAAAATATTAATTTTTATATAAAAATTGAACTATAATATATTAATTTTTATTTTAAAAATCATTTTTAAAATTTTTTAATGAAATAAAAAAAAATTATTATTTCTAATTTTTCATACAAATTATAATTGCTACGGTCCCTGCTTTAATTTGTTGAAGATCAAGCACTTTCATCAAGTCGTTTTTCCACTTGTGCTGTTATCTAGTACACTGCACTGTTGTATTAAATAAGATCAATCAAAGTAATATTACTTTTGCCAAATAGAGATATTTGCACGTGTTTGGCTTGATGAAAGAAGATATATGTGCTCATGAAACTTGACCTGAGCAATGCTATGTCGATTTTCAACAAAATCCACCATAAGCATTGATCTCCCGCAAGTGCATTGGCTCTGATTTTTGTAGCGCTGTTCTTTGAACCAAATGGACCGTCACAAGTTTGTATACACTTGCAGTTTGTTTTTATACCCTTGTATTATAAAATTGTCCGGATGTTTGTAACGCATAGAAGGAAGCACCTCCGACCACATAAAGTATATATATTCTTGATCAGCATGACGAGCTGAGTTGATTTAGCCCTGTCCGTCTGTTTCTATGCTATCTCCTCCGTCAGTTTTAAAGCTACCTCACAAACCGAGTTTTTAGTACAAATTCGCTGCACTTGCGGAACCGGCCGGATCGGATGACTATAGCATATAGCTGTCATAGGAACGATCGGTCGAAAAAAAAACTATGTTTTTAATGGAAACGCCTTAACGTACGTAGTTTACTATCCTTTCAGAGTGGAGAAGCAAAAAAAAGTAAAAAAAACTTTTTGTTTTAATGAAAAACGTCCTTATCATTGGCATACACCTGTTTTATTTACTCTTACACAATTCTACAATGTTTTATCATAATCGGATGACTCTAGCATATAGCTGCAGTATGAATGATCGGTCGAAAAAGAAGTTCTAGTGCGAAAACTTGAATGTGGTTATGATTACCAAAATTGTTTGTACGTTTAGCTTTCGATCGGTGAAAAACTAGTTTGGAGAAAAACTTTTTTTATGGAAACGCCAACGATATTAGTTCATCCTTCATATTCACTAAGTTTGGTGAAATCGGTCTATGCAATAGCTCCCATAGGAACGATCGGTGGAAAAACTAGTTCTAGTGAGAAAAACTTTTTTGTTTTTAATGAAAACGTCCTTATCATTGGCATACACCTGTTTTATTTACTCTTACACAATTCTACAATGTTTTATCATAATCGGATGACTCTAGCATATAGCTGCAGTATGAATGATCGGTCGAAAAAGAAGTTCTAGTGCGAAAAACTTTTTTGTTTTAAATGGGATCGCCTTCAAATTTCGTAATTAACAGTGTATTATGCTTTTCCATGATTTCACCAAGTTTGGTCGAAATAAGACATCTATATAGTATAGATCCCATAGAAAAGTAAGGTCCAAAGAGTAGTCTTAGTTAGAAAAACTTTTGTGATTTCAATGGAAGCTGCAAGGGTATACAAAACTTCGGCCGAGCCGAAGTTAACTTTCCCCTATTTTTTTATTGTATTAAGAACTTATTGAATTAATTAAAAAAAATTTTTTTTCCTTTGTACGAGGGCTGTTCAAAAAGTTGTCGGCCTTCAAAGTTGGACATCGAAAAAAAAGGTATGCTGCTGGTGGCACGGATAACTTCACTTCGGATCATCTGAAATGGAAAAAGGTAAACGGCGTTAGATTCAGTACAAATGTAATTCGGACCCCTATTTCAATCATTATTTTGCGATATTTTTTTTTACAAAATGGCGGCCATTGAAAAATGCAAAATCGATTTTGGGCAATTTTTTTTTTGTAGTTTAGTGTAAAAAAAATAGTACAAAAATTTTAAAAATTATGATTGAAATAGGTGCCATAATGTTCTGCGTCGATTGCACTTTGTTTCATCAAAATCGGTTCAGAACTACGGGCGCAACGTGGTTTCGAGATAATCGCGTTTAAAGTTTGCAGTTGCTAGGCAAGTCCGGTCACTTTGGGTCATTAAAAGGGCTATATCTTCTAATGTATTTCGAATTTCAAAAAATCCTTTTTGGACGATATTCTCAAATATCCAAGTTATAAAAATAAAAAAAAAATAAAAATCGAAAAAAAATTTTTGGCCAAGCAGCTATTACCTGAATAGGATATAGATGTCAACACTTTGCCAGTGCATACAAGTTGACTTGGTTCATTGGGAAAAAATTGCTGCTCCATTATACAAGCATTCTTTGTTTATCAATGTGAATAATAAAGTTAATGTTTTTGTATATTTGCATTAAGACTAGTTTATTTTGTTTATCTTTAAGCTGTGTGTAATGCACTGGGCAGATTATTCTTTACGTTGGGATGTTTAAATAGGTGATTATTAAAATCCACAAAGCTTGCACTTTGAATGACATTTATACTGATAAAGTTTGCTTGCACTCTTTAATTTGAAAAGTCACAGACTTATCTGCCCTTGTAATATTGCATGTTTGTTGGTTCCATATGTACGCACAGCACTGTTTGTTTCTGACTCAACAACCGTTTTTTGACTACCATCACGAGTCTGCAAATCTTTCAAACTCTGCACAAGGCTCGGTTTGGTAAAGTCTACGGTTCGGTTCGCGGACCGGTTCCTTAAACTGTCGAACCTAAGGATTCCGGTAAAGCCGACTGGCGCAATTCGATAGATAAAAGTGTCGAAACAATCGACAGTATGGTCCAAATTTTTCGTTCTTTCAAAAGGCAAATTTTCGAATATAATATTTCTTTAAACTATAGGTAATATTTTTTATTATTACAAAAACTTTACTGAAAAACTAAACATACGAACTTTAAAAAGTTCTTTGATCCATTTGAAATTCGAATATTATAAATTTTTTAAATTCAAATATTTCTCCTAAAGAATTCTTAGAAAATTAACTTACAAAAGTAACATAACTTGGTCAGAGATTCGTGATTTGTTTAACTTAAAGCTACTTCGACGCTAAACACAGGATACCGGCAGAAAACAAATGTCATTGGTTCCAAATTTTCAATTTGAAAGAAAACGATAAACTTTTTGTGTGTCAAAGGCAGAATTTTCTATAAAGGCAGCCTTTAGGCTCAGTGTAAAGGCGCTATGGCTAAAGTTTCGTTCTGATTCCGTAGATTTTGCTAGAACCCACAGGTTCTTCGAAACATCTTGCAGACTAGCTCCATTGTGCTCGGAATGTCTTTTATCTTTGGCCTCAATACGTCATATACGGCGGTTTCCCAGAAATCTCTTCCAACCAAATTCCAACCCAAAACCAATTCTCGGTGTCCTAGAAATCTCTTTCGGTTAGTTTCAAAGCTCTCGTATTTTGTTGGGAGATTTTGGCAAACCAACCAATACACAAACCAACCAATAGCGACTTCACTAAAACACATAATACATCACTGTTTTTGTAGTAAGACCATAATCTTATACACACACCTTTCGAACTAGACTTTCGAAGAAAACGAAATCTCTCGAAGTTCTGGGACACCGACGGATTTCTCGAGCGATTTGCAAACCAACCGAAGCCAAAATCTCTAGATATCCAGGACACCCCCGATAGTTACCTTCCATAAATAAGGGGATCTATATCCTAAGCTGAATGTTTCATTGGAATATATTTTCGAAGCTTAACAATGACCCCTGCTTCAATAGCAAGCTTATTGCCCCAATGCAACTAATGTGAAACTTATAAAAATGCTTATAACTAGACAGCGGATTTTGCATGTTTATATACTCTTTACCAGAGGTACACGGAGTATATTAAGTTTGTGCAAAAATGTCCGTCTGTCCGTCGGTCTGTACGTATGAACGCACAGATCTCCGAGATGGTAAGAAGTAGAGGTTTGACATGTATGGGACAAAAACTTCTTATACTTGCAGGCAGATCAAGTTTATTTTCAATTTTTGACACGCCCCCGCAAATTGGAAAAAACGTCATGTCTCCCACAATTTTATAGATAAAAGGTTCTTTCCTTCTGGACATATTTAGTAATCAGGATTATTTATCGATCCGCTTAAGGAATGGTAAAGATCAGATGAACGATAGACGAGTTATAAGGAAAACTAACAATAATGGACAATTTTTCCCGTCATTTCTAGCTTTTTTTAAACCGGATCGCGGGAAAAATTTGGAAACAGCGGGCAACGGGAATTCAATTCTGGCTTTTTTCAAAATTATTTCTGCTTTTTATGAGCTTTATTTTAAACTTGAGACATTTGAGTCAAAACACAAGAAAATCTATAGTTTATCAACTATCAGTCATTTAACGACCCTAATAGCAATTACTAACATTTATCAAGCTGTCATTTTTAAGTGCGTGCCAAGTTTTCAGATCGGTTGACAAAAATTCTGAAAGTTTTCAAACAAAAACGTCGTGAAATCTGGCTGCAGGGCCCGAGGACCGATCAGATAGATGCCATTAAAATGGCTTAAAATGGATTGTTTTACCCGTTTTATTGAGATACAGCAATGTTCCCATTTTCGCATACGCAAAAGTTTTCCGATTTGAAACCGGGTTTTCGACCAAGTTTGCTGTCCAAATCGCAAAATTTTTGCGAATGCGAAAATAGGAGCATGGCTGATAATACAAGTAGGCGATTTAAAGAAATTTGGTGCCAAAATTTATATCAACGATAGCAAAAAGCAAACTAAAATACGTCAGGTTCATAGTGAATTGGAGAAATCTTTTCCAAACTACGGCATAAATTTTTTAGTTGATCTTATAAAGCAACTTAAGCTGAGTTTATGATATACTTGTGGGATTTTCATGGAATACATTGTATTAAGCAATTCAATAGTTTTTAGATTGCCAGACAATCTTTGCCCTTCTTTAACATATTGACATATTGTCGGATTACACAATTTTACAAGCACATATCAAAGCATTGTTGCCATTTTGGAAGAAGTAATATCTTTCAGAGACTCCGGAAGTAGTCAACGATTTTTGGAGTTAGCCATGGTCCAACGATGAAGTTGAGCGTGTCTTTAGTAAAATCAAAACTCTGAAATCGAATGGAAGTGAGCAAGCTCAACCTACACCCAGAGAAAAACAAGTAAGGGAGCTGTAGTCGAGTGCCCCGACTACAAAATACCCTGCTCCCTTGACTTCTTGTGTTTTCATATACATATACACACTCTCACGCATACACACACACTCTAACATACGCACACACGCACGCGCAAATGCGGTAACTGACAATGCAAGGCCCCCCCTCTCTCCCACAAACAAAATTGATTCGTATATAACTTCGGTGTTTTTCGTCCGATCTTATTGATCTTTTCAGAATAGATAGATATTGGGCCTAAGTTGATATATGTAAAGTTTGGAAGGTCTATCTTAAAAATTGTGGCTATGACAGTTTTTTGCGCTTAAGGGAGGGGGAGGAATTTTCCAAATCTGAAACAAACTCGATTTGAATCGAATACACCTACCTACATGTGTGGCTCTAGCTCTTATAGTCTCTGAGATCGACGCGTTCATACGGACAGACGGACGGACGGACAGACGGACATGGCTAAATCGACTCGGCTATTGATGCTGATCAAGAATATATATACTTTATAGGGTCGCAAATGCTTCCTTATACCTGTTACATACTTTTGCACAACTTCATGATCCCCCTTTTTCCCATTTTCAATGGGAACAGGGTATAAAAATAGAGAATTTCATACTTGGATCAAACATTTTCGTACTCAATAGTTCGGTAAGAGAGAAGGGAGTGGAATTTAGGGTGATTTCAGAGGGGGAGGGGTTGCCTGGACTCACAGACACCACCGCTTAGATAACAGCACCACATGTTGGATGCCTTGAGCATCGTCCAAATTTATATTATAAACTGACGGGGAGCGCTCTTCACACGATTGTTTCCCCACACACCTCTCTTCCAAAAAAAAAAAAAACGATGCAGTGAGAGCGGGTTCATCGCTATTCTCTCAAATGTGCTTGCTCTCCTCTCTCAGTTTCTTTTCCTCACCCTCCTCGCCTAAAAACACCAAACAGAACGAATTTAGCTCGATTTCAAGCGCAAAATTCTTAAAATTCAAGAATGAATAAATCAAGAGCGCTCGTACTTAAATAATTCATTCTACTTTTTTCTGGGTGTAGCACTGTGTATAAGGTATCTGTATTTAAGTAATAATATTAGAAATATAATATGTGTAATTAGAGATACGAATTGCGTCGACATTATTGCTTCGATTATACCTTATAGGCACAAATAATGTCTAAGACAAGGATGAGGACGAGGAACTTCATCAGATAATTAGAAATGCCATGCGCTTTTTTCAGCTTTTTCATAAGCTTTCTTTACCTCTCCGTCCCGTCAAAAATGGCTTTTTATACTCTTGCAGAGGGTTTTATAAAATTGTCCGGATGTTTGTAACGCATAGAAGGAAGCATCTCCGACCACATAAAGTATACATATTCTTGATCAGCACGACGAGCTGAGTTGATTTACCCTTGTCCATCTGTTTCTATGCTATCTCCTCCGTCAGTTTTAAAGCTATCCTCACCAAACTTTGCACAAAGTCTTTTGGTACAAATACGCTGCACATTTGTCGCAACCGGCCGGATCGGATGACTATAGCATATAGCTGTCATAGGAACGATCGGTCGAAAAACTTGTCTTAAAGAGAAAAACTTTTTTGTTTTTAATGGAAACGCCTCCAAAAAACGTATTTCTTAATTTACTATCCCTTCCCATCATTTCACTAAGTTTGGTCGAAATCGGATGACTATAGCATATAGCTGCCATAGAAACGATCGGTCGAAAAACTAGTTCTAGTGCAAAAAACTTTTTTGTTTTTAAAGAAAACGTAATTATCATTGGCATACACTTATTTTATACCTTTTTACCCAATTCTACAAAGTTTGGTCGAAATCGGATGACTATAGCATATAGCTGCAGTATGAATGATCGGTCGAAAAAGAAGTTCTAGTGAGAAAAACTTTTTGTTTTAAATGACATCGCCTCCAAATTTCGCAGTTAACAGTGTATTATGCTTTTCCATGATTTCACCAAGTTTAATCGAGATCAGGCATCTTTATAGTATAGATCCCATAGAAAAGTAAGGTCCAATAAGTAGTTTTAGAAAAACTTTTTGTTTTCAATGGAAGCTGCAAGGGTATACAAAACTTCGGCCGAGCGGAAGTTAACTTACCCCTATTTTTTCTCGATAAAAGATGGCAACACTGGTCGCAACGGTGATGGCCAGCACTTCACAGGTACAGAGTATGTTATAGTGGGGCTTGACCGACTTTCTTTCTTGTTTTAAACAGATTTTAATCCTAGTAGGCCAAAGTAAATGTGCACTACATTGTATGTTGTGCTGACTCTTTGCGTTTATATATTGCCAAAAAAAAGTCGCGCTTAATTCTAAAATGACAACCTTTTATTTCATAAGTTGATCCGTCAGCAAAACACAAAATGCAGTGAACAAATTGACAAAAACTTGTTAAAAGCACATTTGCCCCAGTCTACTAGGTAACTATGGTAACTAAGTCTACTTATAACTATCAAAAGTGGAAAAATCATCGACATATCGGTACCTCCCGGTTCTACCTTCAGTAGGCTTTGCTCATCGATTGCAGATTAACAGCTAAATGCTTGCGAATTCCAAAGCAGCATAAGTGCAAAAAACCGATACCAAACGACAACGCCAAGTTAACAGAAGCTTTTCTCTGAGTGTGCGGCCAATTGTTATTACTGTATTAAGACTGTAACTCAGTGCTTAAAAAGAAACCAATATTTTAAGTGCAGAAATGCATTTTGTTGTTGTATGCGAAGCTATTTTTGTTTACTTTTGAACTACTGCGCCATGAATGTTTTTATTACCTTTATGATAATGAAACTATACAGTTTTGGCAGGCTCGAGTTCACCTGCAGTAGTACTGAAGGCCGTTCCCCAACTAGTAATGCCCCAGTTCAGCGTAGAGAGGACGATATAGGGACACGTCGTCAGTCTTCCGAAGGTTTTAATGGGCAGAGCCACAGACCAGATTAACATGGGCCCCAAGGTGAGACTCCTGTCAAGTGTAGCGCCTAGATATGAAACGGTGTCCCGCCCAGGGTACGCCAGAATGTCTTGCCTCACGAACGGTGCTTTGGCCACCTTTCCATCAACAGCATCCAAGTTTCAAATTTTGTTGATGTTTGTACCTAATCTCTGATTTAGACAACTTAGTTCATCGATTGAATAGTGTCTGTTGGGGTGCAGACTTGGTTGGGAATTCGATCTACTTCAAACTGCCAAAAAAAAATACAAAATATGATGACTAATTTCTCTCTCTTTCTTTTCTTCTTCAGCGTTTCCTTTGGTTCATCGAAAGGTTCAATGGTCGAGACACTGGTGTTTGAGACACCAACTCCGCTTTCGGAACATGTAGAGTCGAGCTTTGGCTTCGATGCGGCAGCAACAACAACAACTATGGATGCTGCCGCTGCTGCTGTAGCCGCTGGTCAGCCGCAGCAGTCATCATTATCAGCATCGGCACATTTACCGCTAGTCAGCTACGGTGACTATGCAAAAGTGAATATGGATGATAGCGGCATTGAAGTTCAAGAAGAGTAAGTACCAAGAAGTTAGTCTAGAACATGGCACAGGAATTCGGTTGGAGCTGGAGCTGGAGTGTTTCTCGGCATTCCCACCATTTTCCATTTCCTTTGCTGCCATATAAAGTTAATGAACCTTTTCCTCCTCACATTCAACGAGTCGTGTTTATTGTGCGTGCATTGCAAGTCGGAATTTCTAAGCCCACTTTTACCTCATTAAAAATCCCTCGACAAGCATAATGACTTTTTGGCCGCTTTCACTTTTTGAGGGCAATCCATAAACTAAGCCTAAAATCTCAAAAGCAAACCCATCCATTTATCCAGCCAGCCAGTCAGCCATCCATCTAGACAAAACTAATTCAACCCAAATAGCATGCAATGAACCCCAAAACCAAACAACTTTAAATCGATAATTAACGTTGGGCGGTCGTTGGGTTTAAAGGGAAAACTCGGTGTGTTTTTTGTTTTTGGGCGAAATGTGCTCTGTTTACCGTTGCATGATTCTCCTTCTAAGAAGCGCTCGTCGCTCTCTTTAACTATCTCTCTTGGTCTCGCTCTCTCAGTTGTTATCAGTCACCAATTGGGGGAAAAAAAGTGTTGGTTTTTCACCACCAACAAACATAAAACTTCAATTGGAGTTTTGAGTTGAAAATGCGCCGGCGCTGCAGACATTCGGGAATACCGTTAAACGACGCGTCGTCGCTTTATTACATAATGGCTGGACTGTCTCTCTGTGTGTGTGCGTGTGTGTGTGCATTTTAAAGCCTAATGTAGGTCAACTTCATTTGGTGGTTGTTGACCCACATCTTTTTCGGTTGCATTTTGCTCGTATCTAATAATATGTGTGCCACACCCACACACAGAACGTGACAACTGCCATACAAATACGTACATACATAAATGCATGCATGTATTTCATATAAAGTCAACTCATCGATAATACACACCCACCTCACAATACTTAATCTAAGCAATCGATTTGTGGCTTAAGGCGGCCTATCGATAGCACACGCAGAGATCTACACGGCTTACAGCTTGAAAAAGCTTGACAAATTACCTATACCTTCCCCAATACGGCAGAAATTGATTACACAATTTGGAAATAAGTGTAGGTAGTGGATTTGCCTTTGGCAAAAGAAGAAATTTGAGCTCTTACATTTACATATTTAGTTCTAAATGCAAATGGTATTCAAAATTGAACCACCTTTATATGGAACGATCTGTTTCCTTAAACGGGGCTTTTTATACCCTTGCAGAGGGTATTATAAAATTGTCCGGATGTTTGTAACGCATAGAAGGAAGCATCTCCGACCACATAAAGTATATATATTCTTGATCAGCATGACGAGCTGAGTTGATTTAGCCCTGTCCGTCTGTCCGTCTGTTTCTATGCTATCTCCACCGTCTGTTTTAAAGCTACAAATAGGCTGCACATTTGTCGGAACCGGCCGGATTGGATGACTATAGCATATAGCTGCCATAGGAACGATCGGTTGAAAAACTAGTCTTAAAGAGAAAAACTTTTTGTTTTTAATGGAAACGCCTCCAAAGTACATATTTCTTAGTTGACTATCCCTTCCTATGATTTTACTAAGTTTGGTCGAAATCGGATGACTATAGCATATAGCTGCCACAGGAACGATCGGTCGAAAAACTAGTTCAAGTGAGAAAAAACTTTTTTGTTTTTAATGAAAACGTTTTTATCATTGGCATACACTTATTTTATATACTTTTACCCAATTCTACAAAGTTTGCTCGAAATCGGATGACTATAGCAAATAGCTACAGTACGAATGATCGGTCGAAAAAGAAGTTCAAGTAAAAAAAAATTTTTGTTTTCAATGGAATCTGCAAGGGTAAACAAAACTTCGGCCGAGCCGAAGTTAACTTTCCCCTATTTTTATTTTTGGTTCTGAAACAGATTCCGATTCGTCTTGGTTTATGAAACTTTTTATTATTGTCGGGTGTTTAGGATCCATGTAGTTAATTTGTGTTAACGTCTTACACTAAAGAAAGCAGTGATTAGTAGGCAAATTCCACTGACACATATATGTACATTTTAAAATTGGTCGGTTCCAGACAAATGTACATTTATGTACATTTTGATGTTTGGTAATTCCACTAGAAATGTACATTCTCAACCGACATGTGAATGATGGCAACATAAGCTGGCACAATTGCATGAAACGGCCTATGAAGTATCTTTATTACATTAAAGAAACGCTATTCTCCAGAAAATTCAGAAGAATTTTTCCAAGAAAGCTAGTGGACCGCTTTCAAGGCATACAGAAAATGGATTAAAATTTCCGGAAAGCCAATACATTCGACAAGCGTATAGCTGCCACCATGTATACGCTCGGATCGTCAGCTGAATACCGCAAAGTTGGAAGGCTTTTTGGAGTGCCTTCGCCGGCGGTCGGTAAAATCCTTCGCGATTTCTGCAGGAAGGTATGCCGGGTTGTGCACCCTAATACTTGCCCTGTGAAATCCTCACACAGGAGAACAAACTAATGCTTCTTATGACTTTGATAATCAACCAAAAAACAAAAGAAAAATAGTTGCGAAATCTTGTAAATCTTAATATTAATCAAATTATAAATTCATAATTGTTTGCTTTTAATTAATCAATCCATCTTAACAAAAAAAGTTTTCCTGAAACTTGGCGTTGGCTTCTTAAATGCGTTCCAGGGTTTTCCCAGTCCGCTCCTTTGGGCTGATTGCCTATGCTCTTCAAGCTCTCAGTCATCTTTGCCTATTCATTTCTCTGTTGGCCGCCAGCATTGGTTCCATGATATCGTTAGAAATCGCAAAGTCCGAGAGCGGTTCTAATGATTCGCTAGAAACGCGACCGCTGGCCACTGCGTTGGAGCCTGAGCACCCAGGGCTTTATCATCGACTTGCTGACTAGTTTTGCAAGTGAACTTGAGTCTGGCGTTATTGTATCCTTCAAAAGATTACATTTTACCAGTGCTCTGAACCATAAATTCCGTGAATGTATAGAAATAGGAATTCTATGGGCTTTTTCAAAATGCTGCCTCCCCTGGTACCCTCCAATTAACCTTCAGCTCCGGAAAAAGGGTTGATTTGTTTGTACATCAATCCACTCAAGCAAAGTACTTATATTTTGGGGCTAAGCTTTCGAACTTTGTGCGTATCGCATGATCAGAATATTTTCTTCCCACAAGTCGAAGATTATCGCATCGTGGTATGGCGAATTGTATTTATTTGTTAAAAGTTATGAACACAAAACAAATTATTGGGTAAGCACCCATCATAATAATTATTCCGTTTGTGAGGGCACTTTATAAATAAAATATTTATAAAAAGTAAGGGAGCTGCAGTCGAGTGCCCCGACTACAAAATACCCTGTTCCTTGATTTCGTTTGTTTTCCATTACTACAACACACTCACACATACACACCTCCAACATACACACAAACGCATGGCATGCGGCCGCGCGCGATAACTGACAATGCAAGACCCCCCCTCTCTCCCACAAGCAAAATTGATTCGTATATAACTTCGGTGTTTATTGTCCGATCTTATTGATCTTTTTCAGAATAGATAGATATTGGGCCTTACTTGAACGGACAGACGGACGGACGAACAGGGCTAAATCGACTCGGCTGTTGATGCTGATAAAGAATATATATACTCTATAGGGTCGCAAGTGTTTCCTTCTACCTGTTACATACTTTTGCACAACTTCATGATCCCCCTTTTCCCATTTTCAATGGGAACAGGGTATAAAAATAGGGGAAAGTCAACTTTGGCTCGGCCGAAAGAGAGCTTTAATATATACATAGATGTCCGATTTGGACCAAACTTAGTGGAATCATGGAAAAGCATAAAAAAACTAGCAATTACTGTTTGGAGGCGTTTTCATTTAAAACAAAAAAGTTTTTCTCACAAGAACTAGTCTTTTGACCGCTCGTACCTATGGTGGCTATATGCTATAGTCATCCGATTTTGACAAAACTTTGTAGAACTATGTGAGCGTATGCCATTGAAAAAGTTTTTCCGACTGACTACTTTTCGGACTTTACTTTTCTAATATATATAGTTGTCCGATTTCGACCAAAATAAGTTGAACCATGGGAAAGCATAGAAAACTAAGAAATACGAAGATTGGATACGTTTCCATTGAAAACAAATAAGTTTTTTTTCTCTAAAACTTGTTTTTTGACCGATCGTTCCTATGACAGCTATATTCTATAGTCATCCGATCCGGCCGGTTCCGACTAATGTGCAGCGTATTTGCACTAAAAGACTTCGTGCAAAGTTTGGTAAAGATAGCTTTCAAACTGACGGAGGAGATAGCATAGAAACAGACGGACCGACGGACAGACGGACACGGCTAAATCAACTCAGCTCGTCGTGCTGATCAAAAAAATAGATATCACATATACCACATATACTTTATGTGGTCGGAGATGCTTCCTTCAATGCGTCACAAACATCCGGATAATTTTATAATACCCTCTGCAAGGGTGTAAAAATGTTATATTTTATAAAAATGTAATATTATATTTAAAATTTTCAAGCCTGAAATGGAATTTTTATTTCGTTAAATTTAAACTTAAAATACAAATATTCGAAAATATTTTCAGCTTTAGTTTATATCAAGGAATCTATGGGGCGTTCCAAGCAAATAAAAATATTTTCTGAGATGTCTTCGAATTGGATGAAAATTGGACCAAAGGAAGCTTATTATGAGAAAAGATTAACCCCAAGATTTGAGCTTTTTGGAACTCTTTTGCGGAAGTTCTGCGCTTTAAGAGACCACATTTTGAATTTTTAAGATTTTAAATAACTTGCAGCTTTTACTGGCTTGAGGTCTTGCTATGTTATTGACATAACTTTAAACAGAGGCACACAACACAACAAAGGAGGCATCAGGTTGATCGGACGACGTTTCATGAGGGACCAACCTCACTCATCAGCGATCTTGAGCCTGAAATGTCTGTCCAAACAGCAGTCTCTCCATGCCCGGACGGCAAAACTGTTTGGGAATTCCAAAGGCAGCCTTGCGCGCAAAACACCAAAAGACAGCTAAAGACGGCCATTCCCCTTTGTAAGTGTGTGGCCTCCGTTTTGGACTTTGGACTCAGTGTGCAACCAACGGCCGCCGCTCGGAACAAAGACCAAAAATGTTTGTATATACAAACAGGAGTTTTTGTTGTTTTAAATGAAACTATTTCTATTAAGTTTCGAACAACAACGCCGTGCCAAGCGTTTTAGTATTTTTATGACTGTTTAACGACCTTTATATTATTCAGTTTTTACTGGCTCGAGGTCTTGCTATTTATTGACATAACTTTAAACTTTTAACTTTAAACAAAAAATTTTTTCCAACATTTCTTTGCAAAAAAAATTGATTTCTTCAAAAAACTGAGCCCAGCAAAAAGACCCATCTTTCAAAAATTTTGAAAAAAATGTAATAGCCGCCTCTTTTTCAAACATTTTGAGCGGCGGAACATGTCGGTAGCTTGAAAATTAAAGAAGTTCTGCCCATTTTTGTCATGTAATCTCAAAAAAATCAAAACGGAAAATTTGGAAAAAATTACCTATTAAAAAAAAGGGGGATCATGAAGTTGTGCAAAAGTATGTATGTCCCCCCTTTGAGCGCAAAAAACTGTCACAGCCACAATTCTTAAGATAGACCTTCCAAACTTTATATATATCAAGTAAGGCCCAATATCTATATATTCTGAAAAGATCAATAAGATCGGACAAAAAACACCGAAGTTATATACGAATCAATTTTGCTTGTGGGAGAGAGGGGGGCCTTGCATTGTTAGTTACCGCGTTTGCGCGTATGTTAGAGTGTGTGTGTGTGGTGTGTATATGTGTATGAAAACACAAGAAGTCAAGGGAACAGGGTATTTTGTAGTCGGGGCACTCGATTACAGCTCCCTTACTTGTTTTTATTTTTGGTTCTTAATTTGGCCAAATATCTTTTTTAAGCTATTGAATTAAATTTAGGACCCAGAAAAGAACGCTTTGGCTTTAAAGCTAACAGAAACCGATCTAGCAAAGAACTTTAATTCGGTTGACCTCCAACCATATTCAAAATATTTAATCGGTAGAGAATTCAAGCAGCGACCTGTACTGGCACCAGTGGCGTAAGCAGGGGGGAACTTGGATTTTAAACCCCACCCTGAATATACATTTACATGCTAAATACAAGACTAAGGAAGAAGGGACTAAAGAAAAATGTTGTAAAACGCCCCCTTGAAAAGAACCTGCATACGCCACTGACAGGCACAGATGACGCGTAAGGGCTCCGGCCGGAAGTGAGATGTTTGCTCTTTTTAAGTACTGGCTTTGCTATCGGTGTGTTGATTTTCTTGTTTGTTTTTTACGTCAAAGCTCATGTTCTGTGATAGTGTTGTGCCCGATGTTCTTGTCTCTGAGACTGGGGTTGTGTGTGTTCGAGTCCTGGTGCTGGCCGACAATACTTTTTTTTTATTATACTATTGCCAAAATAATAAATAAATAAAAAAATTATTCTCAGCAGGAATTTGAACCAGCAAATCTACAATGTGAGGCGTAAATCCTAACCACTCAGCTAACACCCATTTGTTAAAACTCGTAGCTTAATATCAATATAAGGAAACTCGTAGAAGCAGAGTTGAAAGCATTCAATTTTTTTACTATTCAATTTTTAGACGATGCCACGAGTACTACTCGGGAAGTAATCATGAGTAGGACTCGGATATAATCATATAAACGATTACATGATTACAAAAAAATGTAATCGTTGTACTCAAGAATGATTACTTTTTACCTGTAATCATACGATGCGGAATCACCCCAAAATACACACATAAAGAGATATAATTTATATTTTTACCATATATAAACCAGGAATTGTCCTGACTTTTCTCGTTTGTATGGGTCTAGTAGGTCCATTACCAAAATTTTACAAAATCTATTGTAAACCAGTTGGGGGAATAAATTGGGGAATTATAGTAGAATTACTGGGGAAAAACGGGACAAAAACCAAATTAACATATTATAAATTTTGGAACTTTGGGGATGTTCGCCCGTTTGGGTTCGAGGGTAGCCAAGTTGAGGAATAGGGAAAATGCCCACAACATTGTTAATGGCAATGAAAATTAGGTTGGGGTTGGGTGGTCGTTCGGCAAATAGTAGGTCCAGACAAACGCCAGATAAAGTTGTAAATTACCTTATTTGTTTTTAAGGAAAGCGCTTAATACTTATATTACAATGCAATGTTGGTACAATGTTGGTAAATGGAAGCTGCAGATTGCACGGTCAAAAATATTGCAAAATTTCAAATGCAAAACGGTCAAAAAAGTCACGTAATTATGAGTTCAGATAAGGGTGCCCAGAAGAGCTACAGCGCGTCAAAACCAATACAAAGAACTAAACATATTTCACGCAATAACAACAAATGAAAAGAGAGGGAGAACGATTTGTTGGGGGCGGGGAAAGCGAAGGGGCGTACGCAAAGCATTTTGTTTTTGTGTTCGAGCTTGCGAGAAATTGAGAGAGAGAAGAGAGACACAGGGTTGTTGAGGTCAGAGCGACAACAACAAAACATAGAGCACGCATAAGATTTTTTTTGCTTTTGCTGGCCTATGGCGCGCGCAAAATGAACACGCGCAGGCTATTCCTTTGCGTGAACAACAACACAAGCGTGTCTTGGGCAGTTAGAGGAAAATATCGAATGGTCCAAAATGGTTATATCGATTTGCAGCCATCACTAACTTGAATGTAATCGCTCTAATAAGAGTCTTAAGGACCCGGGCGACGCTGGTTATTCAGCTAGTACATTTATGATTGTAAGCTGACTTTTTCGTTAGCTGATTGCCGGCCTTCCCCCCTTTTTCCCCCCCCCCAATTTTTATCGACATCAGATATCGAAAAGATGCGATAAGGTGTCCGCATAGGCACCATTATTGCATTCTTGCATCTCGAACAGTTGATGGTAGACATGAACAAATGGTGGAAAAAATGGAATTTTATGATCAAATTTATTAGCTTTGGAGAGAGACGTGGCAATGTTATTGTAAGTGATGGATATCACGAGCTGCAATCAGCAAACTGAATTTACTTACAATTGAGCAATTTGTAAGAAGCACTATTTATTACACTTTAGCAATTAAAAAAACTCAAAATTTTACCATCCAAATGTCAATAGGCGAGAAATTTTCTAGAATTTTATTTTCACAGTTTTTTCGTATTTTGTCACAAAGCTTTTTATTTAAAATTAATTAAAAAAAATTTGGTCCTAAACAGCAGCCTCGGGGCCAAAGCCGAGCTTTATAATTATATTTCTTCATCTTATAATTATTATTATTTTAAATTTCATATTTTTGGCATTTTCTCTTTCTCCCTTCGCGAGGGCTGTGGTATTTCACTGATCCTCCATCATACGCTCCACGACATCCAACTTACGCCCCACGTCACTACCAGATGCATCAGTCATATTGCTGTTGAAGTTGCTCTCCGAATCTAAATTACCTTCTTCAGTGTTTTGGGAGCATTTTTAATTTTCGCGCGTACTGGCAACTGGGTCGATTGCTATGGACTTGACTCATTTCAAATGAAGGACACTTTTCAGTGCTCCCCAGGTGGACGGGCTGCCGCCCAATGGTCCAACTTATCTCGCACCAGCCTTTGAGACATAGTTGTAGCTTCAGACATTTATTAGATTCTTGTTGCTCATAACTGTATTTTCGGGTCATTTAATCAATTTTGGTCTGTGTTTTAAATACGTGGAAAGGCCTTTTGGAGACACCACCTAAATAAAAGCGCACGCAATTTTTGGTTCAAACGCATATGCCATTCCGCCTCTTTTTACATGAGACAAAAAGAATCTTTTATAAAAGAACCACGGAGAACCACCAACCCACGCAAACGCCCTTGACTTGAAGTAGTTTTACTAAAACTTTTCATTAATTTTCAATTACAAACTATGCAAACTATACAATCACACTTACAAACTGCAGGTGTCGTTTTCTTTCAATGGCATTTGTCTGAAGATACAGCAAAGAACATTTTCGCCCCAGCACTCATTATTATTGAACCCGAAGTGTTTTTGCATGCTTGATTTCAGATATGAAGCTTACTTTCAGATGAACAAAAGCAAAATGCAAATTCATCAGTATCAGATGATTCCTTGAACCACATCTGGTTGTGCACTTCAAAAAGAATAGCAAAAAAATCAATAAGTGTGCTTGCATCGACGTAATTGATGTCAAAAAGCGCTTTCATTTAGACAAAAGATATTTTTAAAATTTTCAAATTCGTATCGGGGAAAATGAACTTTTGCGAGTAGATCAGGTATGAACACAGAATGCTTATGGCAGGGCAGACACCAATCCATATCCATTTGTTCTGCCGCTTCATAATATACATATATATGAGGTTTGTTCAAAAAGTAAAATTTCAGAAATTTCGAAAATGGCTAAAATTGGTTTAAAAGCGGTCGAGAACTATAACTTCGAAGGTTGGTAGAAAGCAGTTAGCTGTAACCAGTTCAAATCTCAGTAATGATTTGAGCTTTGATCTGGAAATTTGGTTTTTCGGTTGGTAGTATGAAATTCAATATTTTGCCGGTTCCGAATCAACTGCCTGAAACGATTCAAAAGTGGTTCAAGCAGTCGGAAGTCGAAATTTATAGGATAAATCAAACTTTATTAAGTTTTCTTATTAGGCGGCAAATTCAAGGGGAAACTAAAATTTATAAACAAAAGGAAAATAATGAAGTCTGCTTCATCATCGCCGTGTATACAGTTAGTATCAAGCTAGATCCCTCCTGAAGGTGCAACATTTGTCAGGGTATTTACTATTCGATGTCGATATTTAACAAGCTTTGATTTCTTATGTCAGAAAGCGCTGTTGACGTGCCGTTTTTGGCGGAACGTTCCATTTTTGGTTAGATTAAGCTACACATTTGTTGACCTTTTTGTTGGCGTGTGGAGAGAGCTTTAATTTGCCGCTGGTGCGTGATGTCATCAGCTTTTTTTGAGCTTACCAAGCCCCACTTGCTTGCTGTATAGAACAGAACTTTCTTTCTACAGTTAGCTAGCCAGCCACAAAGCACAACAACAACAACATGAAAAACAACGACGACGTAACCAACCACAAAGCCGGCTATCGATTATGATTGGAGGTGAGGCTGTGCATCAACAGCTGGACAACCTCGTCCGACATAACTTTCTGTGCTATTTCAAGTGTGCGCTAGAAATACGAAATTCGATCGCCCAATCTCTTCCATCTGCTATTGTGAAAGTACATCTCGAACAACTGTCAGTCAAGTCAATTGATTTTCCGGTACCCATGGCACACTTGACATGCATAGACAGAGCGCCATCATCATCATCCCATCATCCATTCCCAGCCCCAGCCCACATTCATTGTGAGCGGCAGTGGAAGCATCAGCCCATTGTCACATTGTTTGTAATGTTAACGGTAATTGTGCCGCTGGTCAGCGGTGCGTATGTAATTGTTGTTTTTCTTCTGCTGTGGCGACCCACCGCATGCACAGTGGTGCGCACATTGTATTTGGTTCCATTATGTTGGAAAAACATGTCTTCAATAAACATTCCATTAAATTGGGGCATCAGATTATACATTTTGGCACTATCTGCCTCGTTTTTAACAAAATAAGCAACCAAAGTCAACGGTTTTGCACTAAACCGGTTCCAACACGTTATTTTCTTTACCTTTAACCGAAACACCTGTGACAAATAGAAAAGTTTGTATACCCTTGCAGATTGTTTTTATACCCTTGCAGAGGGTATAAAATTGTGCGGATGTTTGTAACGCATTGAAGGAAGCATCTCCGACCACATAAAGTATATATATTCTTGATCAGCATGACGAGCTGAGTTGATTTAGCCTTGTCCGTCTGTTTCTATGCTATCTCCTCCGTCAGTTTTAAAGCTATCCTCACCAAACTTTGCACGAAGTCTTGTGGTACAAATAGGCTGCACATCTGTCGGAACCGGCCGGATCGGATGACTATAGCATATAGGTGCCATAGGAACGATCGGCTGAAAAACTAGTCTTAAAGAGAAAAACTTTCTTGTTTTTAATGGAAACGCCTCCAAAATACGTATTTCTTAGTTTACTATCCCTTCCCATGATTTCACTAAGTTTGGTCGAAATCGGATGACTATAGCATATAGCTGCCATAGGAACGATCGGTCGAAAAACTAGTTCTAGTGAGAAAAACTTTTTGTTTTTAAAATGAAAACGTCCTTTATCATTGGCATACTCTTAATTTTATATACTTTTACACAATTCTACAAAGATTGGTCAAAATCGGATGACTATAGCATATAGCTCCCATAGGAAAGATCGGTCGAAAAACTAGTTCTTGTGAGGAAAACTTTTTTGTTTCTAATGAAAACGTACTTATTATTGGCACACACTCATTTTATAAACCTTTACACAATTCTACTAAGTTTGGTCGAAATCGGATGACTATAACATATAGCTGCCATAGGAAGAATCGGTCGAAAAACTAGTTCTAGTGAGAAAAACTTTTTTGTTTTGAATGAAAACGTCCTTATCATTGGCATACTCTTATTTTATATACTTTTACACAATTCTACAAAATTTGGTCGAAATCGGATAACTATAGCATACGAGGTGTGTTCAAAAAGTATCGCGAATTTTGAATTTTCGTGGGTTACGTATATTCGAATTTCGATTTTTTTGTTGCGTTATGTTGGTACCCATGTCTCTCACTTATGCCGACAAGCTCGGCCATTTTGAATGTTCACTTAATTGTTGACAGCTGCTTTGCTTGCACGTGTTTTGGATCGTCTTCGATTTTTACCTATTCAAAAAAATGGATCAAAGAACCTGTATCAAATTTTGTGTGAAAAACGAAATTAAGTGCGCGGATGCATTCCGAATGTTGACTGTGGCATACGGAGAGGCTACCTTGGACCGAAGCAACGTTCATCGGTGGTACAAAATGTTCTCAGAAGGCCGAGAAGATGTGAACGACGAAGAGCGTGCCGGACGCCCGAGCACTTCAACAACAGACGAAAAAATTAATGAAGTGGAGAAAATGGTATTGGCCAATCGTCGAATCACCGTTAGAGAAGTTGCTGAGGACCTAAACATATCGATTGGCTCGTGCCATTCGATTTTTATCAATGATTTGGGCATGAGACGGGTCGCCGCGAAATTCGTACCAAAATTGCTCAATTGCGACCAAAAACAGCATCGCATGAACATTGCTAATGAGATGTTAAACTCTGTCCGCGACGACCCAAATTTGCTCCAGAGGATCATAACTGGTGACGAATCGTGGGTTTATGGTTATGACGTGGAGACCAAAGCTCAATCATCTCAATGGAAGCTGCCGCACGAACCAAGACCGAAAAAGCGCGCCAAGTTCGGTCGAATGTGAAAGTTTTGCTGACAGTTTTCTTCGATTGCACAGGGAAGAACGGTCAATAAGGAATATTACCTGCAAGTTATGCGCAATTTGCGCGAAGCAATCCGCCAGAAACGCCCGGATTTGTGGAAGAACAAAAATTGGCTTTTGCACTTTTGCTTGTGCGCGAATTTTTGGCCAAAAACACCGTATTCCCCAGATCTGGCCCCCTGTGACTTTTTCTTGTTCCCTAAACTGAAGAGACCCATGAAAGGACGACGTTACGCTACGCTTGACGAGATAAAGACGGCATCGAAGGAGGAGCTGAACAAGATAAAAAAAAATGATTTTTTGAAGTGCTTCGAAGATTGGAAAACCGTTGGCACAAGTGTATAATATCTCATGGGGATTACTTTGAAGGGGACAAAATAGATATTCATGAATAAATAAATAATTTTTGAAAAAAAACACAAAATTCGCGATACTTTTTGAACACACCTCGTATAGCTCCCATAGGAACGATTGGTCGAAAAACTAGTTCGAGTGAGAAAAACTTTTTTGTTTTTAATGAAAACGTCCTTTTT
Organism: Lordiphosa collinella; assembly: GCA_018904265.1. Taxonomy (NCBI): domain Eukaryota; kingdom Metazoa; phylum Arthropoda; class Insecta; order Diptera; family Drosophilidae; genus Lordiphosa; species Lordiphosa collinella. Next base: position 72,617 of record JAEIFV010000184.1, on the reverse strand, counting down.
ATTGGCATATTCTTATTTTATATACTTTAACACATTTCTACAAAATTTTTATCAAAATCGGATATAGCTGCAGTATGAATCATCGGTCGAAAAGAAGTTCTTGTAATGAAGTATCTGAGATAGAGGCCACATCTCTACTGAAGCTTATGCTGTCCTAAACATGGTTCAGTAGTCGTTAAAACCTTTGTCTGATTATAATACGAAATTTATAGTGTCACAATGCCTGAGGGATTTCTTGCTCCATTACAACTTAACCAAACCTTACCTATTTAATAGTCAGAAGAAGCATTTTCAGCACCGGTGGTCACGAAATTGGATTACTATTACCGATGCTCGAGTCCACAAGCCAGACTCACACTCCTTATTATTCTTTTTGCAGACGACTTATCCGTCCACACGACTGACGCCGTACCCCGATACGCCATAGATTTGTTGTGGTTTTCGTTTCGAAGCGAAGCCATTGTACTTGTCATTCTGTCTGCGTGTTTGCGGCGGCGCCCTGAATGCATCTGTGTGGCGCCAGTTGCCGTAAAATAACTCTCGGGAGTAATGGGAGCCTGGGCTTGCCCTCCGCTGCTATAAAGTGTATCAAGGCTGCAAAAGAGCTTATTAAACAATTTTTTTTTTCATTATTTAGTGCAGACTCGTTTTTTAATTCAAATCGAAGCAATTAAAAATATGGTCCATTCGACTCAACAAACCTCCTGCCTTGATTTATCCGAAGAATGCTAGTCAAGAGCTTCCTGACGGGCAGAACCTTTGAGCTGGCAAAGAATGAACCAACTTTTCAGGGTAACGTACTGGGCTCTATGCTATCTCTTCTTCTTATTTGGCCCGATATTTCAATCACAACCGTTTGACGGTCTCGGCCGCTGCAATTAATGCCCGCCACTCGCCTCTGTCTTGTGCGAGCTGGGACCAGTTGGTCAGTTTAAGCGCCTCAATGTCTTTCAGCACCTGTTTTTTCCAACTAAGTTTCGGGCGTCCTACACTTCTTCCTTTCCCTAATTCGTTCGCCTTCCGCCTGTACACTTTTTTTTACCGGAGTTCCTCATCCATACGAGTAACATGTCCGAGCCAGCGCAGCCGCTGTTGTTTTATGCGCTTGACTAGATCAGTGTCCCCATAGAGCTCAGTGGGTTTTGCTCTTAAACTCCTTACTACTCTATGCTATACACCCACAATATGCCTAGAGCCAGGGAGCATTCCGCTCGTAAACTCCAACGACCTGTTAATCGCGACATTCGCCGATAACACATACTTTCCTGCAAAAATGGATTTACTCAGCGACATATGCCCTTCACGACTAGTTACCTGAAAAGGTTTAGCAACTGGGTTGCTAGTTTAAATATATAGCATTTAATACGGACAATTGTGCATTGGTGACCAATTCCACCCGCACAAGAACAAGTTGTCACTCAGGAACAAGGTCATGATTTGCAAGGTTATTCTTCCACTGGTATGGAGATACGGTCAACAGATCTATCTCACTGTGAAGAGGATTCACCTGAGTAAAATTCAAGTAGTTCAGGTGAAAATCCACGACGAAATACCGGAGCCTGAGAACACCCAAAAAAAAAAAAAAAATGGCAAATAACTTGTTAAGACGCAGAGTCCGACTGTTGATTAACGGATCAATTTAGACGCGTCCTTCTCAAGTAGTTCGGTATGCAGAACGCATATAAGGAAAATAATCAATTATATTCTGCGCCGCTTTTAGTTTTGAAGAAGCTATATAGCTACTCTCTTAGGACATTGAACAACCATCTTGCATTTTACATGTGTTTCCTGAATGCAGTCCAGTTTTAAAACATCATGTTGTGCAAATTTTGACTTCTCTTTAAAATGTTGCAAGCACTTACAACGTTTCTAGAAATGCGCAACTTTCTGCTCCGAAAGTATCAAAAGCGGGTCTCAACAATCGATGGTTGACTAAGTTTACAACTACCGATATTGCTATCGATGGTTTTCACAACACTACTATACGCAGTGTCTGTGAGCCCCTATGCAAAGCAGCTACAAATAAGCGCTGGGCCCATAGGCTGTGGGCACCCCAGGTATAAGACAATTGATCAGCAAGCCGACACACTTTCATTATTCTATACGACTTGTTACTTTAAACTGTTTCTTAGAAACTATTGTCTCTTTTCAACAAGGGAGTGTACAGTGAAAGGAAAATCGAAAGGAGGCGCGAAGCTTGCCATCAGGTTAGCCCAAATTGTGTTACCACGTTGGCCAACATCGCATTTCTTATTGCTGTTTAAGCGAAAGCCCTCTGCCAAGTTAAACTAAAACCGAAACTGTACCGGAACTAAAGTTTCGGTATCGTTCAGGTTCTATCGGTTCCAATAATTGTCAGTTCCATCAAAAAATTTACTATCGGTTCCAGTACCGGTTCCGGTACATGGTTTGAAACGGTTTATTTCGGTTAATGGTTCGATATTAATCCCTGCATGATATATAAGGTTTTTCTCGAATGTAAAGCTAAAATCATATTGATTCAGACTTGTATTTCAAGCTGTCACTTAAAACGAGAGCGTTAGTTAAAGACGGTCCTGCCCATTTTCGATATACCCGTTACTCAGAGACATTAATGTTGTATAGCTTTCCCTTATGCTAGTTAACACAGCATTAACATTAATAAGAACACTTCAACATTATGTAAACAAACAGAGCATGTGACGCCAAAAAGTATGCAACTTTTCTTATAACTTTGCCATTTATTATCCGATCTTTTTTAAACTTTCAGAGATTGTAGATATTGGGTACATGCACTACACTGATCTGCGTAGGGACAATAGGTGTATACATAAAAATTTGGTGGCTCTAGATCTTCTAGTGTCCGAGATCTAGGTGTTCATACAGACAGATAGACATGGCTAAATCGACTCGGCTGTTGATGCTGATCAAAAATATACAGTATGTCAAGAAAGTGTTTTTACACTGTAAAAAGACACATTTTTCACTTATTTTGCAAAAAAAGGTGCTTTCTCTAAATGGTAAAATTTTGTTTTTTATTTATTTTAATTCTTTATGGTTCTTAGAACTAGATTGCAAAAGAAAATAACCAAATCCATCTAGATTTAGCATTAAAAAAATTAAAAACGAAAAAAATTATTTTTAAAAAGTGTCAAGAAAGTGTTTTTACACAATGTCTAAACGCATATATTCTCAGAACAGGAGCTCAAATGGTAAATAAAATATTGATTCTACACAAGTTTTCCATGCTGAGTCCGAATCTGCTTTTAGAAATTCCATATCTCTAATGGTTTAGCTGTAAATTTGGATTAAAAATGTAGAAAATGACAAATTTTACGCTTCTTGGTATATTCGAATCTCGTAGAAAGCAGCATATCTGAAAATGTTGAATTTTAACATAGTGTAGTATTTGCCCATATCTACACAATATAAAAAATACTTTAATCATTTCATTGGTTATAAGTTCATAATCGATGAGAAAAGTATGGTTGATTTGCATGCAAATTGTACTTTTTTGTATTTTACATACGCTTTACCATACAACTACACTATTTGAAAGCGAAAAGCACCTTATATTTGTGGCCGAATAAACAAATTTCGATGGTTCGTTGTGTACTATAGGTGTGGTACTATATTATACAGAAAAAATATTTTCAAAATAATCTGATTTCTAGGAGATTCGGAGCAACCAAAAAGCGGTAGAATTACTATTTCTACATTTTAATTAAAATTTTTACGGCTGATCCATTAAAGATATGGAATTTCTTAAAGCATATTCGGATTTAGCGTGGAAAACTTGTGTAGAATCAATATTTTATTTACCATTTGAGCTCCTGTTTTGAGAATATATGCGTTTAGACATTGTGTAAAAACACTTTCTTGACACTTTTTAAAAAGAATTTTTTTCGTTTTTAATTTTTTTTAATGCTAAATCTAGATGGATTTGGTTACTTTCTAGTTCTAAGAACCATAAAGAATCAAAATAAATTAAAAACAAAATTTTACCATTTGGAGAAAGCACCTTTTTTTGCAAAATAAGTGAAAAATGTGAGTCTTTTTACAGTGTAAAAACTCTTTCTTGACATACTGTATTACTCTAGGGGTCGGAGATGCTTTTTACTGCACGAGTAACGGGTATAAAAAAAGGAAATAAATCAATTTCAACTTCCTTTCCATTACTCGTACAAACATAATTATTTGTTATATTTGTCATAATTTAGCATTCGCTTTCGATAATAATAGAAGCACTTTTGATAAGAAATTTTGTGATTGAACTACATGCACAATAAAGTTATTTTAAGAAAGCTTTTTCTTTTCAAATACTTGAACCAAAATCAAGTGAGAAGGTCGGTCAAGCCCGACTGCAAAATACTCTGTACCTGGGAAAGTGTATGCTCATATGTAAACTCAGCGAAATTCAATTAAAGGCACATGGATATTTTAGGTTTAATGGGAAATTAGATGAGAAATGAATTAAATATTTATTAAATAATAAATTGAATAACGATATTAGTTCAACAAATGTCTTAATACTACATATCAACAGGTGTTAGATTAACAAACAAATTATTTTCAAAAAATTCATTTTTATACAGCGAAATTCATTTAAAGGCATGTATTTAGATTATATGGCAAAAAAAACAATATACTCGTACATATTATTGTCGAAGAAAATGATGATTTATAGTGAGTCCAGCTTCCAGATTTTGAAATCACTTCAAAAATTCGTTTTGGCATTGAGTCTATGACCTTTTGAAAATCTGAAGTAGGAATTTTGGACCATTCATTGACTACAGCAATTCTGAGCTCTTCCACCGACTCGAATTTGCGATGACCAGCATGTACACGTCGTGCCAAGTTACACCACATGTTCTCTATAGGATTTAGATCTGGGGAACGTGCTGGCCACTTCATAACATCGATCTGTGATACATGTATGGCAGCGTTATCCTGCTGAAAAATGGTGCCTGAAGTAGCTTGCTGATCCAAAAAGTTTATTAATACTTCATCCAACATGGTTATATACTTTTCCGAGTTCATACGCCCATTCACTTTATATATGGGGGTCCTTCCATAGTAACTAAAACCAGCCCATATCATTAACGAACCTCCTCCAAAGTTCCGCTTAGTAGAAAAGGATTCGGGCTTCTTCAAATCGTGCCAGTAATAATTAAAACCATCTGGATCGTCAAGGTTGAATTTTTTCTCGTCTGAAAATATTACATTTTTCCATTGAGCGATCCATGACATGTGTTTTTCGGCAAACTCCAATCTTGCAGCTTTATGCGATTCTTTTAAAGCTGGTTTAGACTTCATTTTCTTCCAAATAAGCCGATTACTTCCAGATAAAATTTGTTGTACACGACGCTTAGTAACGGGTAATTGTAAGTAAGATCTTATTTGCGATGCAGTTGCATTTTTTATAGCGGATTTTACACGAGAAGAAATCTTTTGAATATTATTATTTGATCGATTTGTATTCTATTTCTGCTTTAAATTGATTACATTATCCACTGCAGATGAAGATCTTTTCAGTTTAATGGCAATTTGCCTATTAGACATGCCAGTTTCCTTGAAAGCAAGGATTTTGGATGTTTTTTCAGATGATAATGTTTTTTCCCTTTCCCATATCAATATTGAGGGAAATTTTTAATAGGATATAATTTGTATCTGTTTAAATCAGCGATGTCCAAAATTTGAAAAGGCAGCCACGCGTGGTTGGCAAGCCAAATTCTGCCGGCGTCGCAGTGACAGAGAGAGAATATGTGTATTCTATAATTCAGTGGTGTCCAAACTCACACAATGCACTATGGTCCAGATGTCGTTTTTTTTTTTTTTGGCATAAAGTCGATTTTTTCGATGTTAATATATCGTTGTTTTCTTATTTTAATCTTAGAGTAAATTCATCATACATTATAAAAATTTTAATTAAAAGCTTTAAAAGAGCCACCAAAGCTTTTTGGGAGCTTTTAAAAGTGAGCTAGCGATCAGTTGATTTCCGAATAGAAATTTGCGCCAAAATATTTAGTTGCTTTATGTTGTGTCACACGCGTTAAATTGGTCCAGAAAATTCAACTAAATTATGGAAAGTAATCTTCAAGGTATGCACTATTTAATGTATATTTTTATTTTATGTGTAGCTCTAGGGATTTAGTGTTGTGTAATGTCCAATTTATGTGTATTTTTTTAGAAAACTATCATGCGTTATCCGTGTTTCGTGGAATATAACTAATAAGATGTTCCATGCTGAAAGCAACTAATTGGTCCAGATTGTACTTGTGAGTGTTGTCTTTAGCCACAAATCAAAATCTCATCCCCGTTCGTCCCCCTTTTCTCACATTTTGGTAATATATAGGCACGTTTGAGTTTAGTCACAGCGTACTTATCGAAATATGGCGCAGCAACAATCGAAAAATTTAATGTGTATCGGATTGGATATACACCAAAATTAATATAAAACACTGTGGAATCCAAAATAATAAAGAAAATAGACAAAAAAATCAGTAATTTTAATAGTTACATTCATAAATATCTTCCCAAATGTAACTACATGCTTGAATGGTTCATGTATAAGCATACTGTATGGTTGGCGTCTAAAATATCAATTACTATCGATGAAACCTGCAAGACACCACAGCAAATGGGACGTCCAACCTTATCTTACACGAATGCGGGTACAAGATTTAAAAGGAAATTGGCATCTGAGCTCGCAAATGAAAATAATTGTGACACAAATCTTCTTGCACATGCTGCAGCAGTCTCTGCAAAGAAACAAAGCAAGAAGGATCCGGCTTTTGTTCTTAAAAACACCATAACAACTCCCGAATACTCAACTGAATCGAGATAGCAATTTGATATACAAAAACCCATTCCACTTACACCCGATGAAGCTTTGGCTTACCTCCTGGAAAATTCTCTTACAAAAGTTCAATACATGCACACTAGACTTATGAATAAAAGTCGCCACAGTAACATTTATCCAACCTATAGTCTAGTAATGGAATCTTAATTACAATGCCGTCCTTTAGATATAAAAGTAACGGAAACGGCCGCCCAAGTATCATTACAAAACCTTTTGGATCATACTCCAAACAGTTCTGAAATTAAAGTAATTTGCAGCTATGGATTTGATGGTTCAACGGCTCATACAATATACAAGCAGAAGTTCGCTACCGAAACACCTGGCGAACAGCTTTCAAATCACTCCATTTTTGTTACTTCTGTTATACCCATAAAAATTATAGACTCTTTTTGATCATAGCAAATGGAATAAAAGAATACCGCAATCTATACGATTTTGCAGACCTCTGAAAATTGAACTAGTAAAAGAAACTACGGCCCACATAATGATGGAAAAGAACCTTTTAGATTCTCAAATTAATAATCTCAAACCTTCTGTTTATAAATTGAATGAAAATCGTGATATAACAGTAACGTATGAAATGCATATAACACTTTTTGATGGCAAAGTGCTAAACGTTTTAACTGCAACTAAATCTACTCAATGTTGTCCAATCTGTGGTGTCACTCCATCAAAAATATTAGAAATAACAGATTTTAATTCTGAACTTTTTGTCCCAAAGCCCCTGGAGCTTTGCAGTTTGGAGTAAGTCCATTGCATGCCTGGATCCGGTTTTTAAAATTTGTCTTGAACATTTCATATAAAATTTAATTTAAAAAAATGGCATTTAAAAGGTGATGATAAGATTGAAATGAGCAAACGGAAAAAATATGTTCAAGAAAGTTTTGGAACGAAATGGGTCTTCGGATAAGCAAACCAAAGCAAAATGGAAGCGGCAATAGCAATGATGGTAATACGGCTAGGAGAGCTTTTGCCAATACTAAACTACTAGCATCTATTACCAACTTCAGCCATTTCTTCCAATTATTATATCTATTCGGAAAAATTTCGCTCATTTTGTGAAACAACTTTTTCATTATATATGTATGCGTAGCTACCCATGGTATCCGATGTCACCAAAAATTCATAAAATATTGGTTCACGGTTACCAGATTAATAATTCGAGCTTGGTATTTATAATATTGAATTGGATGAAGAAGAAAATTGCGTTTAAATAACAACAAAATGTGCGAAGTTTGAACCATGTAACTCAATTTTTCGACTTTATGCCAAAAAAAAAGGCATCTGGACCATAGTGCAATGAAAGCGTTTCGCTTGTGTGCGAAGCAGCGAAACACCAAGGCAAGGTGACGTTTTACTGCTTTACACTGAAAAAATAAAAAACATAAAACAAACTAAAATTTATGTTTGAATCGCACCTTGCCTTGGTGTTTCGCTTTCATTGTGTGAGTTTGGACACCACTGGTTTAAATTAAACACGTATACATAATCAAACTATCAAATAAAGAACATTTTGCACCTTCTTCTTACTTGAGGACTTGAAACACACTGCCTTTAATAGAATTTCGCTTCAAAACGTTCACAAACTCTGAATAATGGGCAAGCTTTAGCCTAAACTAACTGTTAATGCTCTCTTTAAGCTAAAAATAGAAATAGAGAGAGAGCAATGTAAAAGGGACATTTTAAGGTGACTAAACGGACCTGCCTTTAATTGAATTTCGCTGAGCGTATGTATTTGTTTTATAGCAGTAGCAGCAGAAATCAGTGCTGCTGCTGCGAACTGTCTTTTGCTTATACCTTGACTATCCTCCATTCAATCTTTACCGGTTATCTGTAGATAGAACTTACTGAATACTGTGGTAGTTATGACGTTTTTGTAAATTCCGGATGAGGCGGGGCCGAAAATATGTAGTCTTAATTTCTAGAGATCTGTTTGTTCTTACGAATCGGCTGTTAATGCAGATCAAGAATTTATATACTTGAGATGGCTGTTACTTACATTAGCACAAATTTGATATACTCTTTGTACAGAGTATAATAATCGCATGACACAGCTTTGATTATAAAAAAATCAATCAAAGATTTTACAAGGCCATAAACGCTGATAACAATTTTGCCCCACTGTCTGGGCAGCAGCCCTATTACCTATTTACGTACATATGTTTGAGTGGATGTTTGTATGTCTGCTTGTGTGTGTGTGTGCGCATTCTAAATAGTTTTGTGTGTGGCGGCGGCGTCGTCGACAACAATAGACTTGTGGCCCCCCAACAATTGTCAGCATCAGTTGTGTCGACCACTGTGCCAGTTAGCCACGGGGTTGCCCTGCCCGCCTGGCCGTCATTTGGCAACCCTGTTTTATCAACCCCAAACATTTTGATTGGGGCTCCCTTCACTTTTCTCTCGTACTTTTATCTATTCCCATTGATCAGTCCGTCAGGCAGCTTCCCCAACTATTTGTACCTTTATGTAGTTACGTGTTTATGTTGTTCTTTTTTGCTCTCTTCTTTTTTTGTTATTATTTTATTTTCGGTGCGGCGGTGCTGCTGCTGTGTATAACATTTTGAGAGAGCAAAGAAGCGTTCACTCTCTGCTGCTCTGCCTCTCTTTCTCTCGCACTCTCTCTCACGCTGTCCATTACTTTGCAGTTTTGTGAGTGCGCAAAAAAATGATGTCATGTTTGTTGGTTTAAGTTTAACAACGTTGCCAGATGTGGCGCGTTTCGAGTTTTGTTTGTTTTTGTTATTACACAGGGCCTCATTATTGTTGTTGCTATTGCTTTTGTTGTCGTGATGGTATTGCGCACATCTTTTACAATAAAAACCAAAAACGACGCAAAAAGAAAAACAAAAACGGCAATATCTGGTTTTTTTTTGACTGTTTGTTGCTTTTGTTGTAACAGCTGCCAAAAAATCTGAACAGAATTTGCCGGCCAATTTTCGGTTTGTTTTTGTTTGGCCAGCAGAAGCGACGCGGTGCGATTTTATTTTGCGCGCAATTTCCCTCCCCCCGCCGCCTCTCTTGGCTCAACATAAATAATCAGGAAATGCATGAAAATTTGGAGAATTTTCAGAAAATTTCTTTAAAAATAGAACGCATTAAAATCGTTGACGTTTATAAATTACGTTGAAAAACAAACACAAAAATACAATGAAGCACTTTGGAAAACTTCGTAGGAAACTCAATTAAAAGCTGAAAATAGCTCCAAGTCAACTTTTAAGCATTCAAAGTTGATTTACCCTTGAGAGTCTGTAGAGATGATGAGATCACGAGATTTTTAATGATTCCCAGGAATATACTGAAAGAAGGACGCACTTGTGTATATGGCAGGGGCCGGCAGCTTCTCAAAGCAGCACTGCTTCCACACACACGGTATAAACTGTTAAAGCTCCGCTGCGTTACGTGTTCGCGACGCAGTCGTTGCTACTGGAAAAGAGAAAAACTTTTGCGCTGCTCTCACACACACCAATGCAAAAATGTGAATGTATTTCTTGCCTGCCTCTGCTCTGGTATATGGTGATAAGGTTAATGTCTAAAAACGGCTTTGGCTTTTTTTTTTACCTTAAACCGAATTTCATTAAACCCAAGCAACGTGTGAAAAAAGCTAAATCTAAATTGTAGCAAAAATGAAACATTCAGAAATCCGACCTTAGAGCCGAACTGAACTAAACCGGAACCGAACCGCTATTACAGCTGATAAACCGAACCGCAAACCGAACCGGCGTCCCTTCGAAAATGCTGAACCGAACCGAAAACCACATGACAATGGTTCAGTTCAGTTGACTGACGAGTCTCAAGACTTACAAATTTAGGAAATTTTTATCGAATTGCTACGATAAGTCCTTATCGATGCCATTTTGAAACATGTGATCTGATCCCGTACACCTCCTGCAATTGTCCACCGACCTCTTAATACGTCATACAAATAATTATATGTGCATCGCTTTTTTTCTAAATAAAAACATGAAACTTATTTTTCAGTCGTTTCTAAGTATGTGGTTGTATTTAAAGCATGGTTTAAGATAAGAAAACAAAAAAAGTAACAAATTTGTATTCCAACTTATAAGTAGTAAACATTATTTAAGAATATATTCATAGTAAAGAATTATATGTGCATTCTTAGACTTTGGTCGCTTAAGCTAAGTAACGTTTTATGTTAGTAATCAATACTTTTTCCTTTATTATTTATAACTAAATTAAGACGATTCGGCATTGAATTGACTAATGACTGTAAGGTAGATGTGTCAATATTAGCCCATTCATGCTCTATTGCCAATTTAAGGTGTCAAACCGTCTCAAACTGTCGTCCGTTTTTAAAAACACGAGCGGACAGAATCGCCCAAAGATTTTCGATGGGATTAAGGTCCGGACCTAATGCGGGCCACTTCAATAGGGGAATTTTTCTGGCCTTAAAAAAGCCTTTGGTGGCCATTGCTATGTGGATGGAAACATTATCCTGCTGGTAGGTCCAATCATCGCCGTACAAATTGCCAGCAAATTCTATAAGCTCACTGTCCAGAAGCTCTACATACATCCTGGCATTCATTCGAGTAGATATGAAGCATATAGGGGTCTTTCCTTTGTAGCTAAACGCAGGCCATGCCATTACGGTGCCAAAACCGCCAAAACCTCGCTTGTAACAGGATAGCCGATCGTGGCGCAAATCTCGCCAATATTGTTTGCAGTTGTCTGGGCCATCTAGGTTAATTTATTTTTCATCACTAAAGACGGTGCTGTGCCGCTCTTCTTCCCAGAATCGGTATCTATTGGCAAAGTCTAAGCGATCCTTAATATGCCGCTCCAGTATCATTGAGTTATGTTTAAGGAATCGATTGGAGCCGCTTTCATGCATGCCCATGATAATTCCCTGCTCGCGATCAGTCAAACTAGTACCACGTGGCATTTTGGCCTGATAACAAAAAATATGATACACAAATCAAGCTCCATTTTATTAATATATATACTTACAATACTTATTGGAAATGAAGAGATGGACCGAGAAATCACAACTGCAGATGTGCGCTTCGCAATAAGCCAAAATAAAGTTGGAAAAGCACCAGGGGAAGATAGAGTTCCTGCGGAGTTCCTGCTGCACGCTTCTGATACCTTTGTGGAACAGCTAACGGAGGCTTTTAATCAAATGTTCAACAGCGGATGTGTTCCGAAAAGTTTTCAAAGAAACATTATTTACCCCATTTTTAAGAAAGGAGACCCTAACGAGGCAGGAAACTATAGGGGAATCTCGTTTCTGAATACGCTGTTAAAAATTTCACTTCACTAATATTAACGCGTCTAAACTATTTCCTTGAGGAACATAAGATACTAAGTGAAAACCAGTGTGGGTTCAGAAAAGGATACTCCACAATAGACAGCATATTCGTACTAACGTCAATTTCCAGGGAGTTTCTGAGGGCAAATAAAAAAACTTAATAGAAATAGTTTCATTTAAAACAACAAAACACTCCTGTTTGTATATACAAACATTTTGGTCTTTTGTTCCAGAGCGGCGGCCGTTGGTTGCACCTGAGTCCAAAGTCCCAAACGGAGGCCACACACTTACAAAGGGGAATGGCTGTCTAAAGCTGTCTTTTGGTGTTTTGCGCGCAAGGCTGCCTTTGGAATTCCCAAACGGTTTTGCCGTCGCAGGCATGGAGAGACTGCTGTTTGGACAGACATTTCAGGCTCAAGATCGCTGATGAGTGAGGTTGGTCCCTCATGAAACGTCGTCCGATCAACCTGATGCCTCCTTTGTTGTGTTGTGTGCCTCTGTTTAAAGTTATGTCAATAACATAGCAAGACCTCGAGCCAGTAAAAACTGCAAGGCAAATAAAAAACTATACCTCTTTTTTATTGACTTCAAGGCAGCCTTCGATACAATAGACAGAAATTTATTGTTCTACAAACTTTCGGCTATGGGCATTTCGTCCAAAATCATCAATGTATTGAATAGTCTGTACGAGGAAAATAAGACTGCCGTATGGGATGGAAATAACCTTTCGGAATGGTTTGAGACCAATCGTGGAGTCAAGCAAGGTTGCATCATAAGCCCGTTATTATTTTCTTTGTTTATTAATGACATCGGAGATCATCTAAATGGTGGCGCACGTTTCGGCAGTAGCGTCTTTAAAATACTGATGTATGCGGATGACATGGTTCTGCTTGCTGAATCACCATCGACGCTCCAGGAGATGATTGACGAAGCACAAAATTATTGCCAAAAATGGGGACTAGGATGGCAAGAAATGAAAACTGGACACTCGGTAACATTCAACTGGAATCGGTGAAAATGTACAAGTACTTAGGAGTGCTATTAACACCAAATATGTCCTTTAAAAGGCACATTGAAATGAAGCCTGGAGAGTCCAAAAGAGCGTTAAATAGCACGTGGAAAGCTCTCATGGGAAAGAAAAGTGTGAGCGCCAGTACTAAGTACAAAATGTTCCAAGCAACCTCCAGATCTATTATGTGCTATGCAGCGGAAGTTTGGGGATGGGAGGCGCATGAAGAGGTGGAAAAACTGCTAAGGTTCTTTTTAAGAAAAATATTCTTTCTCGCAAATAATACGCCAACTTATGCCATTCACTTGGAGACAGGACTACCGGAGTTGTTTGAATACACGATGCAGACCCACTTTAATGAAAACGTCCTTATCATTGGCATACACTTTTTTATATACTTATACACAATTCCACAAAGTTTGGTCAAAATCGGATGACTATAGCATATAGTTGCCATAGGAATGATCGATCAAAAAACTAGTTCGAGTGAGGAAAACCTTTTTTGTTTTTAATGAAAACGTCCTTTTTATTGGCAAATTCTTATTTTAGATACTTTAACACATTTCTACAAAGTTTTATCAAAATCGGATGACTATAGCATTTAGCTGCAGTATGAATGATCGGTCGAAAAAAAAGTTCGAGTGAGGAAAACTTTTTTGTCTTAAATGGGACCGTCTCCAAATTTCGTAATTAACAGTGTATTATGCTTTTCCATGATTTCACCAAGTTTTGTCGAAATCAGGCATCTATTAAGAATAGATCCCATAGAAAAGTAAGGTCCAAGGAGTAGTCTTAGTTAGAAAAACTTTTTTGTTTTCAATGGAAGCTGCAAGTGTATACAAAACTTCGGCCCAGCCGAAGTTAACTTCCCCTATTTTTTTTTTTTTTTTTTTTAATTTTACCAGCCAATCTAGATTTAATTTATTTTGTAATGAATCCAAGAGCAGAAGGATTCTATTCGATTTGGTTCTAAAAAACTAACAATTATATAAATTAAATGAATGTTTTTAAATGTTTACTTACTCTGTGAAGGACTCGAACTAGGGACCTTTGCACTTGAACACGATTGGCATGCCTTAAAGTATACTACAATATATTTCTGACATGTTGGCGGTTGTATGGATGCTTGTAATTCTCAAGTCTTGGGAATATAATAAGGGTAACTAAATTTTGCTGTTCAACTATGTTTTTAGTCAATTCAACATGCTTTTAAATTAATTTTAATACGATATAGGCATAGTTACATCAAATATGAATGTTATAGATTTAACTATGCGCTTTTTGTCTGAGTGTAAATATTGTGTGAACCACTGAACCGATCCGAAACCGCGGTTTAGTTAGCTCAAAAAACTATTTATTAAACCGAACCGGTGGCTTACTTATAAACTGTGTGTGGCACTGAACCGAACCAGTACTTATTTCCTAACGGTTTGCATCCCTGGTATACGGGTTTCTCTGCGATTTTGATACTTACCAAAGTGTTTAAAAATATTTTACGATTATAGGCCGAATTTTCACTTTCAGACATGTGTCAGAAAAACATAGGGCCGTTCTCACATTTCTCACAAAAACTAACAAATAACAGAGTAACAGAGTAAATTGAAAGTTTATCTAACACATAGCACATACCCAGCGGCGAAAATTTACATTGCGGAATCGAGCACCTCCTTAACATTTCGTAGGCCAGACAGAATCGACTACAACCCAGATTACTTTTACATTAGCATGGCCGCTTTGTGGACTGCCTGCTTTGATTACCAGTAATCAAAAAAGTGGGCGATAGCCGAAAGCTTTTCGCAGCTCCATTACAACTGCATATACTGATCTAAGAATTGTAATCGACGGTGTGGATGGGACGGCCACTAAACGACACACCATTTTTTGTATGCGCTGTTGTAATGCAGATGCCAATGTACTATTGAGTAGTCGGTATATAGGTTGGTAATGCGTTTGATATACAGCTCCTTAAGCAAACGTAAAGGATAGTTTATAGAGTTGTAATTAATGAACTAAAATATTAATTCTGACTTAACTTCATTTGAGGTTTAAAAATTTATTGTATTTATAGGAATACTCATAATTTAATTAATTTTAGTTCCTGCTGCCAGATGTACGTTCGCACACGCCACACGTCAAACATTAAGTGAATAACAATATAAAGAAAAGAAACGAATTCCTGCCAACATACATATGTGTATGTCAGCTGCGCACATGCGCAGTTTTACTTGTGTGCTTAAGCTCGAAGCTTTGAAGTAATTCGGCTACGCCGAAGTTTTTATACCCTTGGCAGTTATGTGATGTTTACTAGTTTATCGTTCCTATGACAGCTATAGTCTTCCGACTTTGACATAGCTTTGTAGAATTGTGTGAAAGTATCTTAAATAAAGAAATGCCATTTTAAGGACATTTCCATTTAAAGCAAAAAAGTTTTCCTAACAAAGACTACTTTTCTGACCATACTTTCATATGACAGCTATACTATATAGATGTCCGACTTCGACTAAACTTAGTGGAATCATGGAAAACCTTAGCAAACTAAGAAATACGAAGCCTGGAGGCGATTCCATTGAAAACAAAAAAGTTTTTCTCACTAAAACTAGTTTTTCGACCGATCGTTCCTATGGGAGCTATATGCTATAGTCATCCGATTTCGACCAAACTTAGTGAAATCATGGGAAGGGATAGTAAACTAAGAAAATCGTACTTTGGAGGCGTTTCCATTAAAAACAAAAAAGTTTTTCTCTTTATGACTAGTTTTTCAATCGATCGTTCCTATGGCAGCTATAGGCTATAGTCATCCCATCCGGCCGGTTCCGACAAATGTGCAGCGTATTTGTACCAAAAGACTTCATGCAAAGTTTGGTGAGCATAGCTTTAAGGGGGTCTTCTCATTCAAAACCCGTTTTTTGGACCCTTTTTAAAAAAATTCTTATTTGAAAACGCAAAGAATAATTGAAAACTTTTTTTATTTATTGTATTACAAAAGGTTCAAAGTAAATAAAAAAATTTTGTTTGCCTCGATACGAGGGCTGTTCAAAAAGTAATGAGACTTCAAAGTTGGTGGTGAAAAAAAAGGTGTCGTCACGGCGGCCACGATTCCGGGTCTCCGGAGCGTCCGAAATGAAAAAAAAAAACGGGGTTATAATCAGTATAGATGTAATTCTCGGCTGAACCTCAAACTTAATTTTGTGATTTTTTTTTGACAAAATGGCGGCCATTCAAAAAAAAAATTCAATTTCGGGCTTTTTTTTTGTAGTTTAGTGTAAAAAAAAAAATAGTAAAAATTTTTTTTAAAATTATGGTCGAGGTTCAGCCGAGAATGGTGACAATTCTGCGTCGATTCCACTTTGTTTCATGAAAATCGGTTCAGTTGAACTGGAGATATCATGGCCGCCAGTTCGAAAAACGTGGTTTCGAGATAAACGCGTTTAAAGTTTGAAGTAATTTTTTTGGAAAAAAAAAAAAACAAAAATGTTTAAATGCAGTTTTAAAGACATAATTCTCCGTCGAATTCATTTTGTTTCATCAAAATCGGTCCGGTAGAACCGGAGAAAACTTAACGCATAGGTCAAAATACGAGGGTTTAAAAAAAAGTTGCTCAATGAGAAGACCCCCTTAAGTTTGCAGTTGCTTGGGAATTTAGGTCACATTGGGTCACTAAAAGGACTATATCTCCTAAACTAATTCGAGTTTTCGAAAATCCTTTTGGGGGGATATTTTTGAATATCCAAGCTATAAATAAATGCAAAAAAAAAAAAAGTCGAAAAAAAAAGTTGCTCAATGAGAAGACCCCCTTAAAACAGACGGACAGATGAACAGGGCTAAATCAACTCAGCTCGTCGTGCTGATCAAGAATATATATACTTTATGTGCTCAGAGATGCTTCCTTCTATGCGTTACAAACATCCGGACAATTTTATAATACCCTCTGCAAGGGTATAAAAACAGCAGCTTTTGAGAGCCAACTACTCTGTTCAAATTGCTGACCACTTTTATAATTCGCTTTCTTTTAAAGGTACTTTTTTGAATTTGTATAGATTTCGATAATAAACCAAACCTCTAACAAAACCGTCGTCCTTTCTAAGATACTGAACCCAACCAAAAACCACTAAACAAAACCGTTCGATTTGGTTCAGTTCACTGAAGAGCTTAAGACCGAGTTCGGGTTAAATTAAGATTCGCTGATGGACTCACCGAAAGGGATACCACCCAAAGACCGAATTGATCCTTAGCGATACGGAATTGATGTAGCTTCTTACGATAACTTGTCACCCTTAAAACACATGTGATACCGTAAATCTCCTGCAATTGTTCACAGACCTCTTTATATACCTTTCATTAGGCTACATTCCTGAGTATCCCATTTGCTCTATGGGACGAGTTTCTCAATTATCTATAAGGATTTTAGAGCTATTCAAATTTTCAGTCACTTCAGAAATCAAAATATTCAGAAATTCGAAAACGAAAAAGTGCCTTCTATTACGAACTTCTGTACAACGAAGTTTTCTTTATTGCGAATAAATTTCCAGAACACTGCAATTTCATTCAATATTCAAACAATTCTTCCATATAACGAATTTTAGTTTTTATACTCTGTACCAAAGGTACAAAGAGTATAATAAGTTTGTGCTAGCCATGTCCGTCTGTCTGTCCGTATGAACGCATAGATCTCAGAGATGGTAATAGATAGTGGTTTGACATATATGGGACATATGCTTCTTATACTTGCAGGCAGATCAAGTTTATTTTTAATTTTTGCCACGCCATCTCACGTCTCCGCAAATTGGAAAAAACGACATATCTCGCACAGTTTTATAGATAGAAGGTTCGGACATATTTAGTAATCAGGATTATTTATCGATCCGCCAAAGAAATGGTAAAGATCGGATGAACGGTTGTCGAGTTATAAGGAAAACAAACAATTATGGGCAGCACAGGTCGCAGCGGTGATGGGCAGCACTTCACAGGTACAGAGTATGTTATAGTTGAGCCTGACAGACTTTCTTTCTTGTTTTTCCTTGAGATTCGCTATATGGGCATTTCCATGATGTCGAACGTGACCGTCGGACGCATTAAAATTTATAAAAATGGCAAAAAAAAAAGGATTTTTATTTGGACAATAGGCTTAAGCCCTAATTTTGGTGCTAAAGCTGATTTCGGGAAACTTTTCGTGCTTTTTGCAGGCAACAATTCAAACGCTGACATTCGTGAACTCTGAGGCAGCATTTTAGAATGTAGTGAATTGATGTCTCCTTAAAATGGGTTTGATGTTACCCAAAGGTGGCTAATACTTTTTTTAAAAATTTGATTTTGAGATATTTATGTAGTTAATTGCAATCGCATAGTTGGTTATGGTTTCTAATGCAATCTTCATTAACTCTTTGTACCCATAGAATGATTTTAGAGACCAAAATTCAATGAAATTTATAGGCGCTTTTTTTATACCCTTGCAGAGGGTATTATAAAATTATGCGGATGTTTGTAACGCATTGAAGGAAGCATCTCCGACCACATAAAGTATATATATTCTTGATCAGCATGACGAGCTGAGTTCATTTAGCCTTGTCCGTCTGTCAGTTTCTATGCTATCTCCTCCGTCAGTTTTGAAGCTATCCTTACCAAACTTCGCACGAAGTCTTTTGGTACAAATAGGCTGCACATTTGTCGGAACCGGCCGGATCGGATGACTATAGCATATAGCTGTCATAGGAACGATCGGCCGAAAAACTTTTTTGTTTTTAATGGAAACGCCTCCAAAGTACGTATTTCTTAGTTTACTATCCTTTTCCATGATTTCACTAAGTTTGGTCGAAATCGGATGACTATAGCATACAGCTCCCATAGGAACGATCGGTCGAAAAACAAGTTTTTGTGAGAAAATCTTTTTTGTTTTTAATGAAAACGTCCTTATCATTGGCATACACTCATTTTACATACTTTACACAATTCTACAAAGTTGGGTCGAAATCGGATGACTATAACATATAGCTCCCATAGGAACGATAGGTCGGAAAACTAGTTCTAGTGAGAAAAGCTTTTTTATTTTTTATGAAAACGTCTTTTTTATTGGCATATTCTTATTTTATATACTTTAACATATTTCTACAATGTTTTATCAAAATCGGATGACTATAGCATATAGCTGCAATATGAATGATCGGTCGAAAAAGAAGTTCTTGTGAGAAAACCTTTTTTGTTTTAAATGGGATCGCCTCCAAATTTCGTAATTAACATTGTATTATGCTTTTCCATGATTTCACCAAGTTTGGTCGAAATCAGACATCTATATAGTAAAGTCCGAAAAGTAGTCTTAACTTGAAAAACTTTTTTGTTTTCAATGGTAGCTGCAAGGGTATACAAAACTTCGAACGAGCCGAAGTTAACTTCCCCTATTTTTAGAAAATTTTAGAAAGAAACGTGCAACAGAACGATACAAATGAGAAAAAAGGCGCTTGCGCGGCTGTCCATTCGTAAATCTCGATTTGATTTATGAATAAATGTAAGATTAGCTTACATTAGTGCAATTTAATTGTATCCTTATAAAAAATTGAAAAAAACATGGTGTTTTTAAGTACTTTTAATATTTTGGTCTAGGTGGACCTTTCTGTGGAAATGCCCATTTATAAAAAAATACGAGTGAACCACTGAACCGAACCGAAAACGCGTTTCAGTTAGCTTCAAAAACCATGTATTGAACCGAACCGGAGGTTTAAAAACAGTTCAAACCACTGAACCGAACCAGTCCTTATTTCCGAGTGGTTTGCATCCCTGTTAATATTTAAGATCGGTTAGTTTTACAGAGAGGAAGAACTTACTTAACGTCAATGCCAGCATTAACAGTATGTTAGCTGTGATGTTATATGACACAACATACAAATCGAACTGAGCTTTATTAAAGCTCGCTCCGAAACTTCAAAAGGTTAGTCTAAAAGTTCTTGCAACTACCCATTCCTCTTTCCTGAAAGCAAAAACGTAAACTGATAGGAAACTAATTGAAATTATTTCATTCGCAGCAAATGGTTTTACAAATTCGTTTCGAAATTTAATTTCGTTGGGAAAAATCAGCTTTAACAATTTCACACATATTTTACATATTTGTTGGCATTTTTGAAAATTTTAATTAATTCGACGTGCACAGGTGCATTTCCATTTCCAAAAGCAACCCGCGCCACCCACTTTGTCCGGGTGGCAACGCCGTGACCAAGCATGAACTTCAAAAGCCGAGAGCGCACGCTCTCTCTCTGGCGCTCTGTCTCTCTTTTAGTTGCGCTCCTGCAAACATTGGTGAGCGCGCGCGGCGGTGTGTGTGTATGTTTTTGTATCTTTTACTTTTTAGCAGCAAGCATCGTCAAACAGGCAGGCAGTCAGTCGTCAGTTTTAGCTAGGCAAACCAGAAGGAAAAACTACGCGGCGTTTACTTTGGTTTAATAATGTTATTGTTGTTTGTCTAACGCGCGTCGAATTTTTTTGTACTGGAAAAAAGGAGTCCCAATTTGACAAGTGCGTGTAAAACAAATTGAATTTGTTTCAATAAAAAAAAAAGTGCTAAAAGAAAAGTTGAACTTAGCAGCAGGCCAGAAAGTCAATCGTGCGTGCTTAAGAGAGTGTGTGAGTGGGAGAAAGAGAGAGAGAGAAAGGAGAGAGTGTGAGTGGGGGAGAGGTAAGTGCAAGTGGTTGATGTATTGGGTGGTGTTTGCACCTCCCACCCACTCACACAGACACACTCACAAATATTTGAAGCAAAAATACAAAAATCCAAATCCAAATGAAATTTTAAACAATGTGAAAGTCAATTGTTGTTGTTGTTTTAGTTCCATGGTGGGATGCGCACAGTGAGTTCATCGCAAAAAATAATACACACACGACACACGGGACTTGCCGCCCCCTCAGCCCGCCTGCCACTCCCCGAACGCAATTAAAACACCCGACTAGGTCGGTCTCGTCTCTCTCTCTCTCTCTCTACCTCTCTTTTTAAAATAGTGCCTTGTTTGTACATAAATTAGCTTGAAGCTTTTGCGCCTGCTGTGCGCTGTTGTTGTTATTTTTATATATATTATACAATATATAACTTAATACATATGTATATGTGTGTGTCCATATGAAGGTGTGTGTGTTTGTATATGTTTTGAAATTATAATATGAAATGCCGCCAGCAGCAGCAACCGCAAGCCGCCGGGCCTGCCTTAATGCACTTTGTGTTTATTGACCAATTTTCAAGTGCAAAATTCCAATTTTATTTTTATTTTTGCGGGTGGGGCAGTCATTCAACAACAACACACATTATTTGTTAAATGAATGTGTTCTCTTTCGTGGTTCTCCACTCTTTTTTTTTTTCTTCTTTGGAACTAATTGAAAACGCTTTGCTTGCTGCTGCTGCCGACTGCTCTGCCGTCGCTTTGGCGCTCAAAATTTATGCGCTCATCGTCCAGAAGTAATGGCAACAAGTTCTTTGAGGGGTGGGGGGCACTTGAAACTAAAGTTTATGAGTTAGTGTTAACCCTTAACACTCACACACACACCACCAGCGTCTGCTTCTTAAAACATAAAAGAAGCAACATTTACACAAAAAAAAACTAGTTTTTTTTACGTGTTTTTTGTTGTTGCTTGTAACTCTTGTTCTTGTTCCAGTTTGTTGTTGTTGCTTCGCATATCAATTTCGGCACATGACGTAAGCTTCACATGCTCAATGGGTCCCCCCTTTCCCCCTACTTCTACTACTACTGCCCAATAACAACAACAAGAACAACAACAATTGAATTATGAAGTGTATTTGAAATGTAAACAGATAAAATGCTGGGCACCAGCAACTGAGTGAGTGAGTGGGTGGGTGGTGGTTGGTAAGCAGGCGTCTGATCTTGGCTATCAATATGGCTTTTCAATGTTTATTTGACAGGTTTCCTCCGGGTTGCAACTAAATTTAAAAATGAAACAAATCCCCCGTGAAATATCCATATATTTATAACTTCCCCCCCGTTTCAAAAGGGGAACAAACCTGTTCGATGCTTAAAAATATACATAAATTTCTACTTAAATTAATAGTTTTTACCCTAGGCTGTGTGTCAGATTGAACAGCATAAAGCTCGGTTATTAATAGTTTAATAAATTTCCATTTAGCTTTGACACGGTGGAGGCCAAGATTAAGATATTGGGTCGCCCCTGAAAGTATGCAACAAACGTGATAGGCATGTGCGTGTGTGTGTGTGTGTGCTACAGTGAACGCTCGCTTATATTGCCATTTTAAACAAAAGTTCTTACATTTTCTTGTTGTACCTAATGACACCACTGGGTGCGATTTTGCATCCGGTTTGCCGGTATTTTGTATAATCTTCTGCTCCTCGATGGGGAAGCACGCAGGTACAGAAATCTTCGAGCACTAAAGAGACAGAGAGATGCCCTTAAGCAAGGTAGATTTTGAACCACCGGGCCGGTTTATTACATAGTTTTTTAAGCCAACTGAACCGCGGTTTCGGTTCGGTTCAGTGGTTCAGTCTTTGTTATTAAAAATTTACTGAAGGCCAGTTTCCGTTTTCGCAAATAGTCCCGATCTTCCCTCAAATCTGCGCGGAAAGGAATTCGCAACGAAATTTATGTTCTTGGATGCCGAAAATCTGTTAAATCTCAACCCTTAAAGCGCATCCCCATATTTTTTTATGGACTTTTAAAATTATGATTAGTTTAAATAAATTACAGAAACTTTTTTCTAGGATCGCCATAATTTCCGATGAATATAAACCCTTAAAGCCTGTACTGTACTTAGATCTGATTGGAAAGTTATTTTTTCCATACTCGATGCTATCAAAATCGCATTTCTGTTCAAGGATCGGCTTTAATTTTGTCGAGTCTCAAGGCTAAAAACCTTTCGCAAGTATAAATTCCCAGTTTGCGCTGAAGTCTGCGTGGAAAGGTATTTTTTCCGAAGTTTCGAAGGTAAAGCAGTTCGAAAATGTTTCAAAAACTCCATTTTTATTTTTGGATCGACCTTAATTTCACAATATCTCAACTCTTAAAGCCCTTCCTTGAGTATATTATCGCAACTTACCCTGAAATATGCTCGGAAAATCATTTTTTCGGGCTTTTAAAGTTGCGGCGATTCCAAAATGATGTCAAAAACTTTATTTTGTTCTAGGATCGCCCTTAAGTCCACCGAATCTTAACCCTTTAAGCCCATTCTAAAGTCTAACATTTAGAAATGACCTTAAATATGTTCAGAAAGTAATTTTTTTGGATTTTTGAAACTGCAGAAGCTTAAAAAACTATACTCAACTCTTCTCATCTAATCTAGTAGCCTATTTTGAAGACACTTCACATACACTTATGGACAAAATAATAGGCATGGTATAACGAGAAAGGTATGGACATGCGAGTGTGCGCCCTCGCAAAAGTACTCAGAAGTACTCAGTGTCTTGCGTACCTTTCAACTGTAAGCATTGTCGCGGACAGATTTTTTGTTGATTTTTTTTTTTTATTTGAGGGTGGTTTTTTAGTGAACTGATCGTTGTTGTTGTTGTCGTTTTATGGAATGCAGCAAAAAATGAATACATACTTAACTGTGTACGTTTTGTGTTGTTGCCTTACAACAGAAAATGTATACATACTTTTGCATGTACTATATATGAAAGCATCGGGATGTTCAATTCTAGCTTTAATATTAATAATATTCAAATGGTTTCAATAAATATTTACCACTTAAATTGGTTTGTTTGTTTAAGTGTTTGTTTTTCTGAAAACCCTTTTTCTTACACACACACACACACAAGCACCCAAATGTGCGTCCATGTGCGCCGCTAGCTCGAGCGCTCACTCTCTCTCTCACTCTCCCACTCTCTCTCGCGCTCTTGACAAATGCTTAGTACGCAGAAAAAAATCTTGTCCCTACCTAGTATAATTATACCATGATAATAGGTGTGTTTTGTTTTTTTTTTTTTAACTTTTTATTTTTAATTCATATCTTCACTAATCTCAACAAATCAAAGTTTTTTCAAAACTTATATTAAGATTGACCCAAGCATAACAAGAAGTCAGTTAGATTTCAGCTGTAAACGAACTGATACAGAGAAGAAAGCCAAGATGATCAGCATACTGTTTTCTAGCACAATTTGATCTTAGATCCTGATTAGCTGACCATGCTTATATCTGCCTGTTTGTTGCATTTGCACTAACATACGAGGTGTGTTCAAAAAGTATCGCGAATTTTGTGTTTTTTCAAAAATTATTTATTTATTCATGAATATCTATTTTGTCCCCTTCAAAGTAATCCCCATGAGATATTATACACTTGTGCCAACGGTTTTTCCAATCTTCGAAGCACTTCAAAAAATCATTTTTTTTATCTTGTTCAGCTCCTCCTTCGATGCCGTCTTTATCTCGTCAAGCGTAGCGTAACGTCGTCCTTTCATGGGCCTCTTCAGTTTAGGGAACAAGAAAAAGTCACAGGGGGCCAGATCTGGGGAATACGGTGGCTGCGGCATCATTAGTGTGTTGTTTTTGGCCAAAAAGTCGCGCACAAGCAACGATGTGTGAGCAGGGGCGTTATCGTGGTGCAAAAGCCAATTTTTGTTCTTCCACAAATCCGGGCGTTTCTGGCGGATTGCTTCGCGCAAATTGCGCATAACTTGCAGGTAATATTCCTTATTGACCGTTCTTCCCTGTGGCAAGAACTCATGATGCACCACGCCCCTGCAATCGAAGAAAACGGTCAGCAAAACTTTCACATTCGACCGAACTTGGCGCGCTTTTTTCGGTCTTGATGATTGAGCTTTGGTTTCCACGTCATAACCATAAACCCACGATTCGTCACCAGTTATGACCCTCTGGAGCAAATTTGGGTCGTCGCGGACAGAGTTTAACATCTCATTAGCAATGTTCATGCGATGCTGTTTTTGGTCGCAATTGAGCAATTTTGGTACGAATTTCGCGGCGACCCGTCTCATGCCCAAATCATTGATAAAAATCGAATGGCACGAGCCAATCGATATGTTTAGGTCCTCAGCAACTTCTCTAACGGTGATTCGACGATTGGCCAATACCATTTTCTCCACTTCATTAATTTTTTCGTCTGTTGTTGAAGTGCTCGGGCGTCCGGCACGCTCTTCGTCGTTCACATCTTCTCGGCCTTCTGAGAACATTTTGTACCACCGATAAACGTTGCTTCGGTCCAAGGTAGCTTCTCCGTTTGCCACAGTCAACATTCGGAATGCATCCGCGCACTTAATTTCGTTTTTCACACAAAATTTGATACAGGTTCTTTGATCCATTTTTTTGAATAGGTAAAAATCGAAGACGATCCAAAACACGTGCAAGCAAAGCAGCTGTCAACAATTAAGTGAACATTCAAAATGGCCGAGCTTGTCGGCATAAGTGAGAGACATGAGTACCAACATAACGCCACAAAAAAATCGAAATTCGAATATACGTAACCCGCGAAAATTCAAAATTCGCGATACTTTTTGAACACACCTCGTAGTAACATAGTAAGCCTCACACTTGAAAACAAAAAACTTAAATAAGTAGGCTATGACACTCGAATTCTGGCTGGACTGCGGCCAGTTTTGTAATCATTATTGCTCGAGCTTCACAGCTAAGAGCAACAATATTTTTATTCTTTATTTCTAATTTTTTTTTTTAAATAAAATCACTTGTCCTGCATCACTCTTTCAAGAGCTGTGCGGCTGACTCTTAATCGCTAACATGTTTCTTTCTTAAAAAGTCTAGATGCCCATTCTTCGGTCTGGTCACTGTCTGTGTCTGGTTCAGTTTCTTCAGAAAACTTATTTTTATGCCCTTGCAGAGGGTATTATAAGATTGTAGCATTGAAGGAAGCATCTCCGACCACATAAAGCATACACTTATGGACAAAATAATAGGTGTGTTTTTTTTTTTTTTGCTCTAATCTGAACAAATCAAAGTTTTTTCAAAACTTATATTAATTGTCTTTAAAAAAAAAAGTAAAAACAGTTTCACAAACCTTTTAATATACAACTTAATTAAATATTTCCTTAAATCCGCAAATTTTGTCTGGACACAATAATTGGTGTACGAAGATAAATGCTTAAATTAAACCAATATTTCACCATTTTTTGGTCTTGTTTTATATTAAACTAAGTATCTGGCAGCTAATAACCGATATATCCGCCATTATTTTGCAAGACTTTCTCCATTCTTCTTGGCGTGCAGAATATTAACTTGCGACAATTTCCAATTGGAATGTTGTACCATGCTCCTTGGACAATATCCAAAAGTTGATTTTTATTTTGACAAAAAGTCTTTCCGACCTCTACTTTAAGTTCACCCCAGAGATTCTCGTTGAGATTGAGGTCCGGGTATTGACTTGGCCACTCAAGAACATCCACATTATGCCCTCGGAACCAATCCTTTACTACTCGAGAGGCGTGCTTCGGGTCATTATCCTGCTGGAACTTCCATAAAAGTGGCATATTATCCTCGGCATATGGTAGCATCACCGTCTCCAATAGATCTTTGTATACGAATCTGTCCATTATTCCGTCAATACGATGAAAAGTAGCCCCATAACATTAGGCTACCACCTCCATGTTTCACAGTTTTATATGTGTTATTGGGATCAAATTCTTTTCCTTTCGGACCACGAGCATTCCTTTTGGCATCATTTCCAAATAAATATATTTTGGTTTCGTCACTCCAGAGGATATAACGCCATTTTCTCTCACCCTCCGGTCCGCACCAGGTTCTACGATCTAATGCAAATTTGTTCCTCATCTGTAAATTTGCCGACCGAAGCAAAGGAACCCTGCGAGCAATCCTTCCTGGTAGGTTTGCTATTGCCAATCGTCTCCGAACGGTCCGTGATGACACAATATTCCCAATTTCATTGGCAATCGTCCGGGAAGACTTGAACGGATCGCGTTTAACCAACTGAACCATGCGATCGTAGGACTTAGATGATGATTTTTAAGGTGCTCCCCGAGTTTCACCTATTCTTTCCGGTTTTAAGGCATTGGCTATGAAGTTTTGAGAACGTTTCATTAACATGGCAATGGACTTACAAGCTTTTTCTGCATCTCGGACTTGTCGAATGAGCCGCTTCTGTCCTCCGCACTGCAGTGGCGCCCACGGCCCATCTTATAGAATTTTAATAGTTATTAAGTCCCCATTTTGTTATATTTATCTAATACCTTACCTCTGCAACCAAATAATTGTATTTATAAACTACAGGTTAATGTTTTGCTTCATACACCTATTTTATTGACCAGACGAGTTTGCAGTCTAACCAATAAAACAATCCACAATTTTTCCCAGAAGGCTAATTTATTCCGGGAATTCACCACCATATTAAAAAAGTATAGCTTTCTTATTAAATGTTATGTTTATATCAGAGCTAGTAAATAACAATTGATCGTTTTTCCCTTTGTGGTCTGGTCAATAACAATACCGAAAAAACTCATGTACGCTTGCTCTCGCTCTGAGCAGAACACTTCGATTCTCTTTGTTTATGTTTTCAGTTGACTATTCTCAGTTGAGTTCTTTTTGTTTTGCTCGTTCAATAACCATTTATTGAGAGCGGTCTGACTGAGCGCTCGCACATTGAGAGTCAGCAGCTGAGCAAAAAAATCAAAAACTTAGCCTGAACGGTCTTTTTTTTCAAGGTCTCTGTACCTGCCAGCGGGCGTCGCATAGCTGGCGGGTGGGCGTGAACGGTCTTAACTTCTTTAATTTGTCTTTTTGGCAACGAAACTTAAAACATAATTTCTCACTACTATAATTAAAATTTATCTTATTTTTGATTCAGATTTGCAAAATGTCAGTAAGTTATGTATTGCTGCTTGGCAAAATTTTTTTTGTCGATTTTTTGCATATTTTTATAGCTTGGATATTTGAGAATATCGTCCTAAAAGGATTTTTTTAAATTCGAAATTCTTTAGAAGATACATCCCTTTTAATGACCCAAAGTGATCTGATTTGCCTAGCAACTGTGAGTCACAAGCCCACACAGACACCTCGCTTTCACATACACACACACAAACGCAAATGACTTTTAAATTTTCACTCACAGCCATTCGGTCAGCGAGTGAACAGAGCAAAAGGGAATTAAAATTATTGGTTGTTCGCTGAGCAAAGAGCGAAATGTTCAAGAGCCGATGAGAACGGCTCATCTCTGACTCTTTGCTCAAAGGTCCGCAAATAACTCTTATTTTGAGACAACGAAAAGCGCTCAATTGTTATTTGCTAGCTCTGGTTTATATCGATTTAATCCATATTAAAAAAAAAGCTTCACACCTTTTATATTGTCCATGAGTGTATAAAGGCAAGCACATTTATTTTCAAATGGAACCGTTTATACGAAAATCTCTAAGTATTTCTGAGACTCACCCGATTATAAGATATTAGTTCTGATTTTTAGAGCTATCACTCCCAGGGTTTTTGTTTGAACCAACTCTATTTGGACTAGCTGATACTTAAAATATTGAAAATTTTTCTCAGAGAAAGCTATTTCATATATTAAAATGTTTGGAGAGCAAGTTTGGTTGAAAAACTGGTTTCAAAACGCAAAACTGTTGCGAATGCAATTATGGCAGCATGGCTGATAATGATTTTTGAAATGAATTTGTGACTTTTCGACCATTTCGAAATTAAATTCGTAGAAAACATTTGAATAGTTGGATGTGCTGGCTTCGTCCATAATGATATCGCTTTAAAAGCTGTACTCCTGGCTTGGCTTAAGGTGAAGAAGCTCAACAATAATCACTTGAGACACTGAACCGAATCGTTTTTATTTGTGGTTTTCGGTTCGGTTCAGCATTTTCGAAGGGACGCCGTTTCGGTTTATCAGCTGGAATTATCGGTTTGGTTCCGATTGGTTCGTTTCGGTTTAGAACCGGCTTGCATCCCTGACTAAAAATAATTTGTTTGTTACATGTCTCGAGAATTTGGCAGTGCCTCCATTTTCAATGGATTCGCTTTTTGCTCTCGTGCCGACTTCGTTTGGCCAGTGGTTTGCGAAAAAGAAAAACGTAGACAATTTTATTCAGAGTTGAGAACAGCAAATCCAAACCGAAGAGGAATGGCGTTCAGTTTACTTTTCAGAAAGTAGTGGAATTGAGAACATGCCTGATAACGCATAGACTAATGCTTGAACATAAACATTACGTTTGTGAAGGGATCCTTAGACTTTCAGAAGAGTTTGAACTTTCGGTCCAATTCTTCTGTCAAATTTAAGATTAGTGATATCCAAGGTACAACATCTTCACATAAGAAGAAAGCGTCTGCCAAAAGGGAAGCACCTAATTACCAAAAAAGGGATTCAATGTTGACAGTGCAGTAGATAGCTTTTCGATTTCTTATTTATACAAACATTTCTTTTTTAAAATGAATCTAATTTTCTAAACTTTAGTTTCCACAAAAAAGGTTCTACAACAAATTCATTTTTGGTTCAAATTTTTATTGATAGTTGGCCTATCGATAGTGTGTGAACTGAAAAAACAGCTGATACTCAGGAATATATTGCTTACAACTATTTTGGAAGGAGGCAAATAGTGAGTGGAATGCCCTGAAATGTAACTGGGCTCATTTATGTAAATCGGAATCAATCAATGATCTTTCTAAGATAACTAAAAAAACTTAAAAAAACCAGACCGATCGTGCTGAAACTAAATCTGCAAAGGTAGACCGCTTCTTCTTTAATTTTGTTTGAATTTAAACTATTAAGCGTTCTCACCAAATCAGTGTGACCTTGCTCATTACAGGATAGTTAGTGCACACTGCTTTCATTGTTTTCCACATACTTAAAATAAATGGCCCATTAACTAGAGATTCTTGACTGATTCTGGCTTCCTTGTCTATAACGGCTGAATCGTTCATAAAATGCGAAGCCGAAAATGTTTACTTTTTCGATGTTATTTAGGGCATTAGTCGCTTTATTGTGTTAACGGCCTTGTTTTACTCAAAGCTTCCACATTCTTATAGCAAATTTAAATACCAATCTCATATGCCTTTATATCTTCAATCGAAATGTTTTAACGATTCTACAAAGTTTAGTCGAATTGTATGTATTGGGTCATTCACTATGTAATTTCGTTTTTTTATTGCAATTTAAACACGATTTTTTTATTGTGTGAAACATTTTATGAAATTATATATTCTCCATTTTGATCCAAAACCTTTTGCCATCTTTAGGGCAAGAGATTGATTGCAGGCAAAAAACTGGTCCAAGTGGTTTTTGAAGTCCTGATTTGAGGTGGAATTTTGCAGAGACCGGAACAAGCAATAGTCCGAAGATGCCAAGTCTGGAGAATATGGTGATGTGGTAGGATAAGCAAAAGCTTTTGGCGATTCATTAAACTTCTATGAGATTCGTTCCATCAAATTCGTTCTGTAAGAACATGAGGAAATTAATCCTTGACGTTTCATGTGACTGTGAAGCGGTCGCGCTAGACAAATTTGATCTTTCAGCAATCTCTCGAGTGGTTCGACGATTTGCATCGACCAACGACTTTAATTTATCCTCATCTTTTTCAAGAGTCCTTCGAGGACGTGTTGCATCCTCAAGATCGAAATTCTCGGAACGAAATTTTGCATTGGCGTTCGGTCAACACATCTTCTCCGTACTCATCACATAATTTTCGCCTTGCTTGAACTGCATTTTTTCCCTTTTGATAGTACAACGGTAAAATATGCCGAAAATGCTGTTTTCGATCTTTCATCTGTAATAGGGCCAAACAAAAACTATTCCAAAAAATTTTACAAAATTTTTTATAATCAATCCTGTTAAAATATAGAACGGTAAAGCGGTTAAGTGTCAAGTTGGCTGCTAAAAAATTCAATTAGATCAACTGTTGTCATCAAACGAAATTACTTACTTAGTGAACGACCAATATAACCCACCTAAGGAATCGGTCAATTATCCTAATTCTATAGGCTGTGACAGATTTTTCGTTCACTTTTCCAAACATTTGAAAACATCTAAATGGTTCTAATTTATTCACATGGAAGGTGCAAAATTATATCAAATTGCAAGAGTAAATATTAAAAATTCACAAAATCACATAATCCATTTAAAACATCTCTCAATACTCTCAAGTTTTGTAAAAATTGTGCCTGTTGCTGCCCGTCCGTTAATGAATTTATTGATTAATTCGCTTTGGCATAAAATTCTTCAAATTAAGTGAACAATTAAAATGTCTATCGGACTAATCTGAATCCAATGAACTTTTGTAAATTGCTGTGAATTTTATGGTTCAAATTGACCTATATTTTTGTAGGGCAACTAATTGGTTAAATTAAACAATTTTCATCTGACAAAGCACATGTCTAATTGAAACATATGTATGTATTGTAGATATGTATGAGTATACCGATCAACTTCCGAGTTCCAATTTAAAATTTAGACGCATTTTATCGCTAAGAGATGTGTGATGTTTGTTTGTGCTATTTTTAGGTCATGCAGCGGAGTGAGAATTTTATGACGGTAGCGCTTAAGCGGTTCTTGAGATCTTTCACAAAGCTGCAAACACGCCTGAAACCGAAATCCGCAATGTCCTTAGATCATTTTTTTTAAAGCAAGCACGCTGACAAATCAGCTCACTAATTGAAAGATAATTTGGTTTATGGTTGAATTTGTCAAAAATTTGTCTTAGATCGAATTAGTCCAACCCAGCCTAAGCCGCTTAACATTGATGAGCAATGCAAAATTATTTCCCGTAAAATTAAACCACGGTTTGTAAATAAATGCGAAATAATTGTACAAAATAGAGCAAATTGTGACTTGATTGAAACTTGACTTAAAAATATACAGAAATTAGCTTTAGAAAACCCTCCCCAAAGTCGAAATATATATCGACCCTTTTGCGCGAACATATCGTATGTGCCAAAAACTAAGTTTTATTGGGGAGCGAATTTTTCGACTTTTCGTTGCACTGGCACATACGATAAAATTGATTCGCTATTATCGCTATAATATTTTACCATGTGATAAGTCAGTGGATTTAGAACTAATTTGCATCAAAATGACAACTTCGTTAAAAATGCCACATACGATATTTTCGCGCAAAGTGGTCGATATGGTCGGGGAAGGGTGAGTTCAAAGTCGAACGATATTTGTAAGCTGCTCATCTTTTGCAAATTCTTTTTGTCAGCTCTATGAGTCGAAGAAAATTGGAAAACTCAACTTTTGAAATCGGCATTTGTTCATACGGACGGACGGACTGACGGACATGGTTATATCGACTCGACTGTTGATGCTGATCAAGAATATATATACTTTACAGGCTCGGAAATGTTTCCTTCTGGCTGTTACATACTTTTGCACAAACTTAATATACTTTGTGTACCTCTGGTACAGAGTATAAAAAAAGGTGTGATTGTGGCTAACACTCACGGGTCGTTGATGTGAAATATGTTGTATACGATATGATCCGCCTTTCACATTCTTTTTGCGGTTGTGCGCTACTTTATACTCCATATTCAAAACTCGATACTCAGTAATCGATAATAGTAGTCGATTCTAAGTATTTGTTACTAAGTTCTCGATATTAAGGGGGGACATCTGAGTAAAATTTTGAAAAAATCGAAAATTTTTTTTTCGCTTAAAAAATTCTTTAGGGTCTTAAAAATAACATACCATAAGATAGAGTCCGGCAAAAGTGTCTAAGTGTCGAAATTTTCAATTCTGCGGCGATGCCTCACAGGTATATATTTACAGTACTTAAAACTTTAAACGCGTTTTTCTCGAAACCACTTTTTTTGAGACTGCCGGACACATAACTCGAACAAATCTTAACCGATCGATCTGAAATTTTGACAGTATATTCAAAATACCTTTATCTATCGACACACGTAGGATTCGTTTTTTCGTGAAAAGTTATTCGTGAAAATTTTAACTTTTTTTCAATCACTCACCATTTTGCAAAAAATCAATATATCGCAAAAATCCTACGTGTGTCGATAGCTGTTGATGTATAGAAACTAACCAAACTTGATTTTTTGTTCTAGATCAAAAATTAAGGACATTAGCTGTCCGGCCATGGACCCCCTTCAACAAAAAAGGGCCTACGAAGAAATGCTGCACAGCCGCCATTTTGTTTTCGATTTATTCGAAAAAAATTTATATTGTACTTCGCATCTAATATTATAAAACCTACTTTACAAATTTTCGATTGGCTTTTTCATTTGGCCAAAAAAAATTCCAGAAAATCCGCTTTTTTTCAAGTTACTCAGATGTCCCCCCTTAAGTGCTCGATACTCAGTATTTGATACTCGGTACTAATTACTCAATACCAAGTTCTCGATGCTCAGTACTCGATTCTAAGTATTCGATACTAAGTACTCGATTCTTATTACTCAATACGAATCGCTCGATACTCAGTCCCACCCGACAACCGGTATCGAAAACGGATCCGTTTTCGACATTTTCTCGAAGGTTTCTCTCACAAAACTATCGAGAATGTGCTCCGTTCTCGGTCCGAAAAAGTATTATCTGTCGCTCAGTTTGTGGCAGCAAAACATAAGTTCTCGATATCCGTTTTCGGATCCGTTCTCGACACTTTCTCGATAGCGAAAACGTATTGGAAACGGATTACGTTTTTTCGCAGATGAGTTTCTGTGCATTTTTCTTTTTCCTTTGTTTCTCTTCTTTGCTGCTGTCACATATAGAGAAAAAATAGGTAATGTCCGTTTGAAACCCGCATCTCTTAAGAAAAACGGATTTCGATTATAAGAGAAACTATCGTAATTCTCGTATGTCCGGATACATACGAAAAATTGTTGGGTGGGGTACCCGATACTTATTATTCGATTCCAAGTACTCGATACGCCGTACTCGATTCTAAGTATTCGATACTAAGTATTAGAGACTAAGTATTCGGTACTTAGTACTCGATTCCAAATATTCGGGTCTAAATACTCGATGATAAATTTTAGATACTCAATATTCTGAGTTTGTTTTTGTCTTTGTGTTTGTTTCTTTGTTTTTGTCTTGGGTTTTGTGTTTGTTCTTGTCTTTATTACTGTGTTTGATTTTGTCTTTGTTATTGACTATCGGGCCTGTTCCGAATTCCGAAAACGAGTGGAATTGCCGCAAATCGCGTTGATTGCTGTTCCAAATTCCGCAAATCGACAAGAATTGTCGTTTTCAAAACGTCCGCTGCAGAGTCAGCGGAATTAAAAGTAATTGCAAATTAAAGCATTAAACTACTTTCCCAATATGATAAACTAAAAATTCGAAATTAGTTGAACATTTTTAAGATCGTTTATTATCATTACTTAAACTGTTTTAAGTTTAAGTATAGTTTTACAGAATTTTTTTATAAACTTCTATAAAATATTGCATGAAAAACAAAACCGAGCGGCCGTGACCAAACCGAGCTGTTCTGAATTCCACTTTATTTTTTAGTCGATTTCGACCTTCAATCGGCGGCTGCTAGGGTTGCTGCATATGAATTTATTTAATCGGTCAGCACTTTTTCTATTCCACTTAGCTATGTTTAACCATATTTAATATGACAAATTCAAATGTAATATTTAATTACTGGTTTAAGTAAAAATAAATGGATTTAAAGATATAAATTTAAATTAGGGAGATGATGACAACTCTGTCAGCCAGCTGTTTTCGAAACCGAGTTCGAAAAGTCGAAACGTAACCAAATCGTTCGGAATTGGGAACAGCAAATAGTAAAACGCTCGTTTTCGTTTCGTTTTTACTTTTTGAAAACGTTCGGAATTCGGAACAGGCCTGTATGTTTTTTGTATTTTATGCATCATTGGTGTAAAACATTTCAATCAATGAACGTATGTTAAGCGCCCTTTTCAAGCTGCGAGAGTTTTGCGCAAGTCTAATTTTGCAGAGGGGTGCTTGAACTTCCATCGTGTATATGACATCTTATGATTTATTCTTTGCGTTACAAACATCTGATCAATATATCGGTCCACTCTGTAAAGGTGAATAAAATCGAAACCGTACCGGTACCAACGTTTCGGTTTCGTTCCGGTTCTATAGGTTCCAATAATAACAGTAAACGGTAGTCGGTTCTCAAAAAAAAATTGTATGGGTTCCACTACGGGATTTTCCGGTATTAATTCCTGGTAGAAACAGACAGACGGAAGGACAAAGCTTAACCGACTCAGCTAGTCAAGAATATATGTAGTTTATGGGGTCGGAAATACATATACTACGAGATGTGTTCAAAGGAAAAGGTGAATTTTGAATTGTCGCGCGACATTCGATTTTCCATATTTTGATTTTGTTATATTCGGACGCATATGTATATCATATGTTTGCCAATTTCGATTAGTAGTTTGTTTTTGGCAACTGAAAAGGTTTGTCACCTTTTTTGTGCTCTTCGATTTTTTGAGCAAAAGCAACGTCGCATTAGTATCGCTCAGGAGTTGTTGAATGACGTCAACGACGATTCGGGTTTGCTCTAACGGGTCATAACTGGTGACGAAACGTGGGTATATGGTTATGACATCGAAACTAAATCCCAATCATCCCAATAAAAGCGGCCAGATGAGCCAAGACCGAAAAAAGCACGCCAAGTTCGATCAATCATGCCTCAACCACCGTATTCACCGGATTTGGCTCCCTGCGACTTTCCCAAAACATTCCCAAAACTGGAGAGACCAATGAAAGGAAAGCGTTTTGCCACAAGTGGTTAATATCCGAGGGCGATTACTTTAAAGGGGACAAAATGGATATTGGTGAATAAATAAGTACTTTTCAAAAAAAATTCAAAATTCACGTTTTCCGTTGAACACACCTCGTATATACCCTTCACCCAATACCACAAGCATTGGGCTACAAGTAGAACATATGCATTTTTATTTTTGTTTAAAGCTTAAAGAAAAGACTATATAAAACTATCGATAGTGTTGGACTAACTTCGATATCGCCCAACCATCGATAGTGACGGTAGGACCATCGATAGTTCTCCACCTCTAGTCTCTATCTTACTAAGTAAACCAGCACGTCTTGGCTATCACATCTTGTGCGTCTAGGTATTGCCGATGCAGTCGCTGCTCGAAATTTCTGAACCAATGACAATTGGGTGGGAAGATCTGCATGCCAGCTTCCTGCGAGACGATTTCAAGAGAATTTCTTCCCGGCTTAATATTAAAAACAAAAGCATTTAATTATGCATGACAAGTTTATTTGACATTACTTTATTTTATGAGAAACAGTGGTATTAGAACATGTTGGTTCAAGATGTCAGATGTTGCTCAGTGTAATTACCCTATTAAACGTCAATCCTTTATAATTTATGGATCAAATAATCTGTATTTAGAAATGATACGTCTACCGGTACGTAGCAGTATACCGGAATCAAAATCCGGTTACCGTATCGGAAACCAAAGCCAAATTAAATTGAAACCCAAAATAGAGTCATTAACCAAAACATTAATTTCGGGACGTACCAAAACTGAAATTCGGTACAATAGTCGTGTGGTGAGGGGCACTTTTCTTAAGATACTTGTTCAAAGATATTAAGCAAGTGCATCGGGAATTCAAATTCGGAGGGCACACAAAAATAATCAAAACGAAACAACCATTAAAAAAGAACACATTCGTTAGCAATAATAGCACCCGCGTGACACAAATATTGCATTGTAATGCGTAGGAGAAACACCAAATTGTATAAAAAAGGACCCAAAAACCAGATAAGGAAACATTCAGCTCCGAACAGTTGAGCTGGTCACTTACAACTCATTGTGTTTTATCCATACCTAAAACACACTACGATTGTTGGGTGCAGGGTCGTTCCAAAGAGTCATAGGAAATGCGGTATATCAAGGCAGTCAGTAATCTCTAAGTAATGCTTCCGTTGCTCGAAAAGAAACGTGAGCCCCACTTTATACAATTCAAGCAATCGGTGGAAAGATGGGCCAGGTGCATCCCAGGTGAAATTGTGGTCTTAGCCCTTATGCTCCTTTATAAACGCCAAGAAAATTTCGCTCTGGTCTTCTGATCAATGGCTAATGGCAATGGCAATTTTATTGCGAGAAACCTCCCGTCAGCCAACAGACTCATTGAGAGTCATGCACAATATGTGTGAGAGATGAAGCACCCAGTGAGTTCTAAGGTAACAGGATATCCTATATTGATTCAACTATCGCACAGTTTGCGCCCTCAAATTGATTTGCTTTTGAAAGTTTGTAAAAAATATGGTAAACGCCTGACAATTCTTTTCCTTGAAGCTCGATTTTTAGGCTGCAAAAAATATGCAATCGATTGTTTATCAAATTTGTTAACCCACTTGCTCCAACTTAGTGATCCAGCCTTTAAACTTCTCAAACAAAATATTCTCACTTTAAACGTAGCTCAACTCTCTACTACATTTGTATATTTTTGCTATTAAATAAAACAAATAAACGCAATCATGAATCAACTTGTGGCACACTATCATCTCAAAAGGGAACGTGCAATGGCCCATTACAATAGATGTCTGCTAAGCTCCGCTTCGGATGCAGCCAAGCAAAACATGCTGAAGGAAGCGTATGTATTGATAATACATACCGTGTGTGTGTGTGTGTGTGCGGCAGGACACATACGTTTTCAATTACAAGAGCAACTTTCAATACAATCAACTTTTTGCCCTCCCCTTGGGTGGTCCATAAAAGTGACGACAAGTGTCAGTGAACGCATAACAGTCCATGTATTTGGGCATTCATCTAAACGAGTTACGGCCAAAGGAGGGAGGGGTGAGAAAGGGGGCTCGCCAGGCCGAGATTTGCGAGTCGCTCAATCAATTGAATTAGAAATTGTTGAAAGCAATTGGCAAATGACTTAATTTAATTGACATTGGACAGTTTGATGGGGCTGGTGACGCACTTGCTCAACTATTTTAAGGTCACATGTGCCGCTGCGTGATTTTTGCTTAGCCTCCCACTCATTCACTCACTCACTCGTTATTTCGATTACTTATGTAATTCATTTTCTCTATTTGTTCCTTTTTTTTTTGCAGATCGGAGCGTTCAATTGTGCGCGTTTCCATTTACCAAAGCAGTCAACCGCAACAGATTTGTCCACCAGCCGAATATTTATTAACGAACTTTGCAGATAATCTAGATAATACGTTTAGTAGCTACAATTGTAACTTAGATTATACAACAATGGCAACGGCATCCCTGCAGCCGGTGGGACTGGGCGCGGCCTATGATCGACAGCAGAGGTAGATATAATATATATTCCCCCATAAATTTCCCACTGAACGATATATGTCTCTGATTTCCAGTACTGATTCCGGCTGGGATAATCCATTTCGTCCGGGCGGTGACCTATCCAGAGAGGCTGATGAAATTGTTAACATGATACGTGGTAAGCAAAATGAAATTTTTTCGCATCTTTCAACAATATTTCGCAAAAAGTTTTATAAACGCCCGCTAATCGCCCTTTCTTTGCAAATTTTTATTGAAGGCTTTACTGAAAATTAATCATTTTCTCTCAAAAGTGCTGTTATATCCTTGCAGAGGATATCATAAAATCGTCCGGATATTTGTAACGCATAAAAGGAAGCATCTTCGGCCACATAAAGTCTATATATTCTTGATTAGCACGACGAGCTGAGTTGATTTATCCATGTCCGTCTGATTGTATGCTATCTCCTCCGTCAGTTTTAAAGCATCTTGACCAAACTTATAGGAACGATCTGTCGAAAAACTGGTTTTAGTGAAAAAAATTTTTGGTTTCTATGGAAACGCATCCAAACTTCGTATTTCTTAGTTTCCTGTGCTTTCCCATGATCCCACCAAGTTTAGTCGAAATCGGACATCTATACGGTATAGCTGTCATAGAAAAGTAGCGTCTGAAAAGTAGTCTTAGAGAGAAAACTGGCACACTTTAAGCACACTCTGAGACGAATTTCTCAGTAATGAAAATAGTGGCCACAAACAACAGAGATACATTGAACAAACTTCAATGCCAATGCATATACCCTAAAGAGCGGAGCTTAAAACTAGTTGAAAGTTCGTGCAATTTGTGCACTTGGAATTCTCAGCTCGTTATTCGCCGACTGGGTAATATAAATAGGATTTTCAAATGACTTGTTGGTGTGACAGCAACTGAAAGTGTACTGACGAAGGCTTTGCCATGGCGGCAGCCGAAACGGCCGTCCACAGCTACTGTTTATGTTCATATGTATTCTCTGTTAAATTTTCTGGTTGATTATTGAACTATAATCAAACAACGACCTTGAGCCTGCTAACATTCACTTTGACTAAAATCAAAACAGGTCGTTAAGCCCATATTCAGAGAAAAGTTTTAGTGAGAAAAACTTTTTGTTTTAAATGGAATCGACTTCTAATTTCGTAAATTTAATAGCTCTGCTTCACTGACACATGTATGTACATTTCAAATTTTTTGATTCCACAGAAAATGTTCATTCCAGACCGCTATTTAAATGGAAATAATAGCAGACGTTTTCATTTTAAGCACACAATTGAAGGTTAATAATATCAATACCATAATAAGCGTATTTCTGTCCTAGGAGGTATAATTCAAAAATATTTACATTCGAAATGTGTACATTCATATATTTGTCAGTGGAGCAGAGCTATTAGCTTGTTATGCCTTGGACATCTATATAGTATAGCTCCCATACAAAAGTAAGCTCCGAAAAGTAGTCTTAGTTAGAAAAACGTGCTGCAAACTTCGGCCAAGCCAAAGTTAACTTTCCCTTAATTTTATACCCTTAACTCGTAGACTAAAAAAGGGTATACTAAAGTCGTGTAATTGTATGTTACAGGCAGAAGTAGAAGCATCTCCAACCGAGTCGATATAGCCATTTCCGTCTGTCCGTCAGTCTGTATGAACACCTAGATCTCCGACACTTTTTATACCCTGTTGTTCCCATTGAAAATGGAAAAAGGGGGATCATGAAGTTGTGCAAAAGTATGTAACAGGTAGAAGGAAGCATTTGTGACCCTATAAAGTATATATATTCTTGATCAGCATCAACAGCCGAGTCGATTTAGCCCTGTCCGTCTGTTCGTATGAACGCGTCGATCTCAGAGACTATAAGAGCTGGAACCACAAATTTTTGCATGTAGATAGGTGTTTACCCGACTCAAAACGAGTTTGTTTCAGATTTGAAAAATTCCTCCCCCTCCCCCCCTTAAGCGCAAAAAACTGTCAGAGGTAGACCTTCCAAACTTTATATATATCAAGTAAGGCCCAATATCTATCTGTTCTGAAAAGATCACTAAGATCGGACAATAAACACCGAAGTTATATACGAATCAATTTTGCTTGTGGGAGAGAGGGGGGTCTTGCATTGTCAGTTACCGCGCGCGGCCGCATGCCATGCGTTTGTGTGTATGTTGGATTGTGTGTATGTGTAAGTGTGTGTGTATGCCCAGCAAACCAGCATGCGAACATTTTGCGAGACTATCGCAGAATGCTCACAAACGAGCTCGCATGTAAGCAAGGAATGAGAGTTCATTTTTATTATCGCAGAGCACCCGCGAGCGAGCTCATAAGCGAGCCAGCATTTTGGGACCAAAGCGCATTGTAAAAATATTGAAAAAATATAGACAATGTTAAAAAACTCAAAAATAGAAAAACAAAATAAAAAAAAAAAAACAAGAAAAATTGGTTTTAATTTAATGCCTTGAGTGGGATTCGAGCCCAAGACCCCGCCGTTGCCATTCGACCACCCGGGCGTGTTGATTTCATTCTTGACTGTCATTTCGCCAGCGTCACGCGCGACCCTATTGTATCGGTGAGCGTTAAGATGTCAGTCATTCGTGTAGAGTGCCGCGGTCCTGAGTTCGAGTCCCCCAGACAAGGTGAGTAGGCGGGCCGGGTGGCGACTCTACGGCAGAGGGAGGCAAAAAATACATTTACATTTTTGCATTGCAATGCATTGGTGTGTGTGAGAGCAGCTCAAAAATTGCTTTCAATTTCAGTAGCAACGACTGCGTCGCGGCGTAGGAAAGCAAGCAACGCAGCGGCGCTTATACAGATTATACTATGTGTGTTTGAGCAGCGCTGCTTTGAGAATTTTCCTATATACGCGAGATAGCAAGCTGCCGGCCCCTGCTCTACGGGCTCACAAATATTTTTTTTTTATTTTAAATAAAAAAAAATATTTTAAATGACTCGCAAGTACTATCAAAAAAATCTCGCAAAAGATACCGCTTAAAGCTACGCTAACCGTATTGCTTGCGACTATCGTAAATGATACTTTCACTGCCACAAACTGAACGACACATGAATCATTTTACTATCATTTCCCGACCCGTATGCGAGAGTTTTGCCGGGTTAACTCACGCAATTCACTCGCTTGGGATATCGTTTGCGAGCGTTTGGTTTGCTGGGTGTAAAGGAAAACACACGAAATCGACTGCAGCTCCCTTACTTGTTTTTTTTTTTTTGCTTATTTTCACTCGCGCACAAATTTTTACTTTTTGATTTCTGGACCCTTGTAGGTTTGTTCACCATCAAGACTGGGAGATTAATGACTATTTTGTTGAGTTTTTTGGCCTCAATAAACTCTAAAAAAAATTAAAATCTATCCTATGGTTGGCCTTTACATGCATATAGCTTAAAATTTGCATGCTCTAATTAGCTATTACAAAATGTCATCGACAAAACGATTTAAGTTGAGCTGAGACTCGTGACATTTGCAAGCAACTAAGCTATGCAGTCTTTCCCAGAAATGATCAGGTTGCGGGATAAGTAGTTTATTTTTCGAAAACTAGCTTAAGCAAAAAAGGCCGCAGTCTGTGGGAAAAAACTAAGATATATCGAATAATGTGAGTCCAAGTCCTTAGTATACATTGCCTTATTAACTGACAGAAGCCTTAGCTTACACAAAGGTAGCTATTTGTATCTTTTGTTATCTCGATTTTTATCAAATTTGGCTAGACTATGACGATAATATTTTAATATAAAATGGCTTGACACAACCCCAAAGGGCCAAAGCCGAGACCTCTCAATCTCTTGGCTTGTGCGCTTCTAATTTTTGCACAAAGGAAAGGGACCTACAGTTTAACGCCGAACCCTAAAGGCAGTTTTGAGAGTTTTTGCATGGCTAATTAATACAAAGCTGGCGCCAACAGCAGAGAGGTGTGACCGGCTGTAAAGTTTATACTAAGAAAAAACTTTTCATTAGATGTTCCGAGGCGGGATCGAACCCACGACCTCTTGCGCAGCGGTCGCGCAAACTAGCCGCTGAAATTATGTGTTTATTTTAAATATATTTCGTCAAGACAAATTTTTCATTGTAATAATTAGTTTTCACCGGATTGGTACTACGAGAGCTGTATGATATAGTACTCCGATTTTAATATAGATTATGCATGTAGTGTAGCTATCAAAAAATCAATTATTGCCAAAATTTCGAAGGGTTTCGAAGAACTCTTAACTTGGCGGTGTGTTGAAAGCGGCTTAATAGTCTACAAAACGAAAGTAGGTGTTGGTGCGTATTTCTTGGATCTTCTCTAGGATTTGTGGTCATGTGAATAACTGGTCTGTGGTGTGTGTGTTTATGAGCGGCTTTAGACGTTCACTTAAAAAGCATAACCTTATTCGCAATAGGTAGGAGACTGATCCAAGTTAATTGGAGAAAACTAAACGGTTTAATTAAACATTGAGCACTCTATAATGTTACCAAACTTTTTATGCAATTCGCGTAGTAGAGGTTGAAATGCTTCTATCGATATGATTTTCATAACTATAATTTAAGAAAATGTGCAAAATAGTCGCAATTATTATAATTTTTACACGATTTGAGACACTATAGAAACTCCAACCGAATCTGTTTGCAGCCTTAAAGGCTTTATCATTTAAAATGTTGGACCAAATTTTCGAAGCATTTGGTTTTACTTACCAAAGTCTCCATTTCAGCAGTATACTTACTAAACTTTTGCTTTTCTCTTCATTCACTTTGCAGGCGGTAAACCCATTACGCCCACAGAGGATCGTACAATAGGCAATGGCAGCGCACAGCATGGTGATGATAACTGCAATGGAGGCACGGCAATAGGCGAGAGTGTAACCAAATCAAATGTAAGTTAACCAACTCACTTCACCTCGCCATGCACCACCACCTCTAACCCCTCCCCCGTCTTACTGTAGCTCTCGCAGAATCAAGCAACAGCACAAAATGGTACAAATTCCCACGGCAGCAAGTTGGCCAGCTCAACAACAACAGGCGGCGGAGCCGGAGGTGCCGCAGGGACAACAGGCGGCGGTGCGGCTGGCAAGGCGGCGGAGAGCAATAACGGTGTCACCTCGCTGGCTCAAGTCTCAAAGCAAGTGGTACCTGGTCCAACTTCGGCTAGTCATGTGGTTATCGATGAGAAGAAGAATAAGAAAAAGGGATGCTGTGTGCTGCAATAATCGTCGGTGGGCTGTTTGGATAGATGGATGTGGATTCGGATGTTAATGTTAATGCAAGCTGTTGATATTTTTTTTTTTTTTGGACCCGCTGCTGCTGCTTCTTTGCTTGCTAACAGAACAGAAACCAAGCTCTCTCTGACCAACCCAACAGGAACATATTAGAACAGATTACGATTAACTGACAGCTGACAGTCAGCTGTTATGGCTGCTGTCTCACTCTAACTCAATGCGCGCGCGCTCCAAAAAAAACAACTGTTTGCGGCAGTTGAAAATGCTAAATGGAAAAATCTATAAAATATATATATATACATGTGTATATATTTATAAATTTTGTTAGTCTCTATAGACGAAGCTGGATGTGAATTGTGGCCCAAAGCTACAGTTGGACATGATGATATATATATAAATATTTTTTCCTCCATTTTTTTTTTTTTTTTTTTATAACCGTTACTTGGGGGAGTAAAGAGTTGATGAGTTTTGATACCTGTCCGTCCGTCTATGTCCAAAGTATCTTTAACACAAGGGAACAGCATTTTTGTTGCATGAAATATTATAACTAATTTGACTAATCCCCAAGGGGTTTGGAATATATCGCAGTAAAGGAAGAAAGAGAAGAATGTGTTTTTGAATTTGTTAACCTGACTTCGAGCTGACTAAAATAATTATATTGCATCACTAAGGTCGCCAACCCAAACCACAACTAATATATTTTCTCGGGGTGTTGATTTCACATCTGAAGAGATATAACTAAAAGAAAACCATAA
Organism: Lordiphosa collinella; assembly: GCA_018904265.1. Taxonomy (NCBI): domain Eukaryota; kingdom Metazoa; phylum Arthropoda; class Insecta; order Diptera; family Drosophilidae; genus Lordiphosa; species Lordiphosa collinella. Next base: position 28,433 of record JAEIFV010000184.1, on the reverse strand, counting down.
GAAAAACAAACACTACTTATCAAAACGTTTTCTTTTAAAAGATTTTCTTGCTTGACTTGGTTTACGAGGACTGTTTTTAATGCTTCAACAATAGTCGGCCATCATGTGAGCATTCCAGTCACCCTGATAACTTTCATCCATAGTTCGAATGTCTTGATGGAACCATTCCTCTTGCTTTCATTCAGATCACCGAGATTTTCAAGAACGCTTCAAATAGCTGTGGAAGAAGTTCGACAAAAAGTTGGAAGTGCGACATCAGTTCAATATGCTCCGCATAGCTTTCATCCTTTTTGTTTCCCAGAAAATTTTGTGATTTATTTAAGACAATCACCATCCTTGTTCAGAGTTTGATATAGGAATTTCCGTGATTCAAGTCAAAATAAGATATATTTTCTTTTCCTTCTGCTACTTTAACGTATAGTTTTTTCGAAGCATTTTATTTAGTGGTGAAGTCGATGAATTTAGACCTAGTGCTGGTTCCAAGATAAAGCCAATCAAAAAGCGTAACGCACGTTACCAAAAATGAGAGTGGTTTTTTCTGGGCATCTATACTCAGCGAAGTCTGCCAAAATTGTTTAGTGCGACTAATTTTAAAATGTTAAACAATTTTGCCATACATAAGAATTAGTTTAATTGAAACATTTGCATTACAAGATCGATGTTCTATTTAACACTTTGAAGGCTGGCAGCCTGCATACTTTTACATAAGCTTGAACATTTTCGTGGGTCTCCTGACTTCAAAACAGAGTTCTACGCAATCGGAAAATTAGGGGGTATAACAGAAAACACTTGGACTTTAGAATAACAAATACCTTACAACCTTGGACACTGTTCAGTGAGACTGAAAATATCTACACACAACTCTGGATTCGAAACGTAGCGAGAATTTCCCATTACTGCATTACCCTAATGTAATGTATGTTGTGTGGACCAATCTCATTTTGATACGTGACAGTGCTCACTTGACATAGTTTTCCATCATGATATTTATGTAATTTCTGTTATAATGCAAAGCAAAAAGTAACAGTTCATTGCTATTACACAGTTTGTTATGGTTTCATATTCATTCTTTTTCCTTAAAACCATAGCTCTCCAAAAACTGTTAACCATTTTTTCAATGCGACCTGCCTCAGTGGAAAAACAGAAACAAACGCAGCACAAACTGTCTCTCACTGAGCGGAGCACTTTTTCTCGCACGTCATGTGTTTTCTGTTACTTGTGTTCGGTTGAGCAAAACAAACGAGTCGGTCATCCGACAACCTCCGACAGCAACTGTTTTGAGCAAGCGCTTACTAAACAACTGTCTTCAAATGAGCAGAACACAATAAGTGGACTGAGGTCTTCCTGATTAAAAGGCTGTTGAAGCCCAAAAGTAGCTAAATCGACTGTTAAAGATGGCTAAAAATCTCAAAGTATAATTGTAAAATGGCTTGACACAGCCCCAGAGGGCCAAATCCGAGCCTCTCTCAATCTCTTGGCTTGTGCGCCGAATCCGAACGGCAGTTTTAGAAGCTTTTGCATGGCTAATTAGCCACTACAAAGCTGGCGCCAACAGCGGAGGTGGTTGACCGGGTGTAAAGTTTATTCAAAGAAAAGTATAATTTAATATATCATAAATGTATGCTTAAATAATGGTTTATTCTTGGAAAGGGATAATTGGACAATTCTGCTGCAAAAGCCTTCGTCTGTAAAGTCTTTGTTGGTACAGAATTAAAATTTGTAGTCCTGTTTTGGAAGTGGAATCCAACATTTGGTTAATGCTATTATGCCTAGTACTCAGATCGACACAAATTAATTTCGTCACAGAACTTTATATAAATGGAACTACTTAAAATTTGCTTCTATGATCATAAGTGGGTTAAACGTTTTTTGATTTGTATAAAGGATCTTAAAGATTTTTTTTAGTGATTCTGAATTCGTATTCACAATCAGTTCTATTCCATCATCTCGAGATCGATCAAATCATGAGGAATCGGAATTGTTTAACTTAGACTTTTCCACATTTTTGATTGCTTTTTGCAGCAGCAAAAAGGGTTGTTCTTGAAAAAGTATTGTATAGGCAAACAGCTCTTTTTTCGTATACAATCATAAGTTGCTTACAGTTGTGAACAAGCGCAACCTTTTGGGCCCCGTGCCAGCTATACTCGACAGTTTAACTTTTCCAAAACTTAATAAAATTGTCCTTCATCTTTCAATACCTGTCTTGATTGTGAAATATTCCACCAAATTCAGAATTTCTGGTTCGATTCGGATCGATCAAGTTCGGACACGAAAACAGATCTGAATAATTTTTCTAAATACTCGTAAAAAGTGATGATATTTCGGCTGATGATATTTGTCAAGTTTTATTTAAATCAGAAAGATTTCTACTCCTTCAAAATTGCTAAAAATTACAAAATCATTTGAAAATCAAAAGTCTGTCTTATCAGAAATGTTGCACCTCCAAAATAGCTATAAAAAAAATGGCCAGAAGTTTTTCAAAATAGCTGCAATTGCAGTTTCCGGCAAAACTGAAAAGTTTATGGTTTTCGGCCCAACAAAATAACTAGACCTGGGGAAAAAATTGCTAAGTTGGCGACACTGCCTTTAAGTTGTGATCATTTAGATGAAGAAGCTTGGGGTACTGGTGCATTGCCGGAGTACAGGACTATTCGAGTAACAGATGAGAAGTTAGGGTAAAATCATTTCAACCGGTTGCTTTTATTCGGGGGAGTCCGGGATATCTAGAGATTTTAACTTCGATTGGTTTGCAAATCGCTCGAACGATCCGTCAGTGTCTCAGAACTTCGAGAAAATTTATTTTCTTATTCGAAAGTCTAGTTAGAAGGTGTGTGTATAAAATTATGTTCCAACTACAAAAACACAAAATAATTGATAACAGTTTTTTTACTCATAGCAGCCATTGAGTTAGTCTTGCCAGCACTGGAAACATTTGATTGTGTCTTTGCTAAAGTTCACACGGGCAAATTAATTTACACAAACTGTCATGGCTGAGTTAGTCGGACTTGTGTCCGAATTTGTCTAGGACACAAATAAAAATTGCAAATAAATTTGTCGGAACTTCGAAAGTTTGCATTCAATTTGGCTTAGTGTTCACACTCGCAAAACTTGGTTTGCGAAAAATTTGTGTGTTCCCCCACAAATCAATAGGTTTGTCTATAGAAGCTGTCAAATAACCGACTTAGTGCGATACAAAATATCGGGCTAATCGAAATCTCTATCGCTTAATATTTTTGCAAAAACAGACCTGGCAAAGCTATAAGGAAAAGAATTTGTTAGTTATTTGCCTAACTTCTTTGCAAAAAACAACCGTGAAATATAACGCAGAGAATGGGTGAGTCCGTGGGTAAAGCAAAGGGAAACCAAAGGATGCAGCGTAAAATTAATTTATTTATTTTTATTTGCGCCAATAATTTCCAAAAAGGTCACGGCAATGCGCAACTCTATCCCTGCAGCAAGTCGTCTAAATCGTTTGGTGTATTTAACAATGCAACCCTGAAGATTTTACAATAAAACAATAAAAATCTACTCATTTTTACACAATTATGCAAATCTTATCCAAATTAAATATTAAAATTGATTTACAAACGTCATTGCACCTGAAATTACTCAGACAAGCCTTATAAGTTTGCCATAGTGTTTGTTCTTACATTTGCCTTGTAAGAACAAACTCGGCAAATACGATAACAGTTGGCGAGAAAGTGTTCACATTGTGTTCAGACAGCACGCAAATTTGTTGAAAACTTGACTTAGCCAACTCGGCAAACCGTTTGACACAAGTGTTTGGCTGCAAATTAACTTGGCGTTTGCACACACGTCAAACTAATTTTGACAAATTTTCGTCATTTTTGAAAAGTTAGTTTGCTCGTGTTCGCGAAGTCGGCTTGGATGGTTTGTGTATTGGCTTTGATTGGCTTGCCAAAAACTCCTAACAGAAGACGATACGTTTGGGACACCGAGTATTGGTTTTGGGTGGGAATTCGGTTGGAAGAGATTTCTTGGATACCTCCGATTAATCTTGTTTATATCAACCACAAAAAAATAACCATCATCTTGAAGATTTGAAGGTTGATACTTAAAATGGGATCTTTTCATATTCGGGATCTTTTCTTAATCTCAAAGAATCCACACTTTTTACATACCATATTTATGAGGGACCCCGTGCTTGTCACGGTTGTCCAACGGGAGTCCAAAGTAATCAACATACACCTGTTTTATGAACTCCGACACACTTAGGACCGATTTCTCATGTTCCTGTTTTTGGCAAAACTAGGTGGATTAGGTGAATTGGCACTGCTCACTTTGAGCTTGAGCTATGCAAATGCGTAAAATCCACCTAGATTTACAACAATCTACAATTTTTATCTACAATTTTTGAAGGTAAATTGATCACAGATGTTACAAAAATAGTTGCGATCGTTTTTACAGATATTTCTCGACGTGGACCTGGTTTAACAAAAAACGTTTTTAAAAAACAGCTCCGTTGATTTGAAGTTTAAATGTGACTAGTTCAAAAGTAAAGAAAAAATGAGTGTAGATTTAAAATCAGCGACCTCAAATTAGTAAACAACAGGCGTAAAATTCCATGCAACAAACATAAAAAATTTAAATTTTGTTCCTTTGTGTAATCTGTTTGAAATTCCTAAAAATCGGTTTTGCTTATCAGACCTGTTCCCGTTTCCGAATTCGATTGATTGGAATGGCAAAGAGTTGCGATTTCCAAGAAACGATTGAAGAATTTGTTTGAAACGATTTGCCATCAAAAGTGTCAAAAGAAAATTTGCATATATAGGCAAAATATCATATTCGGGTTTCGATACCAGAAACATTTAAAAATTCCGATTCCTTATGAGTTGACCGAAATCGAAAGCGGGAACACTCCTGTATATAAATTAAAGTAAAAACAATTAAATACTTCTTCCCCTGAGTAACGGGTACATCAAAGTCGGTCATCGTCGACTTTAATTTACGCTCTCGTTTTTTTTTTTTTTTATAATGTGACTCGACGTATATATACATATATGTATATATATATTTTTTTCGTAATTGTAAAATTAGTGGCGGCTTTTTAAAGAAGAAATTTAAAAAGTGTAAAATGTTTTGCTTGCATGCAACATGGAAAAAAAAAAAAAAAAACAACAAAAAAAAAAAAGAAAAAAGAAAGAAAACAAAAAACAAATTTAACATAAAGAATAATGTATTTATTTTTATTTATATTTATGAAGAAGATGAAAGTAAATTAAATGTTAAACCTTAAAACAAATATACACACACACAAACACATACACACACACATATATATAAACATAAACATATGCGATATATGAACGATGCAATAAAATACCAAGATGACTAAAGAAACAGACAAACATAAATGTACACTTGACCGCCAAATCTCTGCGTTTATTCACATTTTGAGTATATCTCAAAGAATTCGACTGTCTCAGACTGCGATTAGCGTGTAACCGAGCAACAAACTTAACTGCAGCCGCAGGTTCAGTTTAATATTTAAACATCCAGCGAAGTTCTGATAGATTTTTCGATAGACAAACAGCTGATTCAAGCACTTGCCTTTTTAATTTGATTAATTGCTGAAGGAAAATGAAGGAAACTAACAAAAGATTCAAATTGAACTGACAGTTCTAAGATCGCTAGAAAGCTTCAAGTTTTCTCACCTAGAAACCTTAGCCTCAAAGCTTAAGCATTAATACCAAAAAGTTTGACTTTCTGTATTGTGTCTTTGCAGTTCCCAACTGCATAAAACTGTGATTGCATGGAAAGACATTAAATAATGTGGAGTCTTTAGCAAACGCTTACTGAAGATTGGATTTGGTCATCCATGAAACAGTACTGTATAGGCATCCAGCTCTTTTTGGTGTATAAGTTGTTTAAAGTTGTAAACCAATGCAACTCTTTTGACCTCGAGCCAACTAAACTCATTACAAATGAATATAAGAATTTCATATCAAGAAATTTTATGAAACTTATTTGAAAAATTTAGAAACTTGAAACCAACAAAAACAGCTTGATTCGGTCGAAAAAATAGACCACTTTTGGTCACTTCCTTAGTTAACACAATTCGATGAGCGGTTGCTTATGAACTTTTCTTGCATCCATCACGCCTCCTTTTAATCCTTTCTTTCCTACCTTTTAGAACATTTGAATGAAGTTTTGAGACCTTTTAATGCATTTGTAACATTTTCTCTTGTTTTCATTCAACACTTCAGTGATTAATTAAAACCCCATCCAATGTAAACATAGAAATGTGCCAAAACATTTGCCTGTACGCAAGCATTAGCCGGATATAAAGTGTTGCCCGAATTGCAGAAAATTTTCGAAATAACATTTAAGTAAGAACATTTAATTGTTATCGTCCTCACACCTATTTTTCTGCAAATGAAAACTGGGAAATCTACACAGAGAAAAAAAGGATATTACAAAATATCCATTGATGAAAAAGATCCAACAAAGGTCCATTTGGAGCGGATATGTCTTTAATATTATCCCTTTAATCATCCAACGGAGCTGAAAATCATCCAAAGGATGATCATGTTTCATATCCTTTGGATAATTTCCAGCTTCGTTGGATGATTAAAAGGATATTAAAGACATATCTAGTTCAAATGGATCTTTGTTAGATCATTTTTTCTGTGAACTATCGACATATTGTCGTTTTGTGCCTCTGAAAATTTACGCTTTATCGGCTCCTCTTGTTCTAGCTTCTGGTCTGTTGTTGTAGGACACTTCTGCACATATTTTCTCCTAGCTCTGCTTAAATCAAAGACAGTCTGCGGTCTGTGCACTACTATCGCATTCAATGTTAACTGGCTGAGGTTGGGCAAACAGCACTTATCTGGCTTGGCTGTCAACGATTTCCCCAAAAAAAGAAGCATTTTCTCTTCTTTTTAAAAAAGAATTTGATTCACCAGTTGAAGTGATTTTGTCTCCCTCTATTCGATGTGCTTTTTTACAGACAACCCAGTTGAACTTGACGACCCCATGAAATAGTCACTTCTTTCATACTTCTTTTTCACCAAAAAAGTAGTTCCCAAGAAGTGAAAAGTTCCATTCGCTATTGCTAAAGCGTGAAATCCTCAAAGAATGCTATCTTGAGACCGAATTTTAGAAAGAATGAAGAATGAACAAGAATTCTTGTTTGTTACGCATGCCAAAAGCACAACCCAGAGAAGGAACGTTTTACCCAGTTAGAAGTGATCTCCTGCACATGAAAAAAGAATGTAGTGACAATTTTATACAAATTTTGTAACTTTTATCATACTAAAAAAAATATGTTGTGACTTTTTCCCTTAAAAAGAAGTATGAAAAATGTCAACCTCTTGGCAACCACATTATTCAAAATCCGACTGGGAATGTGAAACTATTCACCGAATGTTGCGAACTCTGAAATTCAGACTCTACTCGTAAAGAAAGTCGCACTATGAAATTGCATACAAACGCTACAATACCAAAGCCCGCTGTATTTGTTTTAGCATGTGACCTCTGTTGGCGACTCCCCAGCGAAATTCGGTATTGAGTAACAAACTCACGGAAATTGTTACATAAAAAATATTTGCGAAGCTCCGGCTTGAAGGTTCGAACCACGTTTTACCAATGGTTTTTAGGTACAGGTTAAGATTCGAAACTTGGTTCAGCTTACGTTTTAGCCAATTCAAATAGAAAACCAATTTATTTGTTAGCTTCTTACTTGGAAAAGCCTGTTGAACTCGAGTCAGTGACTTCTTCTGGAGATTCCTTTCCTCAAACCTAAAAAAATTTTGCGAAGCTCCGGCTTGAAGGTTTGAACCACGTTTTACCAATGGTTAATTCTCAAAAATGTTGAGTTCAAGGTTTTTGGGTACAGGTTAAGGTTCGAAACTTGGTTCAGCTTACGTTTTAGCCAATTCAAATAGAAAACCAATTTATTTGTTAGCTTCTTACTTGGAAAAGCCTGTTGAACTCGAGTCGATGATGATTTAATAAGTTCGAAGAATCAAATAATATCAGATGAGATAACTATCTAGTTTGTCATCTTCTGGATCAAAAGGCATTTTATAGAAATAAATTACCAATGGGTCGCTTAGGTTTTCGCTTTTCGAATCATTGATTAAACTTTTGAATAAGGGATGTTATGGGTGCCGATTTAAACACTAACTTAAACTTAGTTTTAAGAAATATAAACATATTCATCGGAGTGTCAGGCAGGAAGTGAATTGTGCTTAAGAACAGCAAAATGTTTTCACTGTCTGGGAGCTTATTTGAAGGTTTGCAGTTGTGCCAACTAGGTTTTCTAAAACAATTCTTTTAACCAAATAGTCACAAAATAATACTCACGTCATACAATTTTTCAGTAGTATTAATCTAAAGACCCATAAGAGTAAATTCTGCTCAAGCGTTTTTTTGCATAACTCTTAATAAGCCTCCAGTGGAAATCGGTGAAAATGTGTTACATTTTTTTTTACACTCGTGCGTTTACTTGGCTTGGTGGGGCTCGCCGCCTTGGTTCGACACACTCAAAATGATCGCAAACACATAGAGTCAGAACGAGCAAGCTCTTTGCTTTGCAAGAGTAATAATATGAACAAGCTTTTCATAACACGTGACAAAACAAGCCTTTTGCCAGGATTGGACAAGCCTTTTCGATCTACACTCGTGCTTACTCGCCCTCGCCTCAAAATTTACGTGCACGTACTTTGCGAGTTTCGACAAGCTTCTCATGCAATTGTTGTTGTGTTTTGAAAACTTCAAGCAACAACATGCCACAAGAAGGAAAGAGAAAGCGTATGCAAAATACAAATGCAAATAATAGGTCATCATGCTATCTCTTTTGCTCTCACAAATTGTTGTTATTTTGTGTGCGTGTGACGATTGTGCAAATGCGTTGATCCTAACAACTCGCAGCAGATCTTCGCGGACGAAGCTACGAGTCATCGCAACGTATTTGTGCTGAACGAGCTTCACTCATGACAGCAGTACTTAGATTTTAGTAACAAGGGGCTTGGGACGACTCGTGGCCAAAGCTCTGAGACAACTTGTGTATAAGTACGGGCAACACTCGAGTTTGACGAAGCCGTGAGCGCTAAGCGAGTGTACTCGTGGCGGCTTGTTGCAGTTCTCAGAGTACAAATTATTTCATAGCAAAGTCCGTTGACGAATAGATCGAGGGTCTGTTGAAATAGCTATACAGATAAAGGCTGCAAACTAGAGATCGGCACGGGATGGGATTTTTGAAGGATCTAACAAAAAACTGGATTGACTTGGGACGGAACTAAATTTATGGGCCTCAGAAAGTGTAAACGAAGTAATGAAAACAATTGATCGAAATGTATTTTATCAAACTAACCATTCACACTACCTTTTGACTTCAAAAATAGGCAAACCTCTAAAAGCATATGAAGATGGCGTCGCTTAACAAACAGAAAATAATGGCAAAAGGTTTAAAGTAAAGACGGTGAAACGGGATCAAAATTTCTTTTCCTCGCCCATCTCCACTGCTAACGTCCCCCTTCTAAAACCCTGAATATGGTGAGTTCGTGTTAAAAAACTTATCTGCTTATTCCTTAACGTGTTATTTAGATAAGTTTTTTAGAAAACATAAAAAGAATTCTTGGTTTAAAACAAGAGAAGAATAAATTGTTTGAGTAAAAAGCTCTTGAAAATGTAAAAAAATTAGAAACATGGATTAATCCCGAAAAGAATTTCTTTTTCGCTACGTCCGGAATGAATGTTTCGGCAAGGGGGTTAAAATTCCGTCTTTGGTTACGAAAAACAAAAATTAATTATAAAAGTAGTAATTATTCGTCATTTATCAGTTAATGCAAAATCCTAGAGACTACTCCACATTTCGTATTGATAGTCGTCTGCGTTAAGATTCCTCTTTCCGTGTTAAGTACGAGATCCTGTGCTCGATTGCCAGAGAAGGTAAATGTAAAAACAAAACAAAAATTAGAAAGAAGATAAAGAGGAATTACTCTACTTTTGTCAATGTTTTTGCTTGTTTTCGATAGATTAGAGAAAGCACTTGTAAAGATGCGGGGCTATCGTAAAAACGTTAAAAACCGTAACTGTAGCGGTACTAAAGTTGGTCGCATGTCGTGTTTTTCTTCGTGTCACAGACTCGCACGTTTTTAGCGACAAGACACAACCATAAATCGTATAGGCTAAACTTCATAGAATTCTCAGAAAGTTTTAGTTCCGAAAAAATCACTGACAAATTGAATATGGGTTTGACGACCTGTTTTGATTTAAGTCAAAGTGAATGTTAGCAGGCTCTAGGTCAAGGTTTGATTATAGTTCAATAATCAACCAGAAAATTCAACAGAGAATACATATGCAGCACATGAACAGTAGCTGTGGCTGTGTAGACGGCCGTTTCGGCTGCCGCCATGGCAAAGCCTTCGTCAGTACACTTTCAGTTGCTGTCACACCAACAAGCCATTTGCAAATTCTATTTATATTACCCAGTCGGCGAATAACGAGTTGAGAATTCCAAGTGCACAAATTGCACGAACTCAACTAGCTTTAAGCTCCGCTCTTTAGGGTATCTGAAGGTATATGCATTGACACTGACAAACTATAAAACCTTAAAAAAAAAACTGCACACCAAAATTGCTGGACTTTGAAATCACTGGTAAACAGGTATTACAATCCTGATCTTCATTATGTGAGTTTGATTTATATCCAGAGAAACAAAGTTTAGTCTTGTTAATAGTTTATGACATGTAAGCACATTATTATACGAATAAAATGGTTTACAGATGCACTTTACCCAAAAAAAAGCCAAGAATTTGATGAGTATAGGGATGAAAAGTAAAAGTAAAGTAAAAAGTAAAATCAGCTTGTCAAGATGACACAGCCCCAAAGGGCCAAAGCCGAGACTCTCTCAAACTCTTAGCACAAGAGAAAGGGACCTACAGTTTAACGCCGAATCCGAACGGCAGTTTGAGAAGCTTTTCATGGCTAATTACTGCAATGCTGGCGCCAACAGCAAAGAGGTGTGGCCGGGTGTAAAGTTTTATTCAAAGAAAAAAACTTTTCATTAGATGTTCCGAGGCGGGATCGAACCCACAACCTCATGCACAGCGGTCGCGCACTCTAGCCGCTGAGCCACCCAGCCACATAGGGATAAAAATCAGGCTAATAAATCTTGGTTGGGACAAAGCGCAGTTGATATTGAAATTCAAAAATTACTAAAAAAGCTCAAACGAGAATAAAAACGATTGGGTTGTTTACGACCTCCAGTTGAGCTAAATAATTGTTGAATCTAAGAGTTTTACATTTTTTGTAAACATGTCAGTAGAATTGCTACGATTTTTTCTTCTTGTTTTCGACTTGTAAAAAAAATTTGAAAATTTCTCAATTCAACACTTTCGTAGCTTATTTGGGGCAAAAATGTAGATAATTTGAAACTGTTTTAAAAGATTTCAACGCAAATTGTTAATACTAGGCTCGCCCAAATTAACACTTAACATTAAACGATCAACATTTTTAAGTCTAAAAAAATATGTCAAAAAAGTCTCATATTTGCATAGTTTTTGGTCCAAAAATAATTTTATCTGAATCGGTTTGAAACCCTGGAAAACCTGATTAACAAATATTCCAATTTTGAACAGTCAGCCAACATTTGGTTAATTAACTTGGCATAGTTTGGTCTTTTTTATACTTCCCAGAAAGCTATAAACTTCGTTTCGTTCTTTCCTGGATCTTTTGTTAAAGTGTTGGTAGAGTGTAAGTCTTAAGGCGATTTTCAATGCATTTCTTTATTTTTGAAGCACACAGCCTGGGAAATGTTGCCTGAGGATGGCTCCAAAGAAAGTGTGAAGAGACAAAATATATACACTTTTTTTTGTGAAGGGAATTTGTAGCGCAGTGATAGGGGCTGACCCTACCACAGGCAATAAATCCATAGATTCGATGTATTTCCGATTCGATGTAATACCGATTCGGTCTCAAGATCACAGCACAGTCTCCATTTGTGCTCGGTGTATTTAAATTTGAATAGTGAATTTGCCATCGAATTGAATGTTTCCTTATAAAGTACCATTCCTGTCATCTCATCGAATTTCCCTAACAATACTGACTATTTTCGAACTAATTTTTTTAGTCAATTGAATTTAATGCCATCTGCATGTCCCCGTATGTATCTTCGATTCGCTATAAAACAATAAATAATTGGAATACAATTTTTTTTGGTCTTAATACTCATTCCAACATTACTATGCTAGAAAGAAAGACGAACCTATCAATAGGACTAACAATATAACAAATTTTTTTAAGAATATTAGTTATTGTTTACGCTTCAAAATACAATTTTTTAGCAGCACTTGCCTCGCAAAAAAATTTCTTGTCAATTGGATTTCAGTCAGACCAGCAACTGTAAATCTGCTTAATACAAAAACAAAATATGCGTAGAAGCTTTTTTTCCCGTTGATCGTCTCTTCACAGGGAGAGCGCACTGAGAGCCACTCTTTCTGTTTACAAAGCTCAAAATACAACTGAGCAAAGCACACAGTGAGTGTTGGCCTTTTGCTGTTGTTGCTCACCTATCTGTGTAAAGTGTGTCTGTGTTAGTACAACTTTTAATTCGTTACAAAACAATAAATAATTGCAATTAATTTTTTTTTTTTTGCACTGGCTGGGCTGAAATTCTCATACGAACATATGTTATAAATTTTGGATTAATTGAATTTGTTTTACTATGCTAAAAAGGGGGCCGTACATTCGTATGAAAGCTTTTTAGCGTATTAATATATAGATTCTGAATAGCTCCGACGAGACTGAGAGAGTCTTTTCCACTTTGGGCGAAGGTCCTAAAAATATATCTAATTGATTTTTTTCACATAAAAGCCCAATTTACACGACCTGATCTCTCAGCTGAGTTTTGTATCTGAGTGTCTGTCAGCTCGTGTAAACAGTCGTCTGAGCCTACTCAGCTGAACGATCAGGTATAATAGAACAGGCTCAAATTGAACTGACGGCACAACAGAGCCCAATGAACCATTGGTTTTGTAACTGAGTCAACTAAGCATATCAGACATGAGTAAATGCTGAACTGAGTTGCTCAGCTGAGTATTTAGACATTCAGGTCTGAAAGACTCAGCTGAGGGAACAGGTCGTGTAAATTAAGCTTAAGTAAAGTCGTGCGTGTTGTGTCGTAAATATGCCATTCGTGCTAGAGTCGTGTCGTGTTGGAAATATTCGACATGCGCTCATCTCTAACCGGTACCAATATTTTGGTTTCGTTCGGGTTCTATCGGTTCTTAAGAAATGGTAAACGATTTTCGGTTCTCAAAAACAATGTAGTATCGGTTTCGGTACGTGATATGAAACGGTTTATTTTGGTTAGCGGTTCCGGTTTTGGTATTTTTTCCAGTTTAGAATTTAAAAATTGGTCGCCTTCTGGTTAAGAAAAATTTGCTATATTTTTAAAACTCGTTTCACAATATTTTATTAAAGGTTTGACTATAATTTTCCGGTGCTTTTTTCGGTGAATTTTAGATGTAATGGATTTTGTATTAATATGGCAATCAATTGTCAAATGGAGACCTCTTTCACTTCCACCAAAGGTTTTGGTCTTTAATATTCTACAGCTTCTAAAAGTGGTAAACCAAAATATGTCAGTTTCGATACGTTTCTTTTCGGAATGATGCAATTGGTTTGACGGGCGAATTGCTGGGAAAATCATTCGTTCATTTTGAAAATGAACCTAATAGAAAATATAATAAAAATTTCTTCACTGACTTTATGAATTATCGATTCACAACTTACAGTTGGCCAGGAGTAGCTTCAAGGTTGGAATGGGGTTGATAAAATCAGAAGCTGATTTTTGTGACCGTATTTTGTTGTTGGCAGTCGAGTATTTCATTGCGCATTGCTTTTAAGCAGAGCTAGCAAATAACAATTGACCGTTTTCGTTTTTCAAAAAGTCCAAGATGAACCGTTCACATCGGCTCATGATCGAATCGCTCAGTGCTTAACGAACAACCAATAGATTTGTTAACATTGGGTCGCGAGCGAAGAAGATAAAAGTCATTTGCGTTTGTGTGTGTGTGTGTGTATGTGTGAGTGAGGTGTCTGTTTTGGCTTGTGACTCATACAAGCCACACACACACACACACAAAACAAATAAAAGAAAAAAAGGCCCTTTGAGGTGAGTCGTTCTGCTTTTTGCTCATCTACTGACTCTTAATGTGCGAGCGCTCAGTAGGATCGCTGTCTATAAATGGTTATTGAATGAGCAAAACAAGAAAATCTCAACTGAGAACAGTCAACTGAAAACAAAAACAAGGAGAAACGAAGTGTTCTGCTCAGAGCGAGAGCAAGCGTGCATGTTTTATTGAGCAGACCGCAAAGGCAAAAATGTTCAATTGTTATTTACGAGCTCCGCTTTTAAGGCAGATTACCGGTCTGGGCTGCAAGGGACAGGCGGGCTGAGCGTAGCCCATCGCTGCTCTAAAGCAAAAATTAGTTCAATTCAGAAAACAGGTTTTTGTGAATGCAGGCAGAGATATGGTCAAGAGTATATACATATATATACACAAACACATACCAGCATAACCTTATTTTGTACCATCTATATATACACAAACACACACCCAGACACTCACACATACATACATAGTATATTCAACAAGCAAAACGAGCAAAAAGTAAAGGAAACAATTAGCTGTGTGCGGTGCTGAGATGAAGGAGTAGCAGCTTTAGCTCATTAAAGAACCACCGTCGTTGACCCAGATTAATCCCCGCCTTCCCCTTTCTCCATAGCACTTGGCTTCTTGAAGTGTAATCAAAGATCAAATTTCTAAGCAGGTAAATTGAAAGCAAGCGAGGTACAACATAATAAAATAGATGATGATGATGATGATGCCGATGTCTGATGTAAAGAAGCTAAACCAAATAGTTACACACACACACACACACCCAAACACACACTCACACATACAGCCTAAGCATTAAAGTGCTGCATTTGATAAGCATTATAATAAAAATAATAATATTATTAACAAACAAACAAACAAACCAGAAACATAGCAATATTGTTTATATGCAACTTAAACTCTGATCGTATCAAATCAAAAATCCCAGCTAAATAAAATCAGTGAACCTTAAACAAAAGAAATCAATATCTAATATTGTATATTTCCGATTCCAAAAGCAACAAACATGTTAAGTTATTGTATAATTCCTAAATAAAAACGAACAAAAAGAAAAATCTAAATAAAAAAGATAAAAACAATAGCATGCTTTTGTGCGCTTTTCATTTTTCACCCGACCTTACCCATAGCCTGCTTTTGGGGGATCCGTTTGTTTGCCTCTTGATCGATTGCCAGCTGCTGCTTCCGCATTTGTTTGTTCATGAGCACCTTTCACCTTTGGCAACCATTCAATTCAATTAGGCAAAACATTAACACATACAGACATCTATCTTTATGCACAAATCGTGTGCTGACAACAACAACTTTATCCAATTAATCTCATGACGCAAGTGGGAAATGAAACCAAAATAGTGATATCATCTGGGTGATATTTAGAATTGAATTGTTATCGATACGATGACCGAAATAACCTTAACTAGTTGAGAAGAAAGGGTAAAAAACTCAAGACTATTGGTACATTCCCTTAACAAAGTGGTATTTATTTATTTAACACTGAATTTTGTATCGTTACCCTTCTGTACGTTCGTTACTTACTAGTAACCAGCGGTACTCGCAGCCCAATCCACCAGAAATGTATTCCAGTGCTTCCTTTTTGCTGTGCTAGGGAATCACCAATCGCCACCTCTTCGCCTTACACGTAAGTAGTGGAGTAAGTACCAAAAACTAAACAGTAACTAACACCATTCACTATGTTACGGACGCTGCATTACCAAAAGGGTACTCCGGTCGGTACCCAACCAAAGGTAGTATGTAACAGCCAGAAGGAATCATCTTCGACCCTACCAGCTATATAGCTGTCCATGTTTGGAATTTGAACTATTCATAATTTGACTTAAAAAACGTCAAATGTCATTCGGAAAGCGACTAATATTTAGTAAAATCTTTGAAATTTTCGAAATGGGACGCTATTCGCTTGAAGAAAGTTGGGAAATATTAAAATCATATTTCCAAAGTGGTGAGTCCTCGACTCAAACTGTGCGAAATTTGGTTAGCATTTTAGAATATAAAAACAAAATTTATTAAGCATCTAATCTACAAGCTGACCTCGTAGACTTGATTTATTAGCATGAGTTGTCATGAAAAATGGCTAATATCTCCAATCGGGCACAATTGTAGCAATGTTTTTTTTGATTAATTTGTTTCTTGAATATTATTTTTAACTTTTTGTGAAGTCAAATGTCTGAGCACGCCCGGCCTTTTTTTTAAAGTCAAGCTAAATATTAAAAACTAGGAAAATAATGGAAGTTTACAAAAAATTTTTTTTTTATAATTATAAATTTTTTTCTAATTTATAAATATGTATTTCAAAATAACCATTTTACTCGGGGAAAAAAAATTAGGCCTGTAGCTTAAGTGGTTTTTGAGAAATATGCATTTAACTTTGCCCTTTTAAGTAATTTTTTCCCATCTTTTCAAAACTTGAAAAATGTTTCCACTTTACAAAGCTCCTACATCTAAAAAAAAAAATTGTAAAATTCTTTCCTTTACGTTATTTAATAGCTTGACCAATTGCTAATTAAAGTGCATCAACAGTTTTCAACAACTCGAAATTAGATTTTTGCAACGAGTTTTTGGAAAACGAGCCACTGTGCGACGCTTGCCAGGGAAGGTTTCCAAGTAGAAGAAACCGTAAAATTTGCAAAATGTTCGATTGTTATGAAACTTTGGAGAATGTTTGGGCGCTTGCCCGCGAAGGATTCTGACTTGAAGAAATGTGCGTGAAATAGTCCAAAAACCGCGAAAATTCAAACACTATACCATTCATACGATTGGGATGAAATTTTGGCCAATGGTTAGACTCTTGGCCGCGAAGGTTTCTAAGATCCAAAAATCGCGAAATTTGCAAAATAACCTTATGAGTGTTAATGAAAGCGCTTAGTGCTTATATTACAATGCAGGAGTTGGTAAATGGAAGCTGTAGATTACACGGTCCAAAATATTGCGAAATTTGAAAGTTTTTGATTTGAGCCTGGATTATTGTGAAGATTTGATAGACGGCAATTGTAGATGGATAAATAGGAGGTATAAAAAAAAGTCACGAAATTTGCAAAATATTCATGAGTATAGATTATCATGAAGATGGTTAAATAGAGAAAAAGATCGAATGGTCCAAAATCCTTATGGCGACTTGCAGCCAACACTAGCTTGAATACAATCGCTCTCATAAGAATCATAAGGTCCCGGGCGACGCCGGGTCTTCAGCTAGTTAAAAATAAATTACAAACACACAATGTCCCAAAAACAACAACGAAACAACAAAAACACTTCACAGAACAAGAGCATTTCAGCGAATACGATAGCTGCATTTTTGAGTGTAACGGCTTAGGTAGCACTTGGTGGAAGCTAGTGTGAACACTTTTTATACCCTTGCAGAGGGTATTATAAAATTGTCCGGATGTTTGTAACGCATAGAAGGAAGCATCTCCGACCACATAAAATATAAATGTTCTTGATCAGCATGACGAGCTGAGTTGATTTAGCCCTGTCCGTCAGTCGTGTTTCTATACTATCTCCCCCGTCAGTTTTTAATCTATCCTCACCAAACTTTGCACGAAGTCTTTTGGTACATATACGCTGCACATTTGTCGGAACCGGCCGGATCGGCTGATTATAGCATATAGCTGTCATAGGAACGATCGGTCGAAAAACTAGTCTTAGTCAGAAAAACTTTTTTGTTTTTAATGGAAACGCCTCCAAAGTACGTACGAGTAAGTACTCGTATTTCTTAGTTTACTATCCTTTCCCATGATTTCACTAAGTTTGGTCGAAATCGGATGACTATAGCATATAGCTGCCATAGGAACAATCGGTCGAAAAACTAGTTCTAGTGTGAAAAACTTTTTTGTTTTTCATGAAAACGTCCTTTTTATTGGCACATTCTTATTTTATATACTTTAACACATTTCTACAAAGTTTTACCCAATTCGGATGACTATAGCATATAGCTGCAGTATGAATGATCGGTCGAAAAAAAAGTTCTAGTGAGAAAAACTTTTTAATTTTAAATGGGATTGCCTCCAAATTTCGTAATTAACAGTGTATTATGCTTTTTCATGATTTCACCAAGTTTGGTTGAAATCAGACATCTATATAGTATAGATCCCATAGAAAAGTAAGGTCCAAAAAATAGTCCTAGAAAAACTTTTTTGTTTTCAATGGAAGCTGCAAGGGTATACAAAACTTCGGCCGAGCCGAACTTAACTTTCCCCTATTTTTTAATTCTTAAGTATGGACCAATTTCAGGAAAAAGAATTAGGCGGGGGCTGAACTAAACAACTAAAACCTTGCGTGAAATTCTAAGGAAAAATTGCAACACACATTAAAATTACACATTAGTAAAAATTGACTTCAAAAAAGAACACAACAAATAAATAACTAATTATATTATTAAAATAATGCAAATACCTTCGTGATCAAAATGCATATTTTGTTCAATTTATTTGGACACTTTTGGCTATAAATTTTTATTTTTAAAGTCAAGCTACACATGCCAGTCACTTAAAAAGAAAATACTAGTGAGCAAGTGCTCTCACTTTGATTGCTATTTCTTGAAATTGGTTTTAAAATAAACAGAATAAGAATAAAGTTGTAATTGTCATAAAATGCACACGTTTCCACGCCACCTATGAGGTAGTGTACTTAGCGCGTTTTTTTTTAACGTGGTTTAAGCCAGATACCAATTTCACCTGGGTGTCCATCGAATGATCCTGAAACGGAGGAACTGTTGATTAATAATGACATGGAAGTGATTAACCCACGGGGCGGAGATGGCGGCCTTGATATTTGTGACATTTTCATGGATGAAACTAATGTGGCCCATGAGATGGAACTATTTTCGTCCAAAGAGGAAAAAACAATTGAAAAAAAAAATTTAAAAAAAATAGGAGAGCTAAACATCACACTCAAAAAAATGATAAATGAGAAATTTAGACTGCCGGGAGGCATACTTTGGAGGGGGGGTGGTTGGGGGGTGGTAAATTGCAATCAAGAAATTCCCATATGCTGTGTAAGAAAAAAAATTGTCAAAGCCTACTATGAGATTCGCATATGGGCATTTCCGCAGCACGCACGCGACAGTCGTACGAATTTATTAACCTTCATCATAAAGAAAAACAAGGAAAAATTTTAAAATAAATTTGTCTATATTGGTTTTTGAATAGCATTTTAGTAGCACAATTTTTAATGTATAAGCTGGGAGTTGTAGAAAGAGAAGGTCCAAGATACTGGCAGACAAGAAGGGATACGTTATGTGGCAGAATATGGAAGTGCGTTTTTTGGCTTTCATAAAAATTCATAAATCTGCGAAACCCGAAACTCGAGTTTCTTAATATAACTAATTTTAGTGCGATCTGCAATCATGTAACTACACGATGGTCAATCTAGTGTTTGGAATTCGAACTATTCATAATTTGACTTTAAAAATGTCAAATGTCATTTGGAAAGCGACTTATATTTAGTACAAACTTTGACATTTACGAAATGAAGAAAGTTGGGGAAATATTAAAAACATTTTTGCTCAAACTGTGTGAAATAAAAAAAAATTTTCCGAAAACTCAATTTGTGGATCAATTCGTGAAGCGAGTTCGTGAAACTGGAATGTGGGTGGGTAAACCAACCCGTGCACGTACTCGTCCGGTGCGCTCGACCGGAAACATTGCTGCGGTTGCTGAAATTGTGCTTGAACAACCATCGACGTCAACTCGCCATCGATTGGACACTTCGCGCACTTCTTTGATGTGAATTTTGCATAAAGACCATCCGAATTGTCCACAGTTCGCAAATTGGGCGGAAGATCGTTTGGCCGGAGATGGTGAATTTTACTGAAAAATCATCTTTTCGGATGAAGCACATTTTTACCTCGGTGGTTATGTTAATTAACAAAATTGTCGCATCGAAAAGCCAATGCACTCACCACGTGTCACTGTTTGGTGTGGATTTTGGTCTCGAGGCATCATTGGTCCATTTTTTTATGAAAATGAAGAAGGAGTCATCGTGACTGTGAATGGTTAGCGCTACCGCGCAATGTTTAGTGATTGGTTCTTCGAACAAATTGAAGCGGAAGACTTGGACGATATTTGGTTTCAACGAGCCGGCGCTACGTGCCACACAGCGCACGCCACAATCGATCTTCTGCTCCCCATCTTCGAAAATTGAATAATCAGCAAATATGGAGATGAGAATTGGCCGCGAAGAAGCTGTAATCTGACATGATCTTTGGGAAGCTGCCCAGGACAAATGTTATGCAAACATTCCTGAAACAATTGATGAGTTGACGAACGAGACTCGAGCTGCTATTGCTGACATACGTGCCGAAACAATTGAAAATGTTCTCAAAAATTGGGTGGATCGAATGGGCTACTTCCAAGTCAGCCGTGGTGTTCATTTGATCGGAATTGTTTTTCATAAGTAAATGACATAATCCAACCTTTCCAATAAATGTTCAACCTTTGAAAAATATCGGGCATTTTTTTTATAGCAAAAAAATAAATTCCAATTTTTAAATAGACCACCCTGTATATTCTTGATCAGCATCAACAGCCGAGTCAATACAGTCATGTCCGTCTGTCCGTATGAACCAACAGAGCTCACTTATAGTAAAAATGGGAGAAAATTAACTTCAGCTCGGCCGAAGTTTTGTATACCCTTGCAGTTTGTTTTTCTAAATAAGACTATTTTCGGACCTTACTTTTCTATGAGAGCTATACTATATAGAAGTCCGATTTTGACCAAACTTAGTGGAATCATGAAAATACATAACAAACTAATAGTTTCGAAACTTTGAGGCGATCCCATTTAAAACAAAAAAGTTTATCTTACTGGAACATCTTTCGACCGAATATTCGTTCTGCAGCTATATGCTATAGTCATACGATTTTGACAAAACTTTGTAGAATTGTAGAAAATAAATATATGCCAATGTAAAGGACGTTTCCATTGAAAACAAAAAAGTTTTTTTCCCTAGAATTTCTTTTTAGACCGATCGTTCCTATGGGAGCTATATGCTATAGTCATCCGATTTTGACAAAAATTTGTAGAACTATGTGAAAGCATTCCAAATAAATAAATAAATGCCCAGTTTTGAAACATTTCCATTGAAAACAAAAAAGCTTTACTCTTCAGACTCTACTTTTCTGCAAGGAGGGCCAAAAGAAGTCATCCGATGTTGTTTGGCTTTCATTTTTTTTCTAAATAAAAAACGTATATTCTGTCTTTTGATTATATTTATTTGAACCTTTAGAATTTTTTCGCTCATTTCAAAAAGATAATATCGGCCAAATGGGCGCCGTTACAATTGATTGCCATACGGGCTCGTTTTATGGCATTTTTTATCACTTCGGCAAGAACTTCGGACTGCAGATTCTCGCACTCGTGTCGAATGTTGTCCTTGAGGGCTTCCAAGGTCTCGGACTTGGTTACGTAAACACGGGATTTCAAAAAACCCCAAAAAAAAGTCTGGAATGGTTAAATCGGGCGATCTTGCAGGCCAGTGCAAGTCGCCAAAACGAGAGATGAGGCGACCAGGGAACGCCGCCTTCAGAATGTCGGTGGTGGCTCGCGCAGTGTGTGCCTTTGCTCCGTCCTGTTGGAACCACATGTCCTCTAGTCCTAATTCGTCCAATTGCGGCAGAAAAAACCCGGTTAACATGACCCTATAACGCGCACCGTCCACTGTTGTCGTTTGACCAGCGGCGCTCTCGAAAAAAATGGCCCGATGACTCCTCCAGCGTGAACAGCGCACCATGCAGTCACTTTGAGCGGGTGTAATGGCTCCTCGTGCATCACTCGTGGATTTTCGGTTCCCCAAAAGCGATAGTTTTGCTTTTTCACGTACCCGCTGAGGTGGAAATGAGCCTCATTATGATTTCGATCGAAAAATCGATTATTCACGATTATTCCGCGTTCTTGGGGAGTATATCGATCCATGGCTTGTTCACTTGTATTCTACATCTGTCTAGTCCACAAATGTCAAAACAGATCTGACTTTGGCTGCTATTTGTAAAAATAAGAGCATCTTCCAATAGGGTGACTTCTTTTGCTCCACCTTGTATGACAGTTATACTATACAGATATCCGATTTCGACCAAACTTAGTGGATTCATGGGAAAGCATGGCAATCTAAGAAATAAGAAGTTTGGAGGCGTTCCTATTGAAAAGAAAAAAGTTTTTCTCACTAAAACTAGTTTTTCGACCAATCGTTCTTCTGCCAGCTACGAGGGCCGTCCCAGAAATAGCCGACCTACCTACTAAAACACAAAAATTTATCATTTTTTTTTTTTATTTTTCAACATAGGATCCTTTTAGGTCGATACACTTTTCCCAGCGATGTTCAAAAGCTTCGATACCTTTTTATACCCTTACAGAGGGTATTATAAAATTGTCCGGATGTTTGTAACGTAAGAAGGAAGCATCTCCGACCACATAGAGTGTATATATTCTTGATCAGCACGACAAGTTTAGTTGATTTAGCCCTGTCCGTCTGTTTCTATGCTATCTCCTCCGTCAGTCTTAAAGCTATCCTCACAAACTTTGCACGAAGTCATTTGGTACAAATACGCTGCACATTTGACGGAACCGGCCGGATTGGATGACTATAGCATATAGCTGCCATAGGAACGATCGGTCGAAAAACTAGTTCAAGTGAGAAAACTTTTTTGTTTTTAATGAAAACGTCTTTATTATTGGCATACACTTATTTCATACACTTTTACCCAATTCTACAAAGTTTGCTCGAAATCGGATGATTTTAGTAAATAGGTACAGTATGAATGATCGGTCGAAAAAGAAGTTCTAGTAAAAAAATTTTTTGTTTTCAATGGAATCTGCAAGGGTATACAAAACGTTCGGCCGAGCCGAAGTTAACTTTCCCCTATTTTTTATAATAAGAACTGTGAAGCTCTTCAAAATAGGCATTTACCTCGGACTCCACCTCTTCATTGTTGCCAAATCTTTTTCCTCCGAGCTATTTTTTCAAGTTTGGCAATAAGAAATAATCAGAGGGAGCTAAGTCTGGCGAATAAGGGGCGTGAGGTAGCAATTCAAATTTGAATTCATTAATTTTAGCCATTGCAACGGCAGAGGTGCGAACCGGCGCATTGTCATGATGGAACAGTAAAAGCGGCACCCATCTTGCGCATAACTTTTTTGTGTCCAATTTTTCGGTCAATATGCTGTACTCGTACAGCACTTTTTGAAATGCCTACACATTCAGCTAACTCACGAACTTTCAATCGCCGGTCGCTCAATACACATTTTTTAATTTTGGCCACCATTTCTGAAGTGGTCACCTCATTTGGACGCCCATTGCGATGTTCATCTTCGCAGCTCAAACAACCTCGCTTAAACTCAGCCACCCAACATTTTATTGTTTGTAAACGAGAGAGCAGAATTAAGTTAGGTAGAATCCAGCTCCTGTTTTATATTGGTTGGACTAAGACCTTTTATATGAAAGTATTGTATCACATAACGATGACCAATTTTGTCAAGACAACAAGCCTTACTTTATTAAAATCGACCAAAAAAAAAAATGTGCAAGGTAAAGGCACCAAACTTCAAACTTAAGCTTTTAATAGTCGGTACTTCCCCTTTTTAATATTTTTTGTGAACATTTTCCAACACTACTGTGCCAGGTCGGCCATTTCTGGGACGGCCCTCGTATATGCTATAGTCATCCGATCCCGCCGGTTCCGACAAATGTGCAGCGTAAATGTACCAAAAGACTTCGTGAAAAGTTTGGTGAAGATAGCTTTTAAACTGACGGAGGAGATAGCATAGAAACTGACAGACGACGGACAGGGCCAAATCAACTTTGCTCTTCGTGCTGATCAAGAATATATATACTCTATGTGGTCAGAGATGATTCCTTCAATGCGTTACAAGCATCAGGACAATTTTATAGTACCCTCTGCAAGCTTATGCGGCGCCAAAAAGTATGCTAAGTTTTTTATAACTTTTATAACTCTGCCATTTTTTATCCGATCTTTATGAAACTTGAAGAGATTGTAGATATTGGGCACATCCACTTAACTGCAAAATATAAGCTTGATCTGCGTAGGGACAATTGGAGTGTTCTTACAGACAGACGGACATGGCTATATCGACTCGGCTGTTGATGCTGATCAAGAATATATATACTTTATGGGGTCGGAGATGCTTCCTTCTGCCTGGCTGGGTGGCTCAGCGGCTAGTGTGCGCGAACGCTGTGCATGAGGTTGTGGGTTCGATCCCGCCTCGGAACATCTAATGAAAAATTTTTTTCTTTGAATAAAAAAACTTTACACCCGGCCACACCTCTTTGCTGTTGGCGCCAGCATTGCAGTAATTAGCCATGAAAAGCTTCTCAAACTGCCGTTCGGATTCGGCGTTAAACTGTAGGTCCGTTTCTCTTGTGCTAAAATTAGAAGCGCACAAGCCAATAGATTGAGAGAGGCTCGGCTTTGGCCCCCTGGGGCTGTCGTCATCTTGACAAGCCGATTTTACTTTTTACTTTTACTTACATTAAGCGTCCTTACGAGTGCGTAATTTGCGAATCACTTTTCATTTCACCAACAAACAACAATACTTTTTCAAACGAAAAAGGTTTTCGTTTTTGTGTTGCGAGAACATGAATTAATTCCGTTTTTGAAAATTTGCAGTGGAAGTGAAATTGAGAACATGTCACCCTAGCAGCGTGCAGTAACAAGAACACTTTGTATCAATTAGATAGTTTTAAAGCTGAGAGACTAGTTTGCGTCATGCAAAAACCCAGACTTACCGACTTTAAAAAACCCTGGTTTGATAAAGAGTGCGACAAGGCTAGAAAGCGATCAATGCACTGACTAAGTCAGGCAACTCGGACCAACTCACCTGAAAATAAAGCAAACTATCAAAGAGAAAACAGCGCATATAAAGAACTATGTGTGGAAAAGCGTCGCATTTATTATCAAAGCCTCCAGCTGTCCCTGGATAGTATTAGAGACAGTAAAAGATTTTGGGGACTGGTAAGGCAAATAAACGGCTCCACTGGAAGAAGAGGAATTCAAATTTCCGCCGAAAAGCTGGCTGAATACTATAGAGGGCTGCTGTTCAACGACGTAATAACAACACACACCAGGGAGCTGCCGATTATTGGAAATGAAGAGATGGACCGAGAAATCACAAATGCAGATGTGCGCTTCGCAATAAGCCAAAATAAAGTTGGAAAAGCACCAGGGGAAGATAGAGTTCCTGCGGAGTTCCTGCTGCACGCTTCTGATACCTTTGTGGAACAGCTAACGGAGGCTTTTAATCAAATGTTCAACAGCGGATGTGTTCCGAAAAGTTTTCAAAGAAACATTATTTACCCCATTTTTAAGAAAGGAGACCCTAACGAGGCAGGAAACTATAGGGGAATCTCGTTTCTGAATACGCTGTTAAAAACTTTCACTTCAGTAATATTAACGCGTCTAAACTATTTCCTTGAGGAACATAAGATACTAAGTGAAAACCAGTGTGGGTTCAGAAAAGGATACTCCACAATAGACAGCATATTCGTACTAACGTCAATTTCCAGGGAGTTCCTGAGGGCAAATAAAAAACTATACCTCTTTTTTATTGACTTCAAGGCAGCCTTCGATACAATAGACTGAAATTTATTGTTCTACAAACTTTCGGCTATGGGCATTTCGTCCAAAATCATCAATGTATGGAATAGTCTGTACGAGGAAAATAAGACTGCCGTATGGGATGGAAATAACCTTTCGGAATGGTTTGAGACCAATCGTGGAGTCAAGCAAGGTTGCATCATAAGCCCGTTATTATTTTCTTTGTTTATTAATGACATCGGAGATCATCTAAATGGTGGCGCACGTTTCGGCAGTAGCGTCTTTAAAATACTGATGTATGCGGATGACATGGTTCTGCTTGCTGAATCACCATCGACGCTCCAGGAGATGATTGACGAAGCACAAAATTATTGCCAAAAATGGGGACTAGTGATTAACACGGAAAAATCCAAAGTGATGGTAGTCCGGAATGGAAGAGGTAGGATGGCAAGAAATGAAAACTGGACACTCGGTAACATTCAACTGGAATCGGTGAGAATGTACAAGTACTTAGGAGTGCTATTAACACCAAATATGTCCTTTAAAAGGCACATTAAAATGAAGCTTGGAGCTTGGAGAAGCTTTAAAAAAAATGTTCTTTCTCGCAAATAATACGCCAACTTATGCCATTCACTTGGAGACAGGACTACCGGAGTTGTTTAAATACACGATGCAGACCCACTTTAACTATGTTAATAAAATATTTTCCACGCTACCGGAAGACAGATACCCAAAAATAGTAGCAACTGCACTAAAAGAGTCGACTTCACAATTTTTTCAAAAATGGGAGGAACTTGCTGTGGAACACAGAGTGGACCTGGCCGTTTCCAATCCCTCGACTTGGAAGGACGGACATGCGAAACTGCTGGCGGCTATTCGCAACAAAAATCGTGAGGCGTTCGTTCAACGTGCACGTGCAAGCGAAACTCGGAACACGTACAAGATTCTCGACTATGAGCTAGGAGATGAAACGTATTTCAAATTGACAAAGAAAGACGGAAACAACATTGAACTGCGCTCTCTGATTTTGTTCGGTTGGGAAAGGAGAGATACACCTTTGTTTTAGTTTTTTTTCGCTCTTGGTCTTTTGCCGACCGTTTTTCTGGGACCGCTTGCTAAAAAGGTCTTTTTTGTATGTATGAGCCCATGTGTGCTTCTTTGGCTACCGATATCAACTCATGTTTGTATGTATGCTACAAACTCTGTGCGCTCTCATTCTTCTCTTTGCACTGTTACGCTCGGCTCCCATTTCAATATGCTCAAAGCTACACTTTGAAGTGCTGGTCTTTGAATAACTCACACTTTGAGACCGCTTTACTGAAATGGGTCTGTTATTGGGTCGATGTCAGACCGCCAAGCGTTGTGCACGACAACAGCCGCTTAACAGAGAGCGCGATAGCAGCATAGAATCGGCAGACCGAAAATATAGGTTGAGAGTTATTTATTTATATTCTTCTTTCTATATATTTATATGCTGTATGCTTTTAGTTACAAACTAAAGCAACAGAGGGAGTACAGCCGTAGCTACTGTGGCTTTCAAATGATTTTTGTGATTTTATACAAAGTATTTAGATGGAGAGTAACTTAAACTAACAAGTTAAAGGGTATTATACTATGCATATATAGAAAATAATTATGTTTAGATTAGTTGAATAATATTAGAAGATTTGAGAAATTTGATTATGTCTAAAAGGTTTTTAGGGAAGGATTTTTATGGAGGGTGGTTAGATTATGGTCTGTGAAGCTGTGCCTTTGAGTTTGCAGTGATGTACATTCATTTAAAACGTGTTCTATTATGAGAGATTCAGTAGTGTTGCAGAGGTGGCAGTAGTTACTATTGTTATTATTGTTTTGTGAAAATCGGTATTCGTGGGTGAGACTTGTACATATGTCCAAGCCGTAGTCGTATTAGTTTTATCTGTTCTTTTCTTGGTAAGCGACTGATTTCTGCCTGTTTGATGTAGTGGTCGATATTGTTAAGGTTTTGATTCAAAGACTTGTACCAGAGAAAAGTGTTCTGTATTAGGTTTGTGGAATTATTTGAGAGAGCATGTTTTATGTATCTATTAATGTCTATTTTATTAATGTTTGGTGATGTGATAAGGGGTGATGTTGTTGCTCTTTTAGCTGTTTCGTCTGCATATTCGTTTCCTAATATCCCAACGTGACTAGGTATCCAGAAGATTTTTATTTTTGGGAAGTACCTGATTAAGAGTGTTCTTATGGTTGCTGGGTAAAAGGTAGAGTTGTCTATGTTCTGAATCGCATCAACAGCTGATAGTGAGTCAGAACATATGCATACTTTGCCTCTCATTTTAACTGCTATTTGCAGTATAAACAGATGATTAGCTGGGCAAAATCGCGAGCTTGAGAACTTCCTCCTCGGTGGTTATTGCATATCCTGTTACTTTTTTGTTTAAAGATCCGTCGGTGTATAAAAATGTATGGTTGCTTAAGTTGTGTTTTGTTTCGTTGAATTCTCTTATGAAGATATCTTTGCTTGTATTCAATTTATTAAAGTATCTTAGGTGTGTATCTACTGCTTGATTGTTATAGTGCCAGGGGGGTTGCTGAGCAAACGTTAATGCTTTTGCTAAGGGCAGAGGTCCTGAATCTTGTGGTTACGTGCTATGGTTGTATTGAATTCCTATGAAAATGTACAACAAAACTTATTGCATACTTATGGACGGCATAAAAGGTTGTCATTTCGAGTACATGTGTT